>LPNX010797657.1:137653-276141 GCA_001517045.1 Pseudotsuga menziesii
CTAACCACCAATCTCTCTCTATCTCTCTAAACCTCTATCCACCAATATTTGTCTTTAAACCCATGGGGACCAATCTATCTATTTCTATCTAAACCCCTAACACCAATCTCACGTCTTTATCTCTAAATCCCTAGCCTCCATTGTCTCTCTCTTTCTATAAACCCAACCCCAAATCGCCCTCTTTATATTTCTCTCTCTCTAAATCACTAACCTGCAACTTGTGTCAATATTTGAACCCTTAACTTCTAATATATATATATAAACCCTTAAACTCTCTCTCTCTCTCTAAACCCTTAAATTTTCTCTCTCTCTCTCTCTAAATCCCTAACCTGTAATTTATCTCTCTCTGTCTCTCTCTAAACCCCTAACACATAATTAATCTCTCTCTCTCTCTCTAAACCCCTAAACCCTAATGTATATATTTCTCTCCCTTTCTCAATAAAACATAACCCATAGACTCTCTCTCTCTCTCTCTCTCTCTCTCTCTCTCTCTCTCTCTCTCTAAACTCCTAACCCTCAACCTCTCCTTCTCTCTCTCTATCTCTCTAAATTCCTAACTCCCCAATCTCTCTCTCTCTCTCTCTCTCTATCTAAACCCCTAACCCTAAATATCCCTCTCTCTTTAAAACCTATCCTCTAATATTTCTCTTTCTAAATACCCAATTCTCAATATCTATCTATCTAAACCTTTAACCTCCAATCTCTCTCTCTCTCTGTATCTAAACCCATAACATCAAATCTCTCTCTCTAAACCTCTAATCTCTAATCTATGTATTAATATTTCTCTCTCTAAGCCCCTATACTCTAGTCTCTCTCTCTCTCTATAAAATTCTAACATCCAATGTCTCTCTTTATTTCTCTATCTAAGCCCCTAAACTCCAATTTCTCTCTCTCTCTCTCTCTCAAAACACACAACCCCCAATCTCCCTCTCTCTCTCAAAATACCAAACCCCCAATATCCCTCTCTCTTTATGTGTGTGTGTTGGTGTCTTAACTCCTAACCAAAAATATCCCCCGCTCTCTTTCCCTAATAAGACCTTAGAACCCAATATCTCTCTCTCTAAACCCTTAGCACACAATGCCTCTCTCTCTCTATAAACCCTTATCAACCAATGCATCTCTCTCTCTCTCCCTATAAACCCCTAACCTTTAATCTCTCTCTCCCTCTCTCTAAACTCCTAACCCCAAATCAATCTCTCTCTCTCTCAAAAATCCTAACCTTTCTCTCTTTAAATCTATATATCTAAACCCTTAAGCCAAATTTTTCTCTCTCTATCGCTCTCCCTCTCTCTAAAAACCTAACCTCCAATCTATCTCTATCTAAATCCATAAGATCAAATTTATCTCCCTCTCCCTGTAAACCCGAAACCCCCAATTTTCTCTCGCTAAACCCATAACCTCCAATGTGCGTATCTCTCTTTGTAAACCTCTGATCCTCAATCTCTCTCTTCTTCTCTTTAAGAATATATCCCCAATATCTCTTTCTTCTCATGAAATTCCTCACCTCCATTCCTTGTCTCTGACTCTAAATTCCTAACCCTAGAATCTCTCTCTTTCTATTTCTTTCTTTCTCTAAACCCCTTGCACCTAATATCTCGTTGTCTAAAAAAATAGCCTCTAGTATCTCTATGTCTCTCTCTTAATAAGTTCATAGCCCCTAATATCTTTCTCTCTCTCTCTAAGCTCCTTAACCCTAATATCTCTCTCTCTCTCAACCCTTAACCTCCAATTTATATCTCTCTCTCTCTATAAACCCATAACCTCCAATTTCTCTCTCTTTCTCACTCTTTCTCACTCTTTAAAACACTAAACCAAAATATCTCTCTCTAACCGAATAACTCCAGATCTCTCTCCTTCTATTTCTATCTCTCTTTAAAGCCCTACCCCAATCTCTCTCTCTCTCTCTCTCTCTCTCTCTCTCTCTCTCTCTCTCTCTCTATCTATCGATCGATCTAATTCCCTAAACTATAATATCTCTCTCTCAAATCCCGTAACTCATAATCTCTAATGACCAACCTCTCTCTCTCCCTCTCTCTTCATCTTTAAAACTCTCTCTCTCTCCCTCTCTCTTCATATTTAAAACTCTCTCTCTCTCTCTCTCAACTGATAACCAAAAATAACTCTCTCTCTCTCTCTCTCCCTCTCTAAAATTCTCACCCCCAATATCTCCCTCTTTCTCTTTGTCTGAACTCCTAACCCCCAATCTCTCTCTTGTAGTGAGAATTTCTCCTCACTACAGGGGTAAGAAGGGATCCCTTGTGCCTATAGGGCACAAGGGTAGGTTCTTACCCTTAGAAAATAGTAAAAACAGAATGGAAATATTGCATCAACAGAGCTACGAATTGAAACTAAGCTAATATAAGAAATACTAAGTACATGGAAGCTACTATAAACTAAATCTATGAGAAAATAACAGAAAGAAAGATGGAGATGTAGCCCTTGTGAACCCCTCTGCACACAGTGGGTTAGGATTCCACCTCCAAAACCTGCAAAACAAACCTAAGCTACTAAACCTGCAAACAATGTCAATGAAAACCTGCAAATAGAGATTATGGTTAGAAAGTAAAAGCAAATAAAACAAGCATAAACAGAGATTATACCTCACTTAGGTGGAAATGGGCCACCATTCCATAGCTCATGGGAGCACCTCTCTCTTGGTTGGGAAGTAATGGCTTGGAGAAATGGAAATGGAGGAGAGGGAGAGTAGGTGGTTTGAGAGCAAGAGGTCTCAAAGCATCCATGTGTAGCATAACAATAGGCAAGTGAGGAGTGTTTGAAATTAACCCCCCACTCTCCGTATATAGTTTTTCCAAGGGGTTTTAGGGTTCTAAGCCCTTGGTCAGAGATTTAGCCCCTTCCGCCCTAACTTTAGCCCCTTTCATGGTTTTAGCCCCTTTTTTAGGGATTTAGCTCATGGGGGTCTATTTTGGGCTCTTTTTTGGGGTTTTTATCCCTTTTCTTCATCCTTGGGCTCTTTTGGAGGTGTGGGGGTCAAATTGGAGGTCTTATGTGTTACCGCCTTTCACACACCTAGGTCACGTGGCAGAAATCTTCAAGCCATTCGGTGTGTCCTTGGGGGCAAGTCTCGAGTCAAGGCTGTCACCTTGTTCTTGACTCCTTCGTTTAGGCTCAACTCCTAACAAAGCCAAGGGGGGTACACCCTATTAAGTTACTAAGGATGATTTCTTAGTGTGATGATGTTAAACTGAATCAGTTACTTAGGAGTTTGAATATTTTAACTATAGACAATTAAAGATGACGAGATACGAAAATAAACACATGAAAGCACAAAGCTGATGCACAATATATATATGAAGAAAAAATGACCAGTGCCTTAAAATGGAGTCAAATCAATAAGATCAATGTGCTTGCATGTGCTTGGAGTGAATGTTTTGCGATTTCATCTTGGTATGTTTTAAGTTAAAATTGAAGTATGAGTTGATTAATTTAGGCAAAAGGGGGACTCCAGATATACCCGAGAGTACTTGGAGTATGTCCAAAAATAAACCTTTACGGCTACCCGCAAGGAATATGTGGGATGAAATGGAGTCTCTGGGGCTATTTTTCGTAATGCACCCATTAAGGTGTGACATATATCGACGCCCCAAGGTCACTTTTCAGAAGTTCCCGCTTCCTTTGGGTATTTTTCCACCATAGAGGTTTGATCTAGGTGTTGGATTTTCACCTGATGGTTTGTCAGTTGGGGAGAGTGATTCCTAATTATACTAGTCACCGAAGTGCTTTTGATACATCTTGATTGATCAGACAAACCATAGCCAAGTGTAGAGCATACACACTGGAGTCTTGTCAAATTTAGTTAGTTTTAAACTAGATGTTCTTGTTTAAAAGAAAAGCCTCCAAGAACCTCTTTCGATCCAAGCGGATCTCAACCAAGGAATCGAGGAGGGGTTAATTTTAAAGTTGCTGATAAACAAATGATAGAAAAAATCAACAATGCTAGTAAAAAGGGTATAAATAGAAATCGACGAAAAAGGCACCGACACAAATCCCCCCAGGGGGGACGGGGAATGGGCTCGAAAGAGCCTATTCCAAAAATGATTTTATTTATTATTGGTTACAGAATCAATGAAATGAAATTATCAGAAACTTCTTGGTCCTTATACAGGATGAAACCAAGACTTTACAACTTTGGAATTTTTTTTGAGTTTTTAGTGAAAAGGGAGACCCCTGGGGGGATTTGAGCGCTCCTGAAGTCACTTCGGACAGAAGCTTCCTTTATTTTCTGTCAGACATGATAAAATACAGCGAGAATGTTATAAAAATGAAATCCCAAAATCACTTTAACAGTACCTTTGGATCAGCCTACCTTATCTCACAAAAAATGAAGTTAAAACTAGCTAAACAGGTAGAAAAGGAACCAAGGAAAGAAAGCTTTCCTTGGGATCTTGGCTTGATGTTTGTGCAGCCAACAAAAATGCACTGATATTGCAGAATATTGAATGTTATAACAGCAAAGGAAATCTAATGCATGCGATCTACAAGTTTCCTTTAAATTTTCATGCAAAAAAGACGATTTCCCTACAGCTAGATCTAGGATGCTTATGAAACTTTTTTAAGTGCAAGATATAGGATATGAGCTATGAAAAATCAGATCTATGTATATTTTACTTCTATGAAACAGATCCAAATGGAATCACAGCTATTAACTAAAAAAGTAACCAGGTAAAGTGTTGATTTTGAGGGAGGAAGAAGAGGAGAAAAGTGTTGGTTTCCTTGAAGATCCGCAGTAGAGATTTCAGGTGGAATGCCGAGGGACTATGAATTTGAAATGTTTTGAAGAGAATGAAGAAGAAAACTATATCAGCATCCTCTCCAAAGTATGAACCTGCAACTCAGCTGAAATCAAAGAACTTGCCAAGAAACTTGTGAGATCCGATTAGTACATACAAAGAGATTCAGCATAACATGCATATAAGCTTATAGGACATGCTAAATATAAATCTCTAAACATGCATCAAAGGAGAGTGACAGTCAATAAACTTATTGAACAACACATTTCCTATCAAGATTGTAATAAGCTAATTACCAATCTTAACCACGTATCTACAAGAAATTAGCAGAAAATGACCATAGATACAGGTTACCTCAGTAAAACAATGGCAATAATCATCCACACATGTAATGGCACCACACCGTATTGCCTCCAAAGCTTTTCTTTATTTCAAATGCAGAATTACAACAATACAATAGCAGCAGCACCTCAATCCTAGTTCTAACTAGCTTGGAAGAGGAGGTTGTGCCTGGATATATACAAATTACAAGCCATCTAGCCCAGGGGGGGCGCAATTCCTCATGGAATCAAGTCAAATCAATTGATGGAGAGTTCATCAATGCAGAACTGAAGCTGGAATAAGCCTACTTTTCAACCAGGGGCCTGATTAAGCTGACACATCAACCCATACACTGACACATCGGCCCACAGAGCATCCAGGAGAGTCCACACGTGTGGAGGAGAGAGAGAGGGTGCAATTCCCCATGAAGACAGTTGTAGATCAACTCTGGATCTGATTTTACCCCCTCATTTAGTCAAGGACTTGTCAGATCCAGTCAATCTACTCCAGATCTGATTGATTTCAACCAAATCGGTTGAGTATCCACTGATTTATTGATTTTGGATTTGCTCCATTATTCATCAATTTATTAATTAAAATAATCAATAATTGATTTCTGGGGCTTTCTGACCTGAGTGATGGAAGATCACTCAAAACTTAGGAAAAAGTGGGTCCATGGGTTTACATGGTGCTCTTAGCTTGAAAATGAGCACCTACATGACTGAAACCGATTATTTGGCCCACTTTTATTACAAAATCATTTTTTCCAATTAAACTATTAAAAAATAGCCTAAGTTTTGGAAAAATTAAATTTTAATAAAAAACACTGAAAAAACTAAAAAATTGAAAAATTGAAAAACACCTAGGGGGACTTAGACATGTTCATATGACTCAAAAAATATGTCTAGCATGTTTATACATTGACACATAGACTCTAATAACCTCAATAGGCCCAAATTCCAAGCCGACCATCGCAACTTTGGAGGTATGGAGTGAAAAACTCAGAAATTATCAGTCGTTTATTCAACAACCAATAATAACCAAGGGAAAAAACACCCTGGGATGATCGGATTAACAAATGAAGTCTAAGAGACCGAGTCTTTTACAGACACTATCATGCTAGAACATTTATTACAATTCCCCCATGGGGTATGAAAATGTGATATGATACAACAAGCACTTCCCAGAAGTACTTCCAAAGGTCTTTTTGAAGTCCAAACAAGTTAACCCTATCCGGTTCACCAGGCTCACTTGATAAAAAACCACTAAGTACAACTTAGGTGGTAACATTCTGGCTCCATCTGGGACACATTCTCTGACTGATCTTCTATTCAAAGGAGAGGATGTGAGAACTCTGGAATCTCTGGGTCCTGCAAGGCAATTAGAGTTTGTCAGTAACATGTATATATAAGAAAAAATTAGCTATAAAAACAAACTAATGTATATAATTAATCTGTAATGTACAAAAAGGAATATTTTACAAACTAATATACAAAGGAAAATTTTCAACATGGTACAAAATAACTATAATACAACAATATTATATATACAATTTAGAAATACATGCAGGGCAAGGTTTAGAAATTGGCCCTGAAACCACCGATGCCACTAAAGGTATCAAACTGTCTCGGTGAAAAATAGCTTGAGGAGGAAACCATTCACTGGTAAGCTCAGTCTTTCTCCTTCCAAGTCATTTAGATAGAAGGAGCTTGTTCCTGTTATTTCATCAATGATGTACGGTCCCAACCATAGGCCGTCGAGCTTTCCATGTTTCCCAGGTTTTTCCCGTCGTTTGTCCCAACGTAGAACCATGTCACCTACTTGGAAGGAACCTGGCCAGGTAGACTTATCAAAGGCTCTCTTGACCTTGTCTGAATTTTTGATACTATGGTCAAGAGAGTCTCTTCTTCTCTCATCTAGCTCGATCAACTTGTTTATTCTATTCTGGATGGCCTTTTGACACGAGCTGAATGTCTGGAGGAGCTGATAAACTGGAAGCTTTAGATGGACTGGTAAGGTAACATCAAGGACATAGACTAGTTCGAAAGGGCTCCTCCCTGTTGAACTTTTCTTAGTGATCCTGTCGGCCCATAATGCCAATTTGATTTTGCTATCCCAAGCCTTCTTATTGTCACCCACAATTTTTTTGATTATGGTCATTAATTTCTTGTTACTTGATTCTGCTAGACCATTTCCTTGTGGATAGTAATTAGATGAGTGAGATAGGATAATGCCGTACTTGAAACAGAAAGACGACATCTCGGAAGAAACAAAGCATGGGCCATTATCTGTGATTATTCTAGCTGGCACACTGAATCTTGTGATGATTTTATCTTCTAGGAAATCCATGACTATGGCATCGATTGCCTTTTTGGTGGGTATCGCCTCTACCCACTTGGTAAAATAATCTGTGGCGGTAAGAATCCAAGAGTAACCATTACTTGAGTTATCCTTGAACTTATCGATGAAGTCAAGCCCCCATTGTTGAAAAGGGGCTTGGACCACTATTGGATTTAGAGGCAAGCCTTTCATTTGTTGCTTTCCGGTGAATAACTGACACTGGGGACAAACTCTGATAGCCTTGTGCACATCTGAAAATAGGTTTGGCCAATAGTAGCCTGCACTAAGGATTTTATGGGCGGTTGTTTTAGCTACAAAATGTCCACCACAAAATCCTGAATGGAACTCAAATATGAGTTTCTTGGACTCAGGTTCATCGACACATCTAAGTATCAAACCATCGGGGTTTCTCCAACCCAAACCATATTTGGTCAAGCAATACTTAGTTGCCTTTAACCTTAATGCCCTTCTTTTATGACCCAGTAAGTGATCAGGGCATGTAAGGTTGCGGAGGAAAAATATGATGTCGGTGTACCAGGGGTGCTGCTCTAATCTCTAAAACTCATATGATACACTTTTCTATGAATTACTGCTCTGGCAGATTATTCCTAAATACTTCTCATTTCCTTGGGTCAACATCTTTGCAAGACCCTGTCCCTTAATTAATTTAGTAGGTATTATCTCCAAATCATATTCCTGAATTTTTGAAACCCACTTACCCTTGACTCCTAGACAGTCCTGCTGAGACATAATATCCTTGACAGCTGCATGGGGTACATATCCAATGATTTTGGAGTAACCTATATAAGTTTTGAAATGTTAAAGGGACTTGACAAGAGCATAGGCCTGTTTCTCCATTGTGGTATACTTCAATTCTGAATTTTGTAAGGCTCTACTCATAAAGGCTATGGGTTGCTCTTGTCCCTCCTTATTCTTTTGAATTAAAACACCGACAATGGTGTCTTCTAAGGAAAAGGAAAATATTTGGAATTCTTTGGAATAATATGGACTAGTCAAGACCGGGGACATGGATATGGCATTTTTGATGGACTTGAATGCATCTTTCCCTTCATCCGTCCACTCAAACTTAACATCTTTCTTTAATAGCTTTTGTAGAGGTTTCATTAATTCTTCTAAGTTTTGGATGAATCTTCTTATGAAATTGATTTGACCATTAAAGGACTGGAGAGTTTTTAGATTGTGAGGCAAGGGGACTTTCTTAATAGCTTCAACTCTCTCAGGATCAACCTTGACACCATCTTTAGAAATTATGTGCCCCAACAACTTGCCTTCATCAACTCCAAAGATTGACTTAGCGGGATTCAAGGAAATACCATATTTCCAACATCTTATAAAAACCTTCCTAAGATGACTTATGTGGTCAGATCTTTCTTTTGAAAAAACAGTTAAGTCATCCTGATATATTTCAATTATTTTTCCTATAAGTTCTTTGAAGGAAAAATCCATGGCTCTTTGGAAGGTGGCACCAGCATTCAATAAGCCAAAAGGAATTCTTAGAAATTTATAGGTACCCCAAGGTGTGGTAAATGTAGTCTTATGTTGATCTTCTTTATTTACCAACACCTGGTTATAACCAAAAAATCCATCCAACATGGACATCATTCCTGATCCTGTTACTCTTTGAAGCAAAGTTTCCATGTCGGGTAATGGGTAATTATATTTGAGGCATGATGTATTCAGATTTCTAAAATCTATACATGTTCTAATTGACCCATTCTTATTTCTAACAACAACTAAGTTGGAGCACCAAGATGAATGACTTGTAGGTGCTATGATCCCTGCTGCTAGCATATTCTGAAGCTCCTTCTGCACAATGGGGGCCAACTTAGGATTTATTCGCCTAAGTTTTTGTTGGAAAGGTTTGGCCTCCTTAGCTTCTTCTGTGAGGGGAATAGTGTGTTGAAACACATCCTCCCCATAGGCTTTAAGCTCATCATAACTAAAGGCCAACACATCTCTATACTCTTCGATTAGGTTGATCAAGTTGTTCCTTTCCTTTACCGAAGTACCTTTTCCAATTTTTATTAACTTGGGATCCTTGTCAGTTCCTATGTTTATTTCCATATAATTCCCAGTTTTTATTTCTTCTTTTTGTTTTTTATGATGATCCTGACGATCGAAAAGATTCTCGAAAGCTATAAGGCTACTCGGGATGTGATTCCTTTCATTATCCTCGCACTCCTGATACTCTTTACCTTCCTGCTAATAACTGATCTTGCAACCCTTAAACTCTTGTAGATTATGGATGAATCTCAAGAGTTGCTCATCATCTTTGAACACTTGCCAGTGGTCTATATTATCTGGAATTGAAGGTCTGAAATTTATTTCCATCTTTCCATTCCCATTAATCATTTCATCCGATGGTTGGAGGGTGGATGCTGCTACTACTAATTTATCTGCTAACCCATTCATTTCCCTATGGACCTTTTGAATGTTAAGTGCATGAAACCATTCCATAGTGTCCCATGTGGCATTCCTATACTTTCTTAGTTTGTCATTTTTGCATTGATACTGATTCTTAATCTGGAGGACAACTAAATCTGAATCACCTTTTATGTTCAACATCTTTATCCCCATATCTTTAGTGGTTTCTAACCCTAGGAGAAATGCCTCATACTCGGCTACATTGTTTGATGCTTCAAACTCTAACCTGAATGCAAAGTTGTAGACTTTATTTGAAGGAGAGATGATCATGATGCCCACACCCTTTCTGGTTTTGGAATAATCCCCATCAAAGTACATTTTCCAAACTTCATCAATCTTTTCATTTTTAATGTTTTCCTTAATGGGGGCCATGAAATTTGACAAAATAGCATAGTTTCCAAAATTATTAGTGAAAAGAACAAATTCATTTTCGGGCTTCTTAGGGTTTTCTACATGCTGTTTCCTTAGCTTTTCTCTATGGAGAATCACCCTAGTGTTCTCTGATGCAGGTATAGTAGCAGGACATTTGAATGTGCCCACCAAGAATTGCGGCCCATTTTATGGATAACAACATACCCCAATTATCTGGAACATCTATCACCACCACATCCATTGACATGTCGATATCAGGATACTTATCCAACTTAACTTGTAAATTTAAGATTATCCCCACCACTTCAACTTCTCTTGCATCCATGGCACAAACATTGTGGTAGGGTCGGGTGACCCTTATATTTAATTGCTCCATTACTTTTCTTGTCATGACATTTGATGAAGAACCTGAATATAACATACAGTTATGAAGGAGAATTTTATCAACTAAGAGGGAGACATAAAAAGGTGGGTGATCTTCTCTTCTCGGATCAACACTGTTGAGGACTATGGGAATCTATATGGGTTCAATATGTTTAGCTTCAAATATAGCATTATTATTAGGAAGAGGATCCTCTTCGATAATATTATGAGCTTTACATTGACTATCCTCTAAGGCTTTCAACAACTTTTCTTTTTGACCGGGAATTTTAAGGACATCAGTTGCATAAACATGAATCTTAGCACTACCTATCCATTCTCCCATATCAATATTTGACTTAGGGACAATAGGAGGATCTGGGAGGGGAGGAGTGGTTACCTTTGGCTTGTAGTGTTTAGATGGTGATTGCTTTTCTCTTCTTTGATACACAGCTCCCTTGAACATGTCCTCCTTCATTTCCTTAATTTCTTCCAGAGGAGGCATTACACCATAAAAGTTAGATAGGAGATCCTTCTCGAAATCGTAATCCATGGCCTACTGCCAATGTTGGTTTGATAGAGGATAGGTTTTGTCTACCATGTACACATGATCAAACTCACCTGATGTTGTTTCCTGATTACTGACCTCCGCCATCCCATGTTCTATAACTTGGTTTGCTATGTAGCAAGTACTTTCTGGGTGGAATTGCTCACAAGGTCTGCACCATGGAATTAATTCATCTACCAGGTTAGTTGAGTCTAACTGGTTTGGAATCCTAGGCTCTTGATGAGGAAACTTTCTTTGATATACTTGATTCTGTTTTGGTTGAAAATTCCTAGGTCCATTATTTCTCTCCAATGTAACTATTATGTTCTGAATTTTATTCAATTGCTTAGATTGGTTTGTCATGAATTTTTCCAACAGGCTAGTTACCTTTTCCATGGGGTCTTTAGAGGTTACCTTTTCCTATAATTCAATGGCCTTTCCCTTATCTTTGTTGTACGAAGTGTTTCCCCTAGTGTAACCTGGAATGTTGGATTTGCCCGAAGATTGCATATTCCTTTCTATTTTCTTGGCCAGATCTTGACCAGTTTTTAGATCGACCGGATCTTTATCCCTTAATTGGTATCTCAAATCACCAGTGAAAGCTTCGATGTAGGATATCAAGATGGAGGCATCCCTTGGATTGATGTCTACAGGAAGGTCCGCAACCACACGCCTGAACTTAGTATTAAATTCATCCATGGTTTCATTCTCCATCTTCTTTATATTATGAAGGGCAGCAAGCAAATGTCTTGGTTCTTTCTTTTCCCCCCATTTCTTCTTAAAACCTGCTAGGAATTCATTAAGGGTTTTATATGAATCATCACCAAGGTTTTCATACCATTCTGCAGCATCATCCTCTAAGGATAAAGCAAAGAGCTTCATTTTGATATCTTCATGGTTAGAGGCAACACTGTCGCAGTAACTGACTAGGTGCCTATAGAACTTTCAGAGATGAGTCTTGGCAGTGGTAGCATTATTTCACTCGAACCTGGGGAGCTTCTTAATAGCATCATTCAGAATGTTATGAGGAGCACCTGCTATCTGAGAAAAGTCAAGGGGTTTGTAAAAATCCGTCATTTCTTGAGATTGGAAAGTATGACTCTCTACGAGTATGTGATGGATATCTGAGAGGGATTGGTCTCCTAAATCTTCAAGGTTTCTACGAGAAGTCTGCCTATTCAATATTTCCCTAATAAACCTTTCGGGATCTAGGAGAGGATTGAATAATTGTCGACGGTTTCTTCAGGTAGAAATTATTGAAGGGATGTTTGACAGTGGAGTCGCTAGATGGATCGAGTTTTAATTTTTATGTTTTTTAAAGACTAGATCAATCAAAAGTTTTTATCTTTTTAGTTGTTTAGAAAAAAGTTAAGCTAAGTCATACTCGGGAATAAAAAGATTTATCCCCGGCAACAGCGCCAAAAAGTGTTGCCGCCTTTCACACACCTGGGTCACGTGGCATAAATCTTCAAGCCACTCGGTGTGTCCTTGGGGGCAAGTCTCGAGTCAAGGTTGTCACCTTGTTCTTGACTCCTCCGTTTAGGCTCAACTCCTAACGAAGCGAAGGGGGGTAGACCCTATTAAGTTACTAAGGATGATTTCTTAGTGTGATGATGTTAAACTGAATCAGTTACTTAGGAGTTTGAATATTTTAACTATAGACAATTAAGGATGACGAGATACGAAAATAAACACATGAAAGCACAAAGTTGATACACAATATATATATGAAGCAAAAATGACCAGTGCCTTAAAATGGAGTCAAATCAGTAAGATCAATGTGCTTGCATGTGCTTGGAGTGAATGTTTTGCGATTGCATCTTGGCATGTTTTAAGTTAAAATTGAAGTATGAGTTGATTAATTTAGGCAAAAGGGGGAATCTAGATATACCCGAGAGTACTTTGAGTATGTCCAAAACTAAACCTTTACAGCTACCCACAAGGAATATGTGGGATGAAATGGAGTCTCTGGGGCTATTTTTCATAACGCACATGTTAGGGTGTGATAGAGATCGGCGCCCCGAGGTCACTTTTTAGAAGTTCCCGCTTCCTTTGGGTATTTTTCCACCATAGAGGTTTGATCTAGGTGTTAGATTTTCACCTGATGGTTTTTCAGTTGGGGAGAGTGAGTCCTAATTATACTAGTCACCCAAGTGCTTTTGATACAGCTTGACTGATCAGATGAACCGTAGCCAAGTGTAGAGCATACACACTGAAGTCTTGTCAATTTGATGGTTTGTCAGTTGGGGAGAGTGAGTCCTAATTATACTAGTCACCCAAGTGCTTTTGATACAGCTTGACTGATCAGATGAACCGCAGCCAAGTGTAGAGCATACACACTGGAGTCTTGTCAATTTTAGTAAGTTTTAAACTAGATGTTCTTGTTTAAAAGAAAAGCCTCCAAGAACCTCTTTCGATCCAAGTGGATCTCAATCAGGGAATCGAGGAGGGGTTAATTTTAAATTTGCTGATAAACAAATGATAGAAAAAAGCAAACAGATACACAGTTCTAGTTTCTTAATTAATCCTACCACAAATCTCTTTCCCCTTTCGGGTCAATCGGGAAAGCGTGGGGTAAGTATTACGATTACTTTGAAATGTAAGATATGGAGTATGAAATTAATAACAAAATCAACTATACTACCCTGCAAATTATATCAATGCTAGTAAAAAGGAAATAAACAGAAATCGATGAAAATGGCACCGACGCAAATCCCCCCGGGGGGATGGGGAATGGGCTCGAAAGAGCCTATTCCAAAAATGATTTTATTTATTATTGGTTACAGAATCAGTGAACTGAAATTATCAGAAACGTATTTGTCCTTATACAGGTTGAAACCAAGACTTTACAACTTTGGAAAGTTTTTTTGAGTTTTTAGTGAAAAGGGAGACCCCTGGGAGTTTGATTTTTTAAAAGTTAAGGACTGTCAGTGTGGCTCAGCTGCCTCTGTCCATCCAAACTATTTTTATTTCTATTTCTATTTTTGTTTCCGTTCATTTCATTTGCATAATGTGTAAATCAAGCTGTAAATCAATGGTTAATGGATTAATGAGCATAGCTTGATTAAAATTTACTTAAAATCAACATCTTTCCTAGCCCTTCCTCCTCTACCCAGTCATCACCCTTCGGGGTATTCTGGGATAATATGAACGGTGAATATCATATACTAATAGGCACTTCACCTATTATTTTTTGAAGCCACTAAAAACAGGTGACTTGGAAGGTAGAGGGGCTAGAGAAGGAGGGATTCTCACTGCGCTTAGCGTCAACCCTATTGACCAACCTTGCATCCAGAGGGTGACCTATGGATCTATGGATGGGATTAACCCCATTGTGTTGAGATCCTAGCACCCTCTCCTGGTTGAAGAGAAATATAGGTGCAAGGTAGTCACCTAGTCAGCCTATCATAGTTCAAGATCACAAATGGTACATGTCTAAAAATTTCTGATTAATATTTACTGCTTTTCATTCACAAAGTTATGAACTTTGTAGAATATTCATAAACCATTTAATCAGCCACCAAATATAACATAAAAACAAAATACATACACACCATACCATATAAATCAACCCAACTTAGTTCATGATGCTGAGTGAGCCAGAAAAAATTTACAATTTACACTAAGTTAAACATATGTTGTCTTTGAGGACATAAGTCCCCGACTTCCTTAACCGTGGGAAGTACTTGGGCTCAGTCCAAAAACTCATTGTGAGGAGTACCATAGGAACCCCAAAGTAGCTGGCCGCTGAGAGGAATTGCCAAGCGAAACGGGCAATGACCCCCACCGATTGAGTAGCACTCCCATGAGGAAAAATCCAAGCGTTGTCTTCTGGCAGTCTTGGTGGCCGAGTGACCACCTGTAGCCAATAGGAATCCATTAATACCAGCATCCAAAAATAATTACCACCATTTTGACATACAAATTTGACATGATTGATCCCTCATGCTCTTCCTCACGCCTAAGAGGTGAACCACCATAGTTTGGGTCATTAAATTACATCATTGAGGCCATTCTCGATGACCTTCCACACCATCAGAAGGCCACATAGCCTCAGATTCAGATTCAGACCCATATCAGTCTGAACTAGATCTACATACTACACCATCAAGCCCCATGGCTGGTGCAAACCCGAATCCATTTTCTAGCATAGAAATTCCTAGTGGACCCATGTCCACACCACAAACAATCACCAATAACCCTATAGGTGGCCCCAGTATGGTTATGCAAACCGTCATAAGTCAGTTGTCACCACCCATATTGACCAGTCAAGATTTCCCACCTGCAACACATAGGGGCAGTGGCCCTTCCACCTATAGTACCCCTTCTATTATACATGGGGGCAGTGGCCTTTCCAACCACACTATCCCTCCCACCACACTTAGGGGCACCGGCCCATCCACAATGGTGCCACAAGTACCCCCAGCAATGCATGTGCATTATGCACCTACAAACCCCACCACCGTGGCTGCCCCATCTCACATCAACCTAGGGTCAAATGTTCCTTTCATGGCATGTCTCAACTTGTCTAATTTGGCTCGGTTAACAAATGACCTTGTCCACCATCAAAATATTTGGCCTCCCATGCCAACCAAAATTCCCCCAGACATTCCTAAGTTTGAAGGGAAGGCAGGGGAGTGCCCCCAAAACCACATCATGATGTTTCATCTATGGTGCTCATCAAACAACATCATAGATGATTCGATTAGGCTAATACTATTTAAATGCACCCTCATAGGTGCTACATCCAAGTGGTACATTGAGCTACCATAAGCCAAGTACCCGGATTTCAACTCCCTGGCTTTCATGTTTCTACAATATTTCCAACTCCCCGTCAAATATGATGAAGGGGTGGAGATCTTGTTATCTTGCCACCAGAATACTGTGACCCACATATCTAGCCACATCCATGAGTGGTGGTGACATCGTAGTTTGTGTAATATCCAACTTGATCACGGGATATTCCTAGATTGGTTCCTTAAAACCTTGCTCCCACCTATAGCAAAGGATGTCGCATCCGAATGTCCCCAATCCAAAGAGGAGGCCATCTTGAAATCCCAACAGTTTGATCTGATCTATGCACAGTATGGATACCTTTACACCATCATTCCATATGCTCCCCGTGTAGGTACCTCCTACCAGGATGAACCGGGGGCATCTCATGCTGAAGATGGCATCATAGGATCAGTCTCCCACCAACCACAGCACCATCTAACACCACCTACAATACCACCACAACCAAGCAACACTCCTAGTATTTCTTACCAAAACCAAACTTTGAACTATGCAAGAATGATGTCCCAGTCTGGAGCCACGACTTCTTATGCACAACCTGCACCACTGCAGCAGGCCCAGGCCTTGGCTTGGCCAACATAGAAATACACAGGACAAATGCCCACATTTGTGGCATCAACACCCACCCAAATATACTATGCACCATCGGTACAAGCTGTTCAAGCCCCCACCCCTGCTCCACCTGCTCCATTGGGACTAGTGTTTGCACAACAAAACCATCCCAACCAGCTAGACCCCAATAACCAACAAGGGAAAACCAGAAATAACCAAACCTAAAAACAAGGAAACAATCAACCGTAGGGAGGTGGTCAACAACCAAATCCTCCCAACAATGTCACGGCAAATCGGCCAACCCAAAATCCTAAACAACTAAATGCACCAAGACCCAACCCTCCGTTGCGGACAAACCAACCGTGCACACTATGCGAGGTCTACGGGAACTACACATTCGAGTGTCCCTTCATGGGTTGTGCTAAATAGGCCATTAGAAATGAGGTTCAACATGCCACCAATACAATGGACCAAGCCCAACCCAACCTAGCACCACAAGGACCTCCTCCTATGGTGCTCCAAAACCCATTACCAGTCCAAGGATTGGTGGCAACCGCACCCCCTCCCCAACCCAATCCCAACACTCCGGGGGCACCTCCCATGGTAGAAACATGTGTCCACCACCTGCTAGCTGTGACAATTAAGGAGGTCAATCTACAAACTAGATGAAATTAGTATGGAACCAACACCGAACCCACTGACACGTGAGCGACATCTACGTCTAAAACAGCCAATGCACCTCTTCAGTTACCCCCTTTTCCATGTGCCCCCATACGCCGGGTTGCCAATAACGCCACAACTAGAGCTGTTGCTAGATACAACATAGTGGATGCTTTGGCCCAAACAATTACTGCCATGTCCGCTCTTGAGGTACTCAAAAATTTCCCAAAACAGCGGAAAGCCTTACTAGCCGCCCTTAGTGCTATAGACCCCTCTGACTCCATGTTGATCACATTCGACATGGAGAATGGAGAACCGTGAATGCCATCAACCATTTTCTTTCAAATCCTGGTGTCTATCCAGAATTTGGTTGTGCATTGATGCATAGTGGATGAGGGGGAATCCACATGTGTTATGTCTACTCTAGTCTGGTAGAAACTTGGATCCCCAATTCTGCAACCATCCTCCACAACTCTGTGGCTTATGATGGCCATCCCACTAAAGCCCAAGGAATCCTCCCCCACGTCCCCATCACATTATCCAGGAAGATAGTTCTAATTGACATAGAGGTTGTCAATGCTCAATTGGACTATAACCTTCTCCTCGGAAGAAGCTATATGTATGCCATGAGAGCCGTAGCATCAACTATCTTCCGTCTCATGATTTTACCCCATGAAGGGAAAATCATGAAGGTTGACCAACTAACTTATCATGATATACAAGGGCTAACGGCACCTGCTAAATTTATCCCTATGATCAACACCATTGATTCGCAAGGGATGACCACACACACTAATGTTATCCCTACAGTCAACACCATGGTTGACAACATACCAGCCTCCCCATTGTTGAATGTGGGCCTTGGTTTGTTTGTCGATACCACCATGATGGCTTCTTTCCCCTTAGTGTCACCACCACCAACACCAAATGAGACTACGAACTTGTGCATGCGCTCATATAGCACCGCTATAGCCAAACAACAACCACAGCTGCAGCCCCAGTCGCAACCACAACACCGTCTGCAGCCGCAACATCAACAGCAGCCGCAACATCATCCGTAGTCGCAGCATTATGCACAGCCACAACCACAACCTCATCCCCACATATAAACATCAGGGAGTTATCTGGGCTCCTCTCTAATTCATACAATTTCCTTCCTCTTTCCCCCGCCTGGTGTCATGAGCAAGCCAGTAATGGCCACCCTAAACTTACCCAGCCTTACATTGGGAATTCTTGTGTGGTATCTTGATCCACCAGCTCAACCACCAATTCCCCAGGTAGTCTTAACCCCTGTGCAACCTGTTTCAGTCGAGTCTCACCCTCCACCCGGCCTGCAACATCCAACCACCACACCCGCACCTGCACCACCCCACCGAAAAAGGGCTAGGGGCAAGAATGCGAAAGCTACCATTGAACCTCGACAGATCCTACCTTGCACTGTTTTCGAAGAATAGGGCCATCAAACTCATAACTACCCTGATACTCCTATAATCTGTGTGCATTTGGATGCCATGGATACAACCGAAAACCTCCCCATGCTTGAACTTCCAACCGCGCCAACAGTGAGAAACAAGTCATTGAGAACAAACCATGCTTGCACCCTCTGCGGTTTGTATGGACACTATTCTCACCGTTGCCAAGAATTGCCCGAGTTTTGAATAGCATTAGCCAACCTTATTCAACATTCCCTTGAATCTGAGATCACTCTAATGGAAGAAGTCCATCCCCCACCTCCTTCTTTAGACACCATGTCCATTTACATGATTTGCAGTTCTATAGACCCTCTTGTCTCCACCATCACCAATAGTCCATCAAACCTGTCTCTTCCATTGTTTCCCCAGCCACAACCGCAACCTCAGTTACCAGGGAAATATTAACGGTTCATTCCCGATCAACATGATCCTTTTCCTTTTCCTACCATTTGGGATCATGAGTAAGTCTATCTTGGAAACTCGCAATCTATAGGATTTCACACTAGGAGATCCTGTGTGGTACCTTGAATCACCTATCCTACCTCTAAGGCCCCAGGATGTGTTGACTCATGTCCATCCAATTGAGATGATGTTGCACCTACCTCCATGTCCATCAAAGACTCCTCCTATCTCTAGGCCTGCCCCTCTTGCTCCAACAGAGACTAGTGGCAAGGCCACAAAAACCACAGCCAATACCATTTACATGATCTCTAGCACCAATTTCCCTTCCATCTCGTCCACTGTGGAATATCCACCTGATCTATTTCGACACCACTTATTCAAAGACGGTGATATATGTAAGACTGCCTTTGGTTTTACCCCGTTCCCTTTAAACCATAGTGTGGAATCAGTTCTTCCCATAAAAGACCAGATTTTTTCATCCCACCTTTCCAATGACCTTCGTCTCGGCAAGGGGGCATACCTCTTCACTGACTCAGAGGGTCGACTCTTGAAGAAGCTATGCAACGGTCTCCACCTCAAGAGAGTCTATGCCTGATATAACCACTATGACTCCCTTATAGCATAGTTTTTTCCCTCTTTTTTTGAAATTATTTTACCACAAATCAAAGACCCCCATTTGGGGGCAGCACTAGAAGCTACTAAATCAGAGTCACCTAGATCCTATTCAAGACACCTCTCACACATCTAGGATCAAATTTCATCCTCTATCTTATAATGAGACCATCGTCTCATGTTTAACAAACAAATTTCAGGACCGCTCCCTGGAAGTTACCTCGATTTACGAGCCACAGCATGGTGATGCAAGTGTCTGCATACCTATACTTGCATCACACTTGCCTACCATTACTCATGCGCATTCTCAGGCCATCGCCCATAAGGAAAATCATTTTTATTTTAGCATATAGCCGTCTACTTCATCCCCACACCTTATGCGGATCTCCGGACCATTGTTCGGAAGACGAATTATTTCTTTTGCATGTATTTGGCACATAACTACCTCTGGACTTGCACTCACAATCACATGTAGTCAAGTTAGTCCACCATAATTCACACACAACTCTCCTGACCTCTATCTGAGAGCCACCTCGGTTTGTATGCCTCTACTGCGATCTATCCCATTCATGTATTGGTATGTTTAAGATCCACTTGCTCCCTCCATACTCCACAGATGACATTTGGACCACTTTCCACCATTGTTGTTATAGCTCATTTTACCACTCCAAGTGAATCACACTTGTATGGCCTTCCCCTGTCCCTCTGTAGACTCCTTAGACCCCTTGGACCATTTTTTGTCCTTTGATGTTTCCTAGACCATCCCTATAAACATGTGAAAAGTGATACATGCGACTTTTAAACCCCTAATCACGTATATATGCGGGTTTGACCCCTTAAACTGCGTACATCAGGATGTGTGCAAAATCCAAATCCTTTTGGAGTTTTCCATGACATGGATCTGACTCACTTGACTCCTGGCCTTCCATATGCCTTGAGATCGCTCGAATTTGACCTTTCATTACCCCTTTGAAAAGCTATATAAGGAACTCTTTGGATACATTGAAGGCATAAGAGAATTGAGAGAAAAGAAACTATAGTCCATTGTTGCCGAAACTTGTGCTTGAGTCTGCATCCCTTTGTCCCTTGGAGCACTTTTGTGTTCTTCCCAAGCTTGCATTTTGCTTGTGAGCTTGCTATCAAGAGATTGAGGATTGAGGTGGTGGAGGCCCAAGTGGGAGATTCAGTTTCTCTGATTTGCAAACGTGCCGACAGAGGTTGTATCTATTGTAATCTCTGATTTTATATTAATAGAAATATCTTTTCCTGTCCAATAATGTATGTTTGAATGAATATTTTATCCATGGATGATTTCAAATGCTTATACATTGTTGATTATATATGCTATAATAGATCTAACACCAATATATATAGCATGCTTGTCTTGTTTACTTGTTGTTCAGGAAGTGATTAATCAATTCAAGCTGAAGTTGGAAAGCTCAACGGGGATCTACTTCAACCGTCCGGAATAAGGTATGAGGTCTGATCCTTTAGTGTTAGATATTTGATTTCTATTGCATATTGAAAAGGATTGATTTCTGGAGTCAAGCTATCTGTTGTGTTACCCCAAGCCATAGTAATTTCTCTCCATAATAGAATTGGAAACTCCGCTAGGGAGTTCCTAGTAGTTGTCCTTTGGGGGTTTTCTATCGGCATTCAATGACTTTGAATTGCTCTTTTTTCTCTTGTTTCTAGGTCGGTTCTGGGGGCATGTTTTCCTGGTAGTGTCTGATTGGTATGAATTTTGTCTCAGCTTGTCTGTTTGCCTTTATTTTTATGCACCTTTCTTCCGGTACATAAGTTTTTAACTCACAGTCGCATATATACGCGGGTTTCACTGCTATTTACGCATACACACGCAGGTTTATTGCAAAAGGTTGCATATGCCCTTAGTTTTTCCTTCTAGAGGAAGATGGATTGTTGCTGGGTGAATTTTGATGATTGCTGAGTCTCCTTTGATACTGCTAGAGTCTGTATACACCTCTATTTCTGACCAGAGGCGTTTTTTTTGGGTAAAATTTCTTTTTTGAAGAATGTTCTTGTCATTGCATTTTTTATTTTTTGTTTTCGGATTAGTGCATTAGATTTCTTTTACCTTAGTACTTTTATTGAGTGTGCTTGCAGAGTCTGGGGGTTGTAGAACCATTCTTTTGCTTTAATATCTCATTTTTATTTTAAAAATCCAAAATATTTGCTTATCATTATGCATCGCATCTTGCATTTTGCATAGTACTTGCACTAGATTTGCTTTGGAGTATTAGTCAGGATTTCATATAGGAAAGCTTGCATTTATCATTTGAATAAAATTGTGCATTTCACGTAGTAGCATACCCTGTTTTTCATGGACACAATGCATTTGCATTAATTGTTAGGTGTGCATTTTGCTTCATGTTGTGTCATAACGCCATTAGTTGCATGACCATATCCCTCTTTTGAGTAATAAAGTCAGTTAAAATCAATGCTTAATTAAAATGAACTACACTATTTTATTTGATAGGGTTCACCAATAGGATTAGGTTTTAGGGTCTTGGAATAGTTCATTGTGAGTAAATTCTCCAAGACCACTAAACAACAACATGTATGTGTCTGTCCAGGTGAGTGTGTGAAATTCCTTGGTATAACCAGTGTTTCTCAGGATTCTCCTCTCAAAAGGGAGTTAAGCACGAGGCAGTGTGAGCAGTTATTGATTGGGATGACCCCTAGTCATAACTGAGTAGCACCAGAGATATTTCCAGGATTGTATTCGTATCTGGGGGATCTTCTGAGAGTTTTGAGCTTTTCTACCTTGCCCATATGGTCAATCCCACCTGCGATTGTCCGCCTGAGTATTGATTATATTGAGGTGACCTTAGTGGCCTTACCTAGGATATAGAGGGGGTACTCTGTAGGGGTTATTCTGCGGGTGTTCCATCCAGGTTGGGATTGGACAGCACAGTCACTTTACGAGTTGAAGCTGAGGG
Source organism: Pseudotsuga menziesii (assembly GCA_001517045.1). NCBI lineage: Eukaryota > Viridiplantae > Streptophyta > Pinopsida > Pinales > Pinaceae > Pseudotsuga > Pseudotsuga menziesii. The sequence goes on from LPNX010797657.1 coordinate 160,242, forward strand.
CCACAATAATTGGTTATGTACCTCCGCTTGTTGTGTATGGGAGTCTCAAGCCTCTCCTAGGCGAGACATACCTACTTCATTCGGGAGCTCACTTATCCTACCCTTGATTGCTTTTGTTTGGATTTATATTTTATTGGTGATTGCTTTGTGCAGGTTAGGTTTCCTAGGGTTTACATAGAGTCTTTTATATATTTTGAATCATTGTGGATTCAGGTGCGGCTCCTTTCCATTCTCATCATTTAGTAGGACTTCCACCTTCTACATATCCTCCTCCTTTGGGAGATATAAATAGAAAGTCCAAGCGGACTACTTCACACATTGATTCACACATGATGGGAGACCATGTTGAAGGTATTCCTAAACCACCTTCTCCCATTCAAGTGGAAGATTCCTTCACCTTATTTGACTGAGTTAGGTCCTGTAATTTCTGAGATAGATACTTTTCATGATAGACCTACTTACTCTAGTATTGATCCCCCATTTACGCATCACCGGTATTGAATACCGGAAGATGATGAGACTCATTTTGAACCCGCGAGCACTAGTTATGGTAGTTATGGTATGTCTGGTTTTCCCACACATGATTTGGCATTTCATGTCGAATCTGAGTTTGACCCTAACACCATGCCTGAGGGCACTCTCGTTCCTTACCATACGGAGATATTTGGGAGCAAAAGTAACATTGCACCTTCCATCCCGGCGGTGGAAGCTACATCACATATTCCTCCTAGGCCTAGGGCTAGTGATCCTATTAGGATACTAGATCCAAGATGAGTGACTTTAGGGAATAACACGTACATAATTACACAGGTCCCTCCGTTCTCTATCCCTAGTTCTTTGAATGTTCACCCTCCACCTCATTCACGTGGTCCTTCGGGCCATAACGTTGCTACGACTCATGTCCGTATTGCAGTTACTCGACTAGCTGTGTCTAACAAAACTTTAAACAATTTCAACACCAAAAATTTTTTTAAAAAAACTATTATCGTATATAACATTGAAAAAAAATACATCATAACATTAATTAGAAGAAAATTTATATCCAACATCCTATAAAATTCTATATACACCCAAAAAAATGAAAAATCAAATACTTAATTTTAAATTAGTAATAGAAAATTATGAAAATTTCAAAATGGTCATATAAAAAAATGAACAAAGTTAAACTGGATACAAAATTTATTCATCTAGTTAAAAATTCCAGGTATGATACAGCATAATCCAACATGGAATTTCAAGTATGATCCAACATAATCCAACATGGAATTTCAAGTATGATCCAAGTGTGACTCCAGGTATATTTATGAATTCTGGCTCATTGTCTTCATTCATAATTTCAAAATGCTCATATAAAATATGAACAAAGTTAAAATAGACAAAATTTATTTATCTAGTTAAAAATTCCAGGTATGATCCAACATAGAATTTCCAGGTATATCTATGAATGCTGGATGGTTGTCTTCATTCATCAATGGTAATTGGTTGACCGAGTGAATCCCTACCTGAAGACACTTAAGTGGTACCCTGCTAAGATTGACGAGGTAAGTGTTTGGTGGGCAGTAAGAAAGGTAAGGATGAGGTTGGGTAATCCGTTCAATCACGTTTGTGCACTAGCCAACTGTGGAAGGAAAAGCTAACTAGCATGTGGTGATCTGCAAAGCTATCGTAGCTATAAGTGTGCCATCGTTAGTAATTTGTCAATCCATCAATTGTTCCATTATAGGTATCTCTCTATTTATAATTAGTCAAGTATCTGCCTTCTGTAGCTATTATGCTCGTTGAGGTAATCAAGGTATCTCTCTATTTTATGGATCACAATGATGTAGGAATAGGACCATTCAATGTATTTCCAGAAAGGTTTATTTCCATGAGAGATATGCAGAGCCAAACCATAGAAGGTATAGGGCCAGAGAACATGTTATGCTACAATTTGCAGGTTGTTGATAAAGTATCAAGTCTCCAATTTAATCAAGAAATTCACCAGAGAACCCAATATTGCTTACACGTACTGTAACTAGGAGAAATGACTACCCAATTTCTCGAGTTTAGATAAATTTTATGCCCTGCTCATTCCTGAGAACTTATTTTTTTGGATGAGGAGTTCAGATAAATTTTTGGCCCTGCTAATTCCTTGATCCATTCTCCCCTAAAAACTATTGAAACTCAAATCCTGAGATACCAGATCGTATCTAACCAGTAAGATTGTTATTGTTTACTCAGAAATGATTCAAGACTAAACATTTTCATCCATATGATTTGGGAATCTCACCAATAAGGAAATTTTGTACAAGAAAGAAAACCAATTGGAAACATACCAGTGATACCATTCATTGATACATCTATGCTACGAAAATTTAACAAACTACCCAGGATTTGGAGTAATCAACAAGTGATATTATAGACAAATATAAAAAATACTAAAACTTGCCAAAATCATTGGGTATTTACCCTGAAATCTGAAATTTTATTTTCATGGAGGTTAAGAGATACCAAGTTATTCAATCTTGCAATATTGCAGAGTGTCCCACTGAGTGATTTTCCAAACACATGAAAATACGTCAAGGACATGAGGTTTTGAAACCCTAAAAGTATCTCTCCTATAAGATAATTACCATAGATATCTAATTGTACAACCTCTTAATCTTGGGAAAAAATGGCGGCTGCGGAAATTAGCTTGAGTTACCATGCAGCACAACCTTTTGTTTTCCCTTTCACTTTTTCGAAAATATTTTGACAGAATTACTGCGTGACGAAATTACTGTACGACAGGATTACTGTGCTATGACATAGTGACTGCGACTAAGTAACTGTGATAGAATTTTCACCTCGACACACTTTTGCTTACTCTGACTTTGGCTTCGACCAGATTTTACTATGACATGAATTAGGTTGCGACCAACTCATGTGCAACCAAGTTTTCACTTCAACACAACAACTTTATATTTCCTAGTCTAAGGACTTAGGAATATAAAAAACACTTTTCACTACGGTAACTTAGGATTAACTGCGACACAACTATATTGTGGCTCACTCACAATGTCATATAAGAAAATAATAAACAAAATTTGTGTCGAACCTTTGCACATAAAAACTAGAACTTTTACAAAATAATATAATTATGGATTATTTGTGTCTTTCACTCATAGTAAATGTATAGACAACATTCACTCAGGTAAATATTGAGAAGATATGCGGCTAACTATAAACTATTGGATTTATATGTCTCATGACAGCAATCTCAAAACTTACAGTCGTAAATATAAAATTGATATTTACCAGGATGTTTCACCTGTTACAGAGCTTGGCTCTTCAACACTTACAAAACACAAAAGCTTGAGATTCAAACTATTTACCAAGTTTTTCTTCTTCTTCTCCACACTTCTCTTCTCTGTTCTATTCTAATTTCTTACCTATTTCATATATACAATCTCCTTCATATAGGAAACTTCTACCGACTTAAAAATTATTCTTTATGACGTCGCTGAATTAACATTAAATACTGTAATTACTTTCTAGCTAGAAACTTAGCTTCAACAACTAAATTCCATTGTATTATATATGAGAGATATGAACTCTTTATCCTGTCAAACTCTCTGGAATTTTCTGACCTGCTACAAGCTCTGAGAGAGTCATCTTATCTGCTATTCATATCAACGAGTAATTAATATTTCCAACACTCCCCCTTAGTTATGAGTAGATCAAAATTTAAAACAAAAATATTACAAAAATTTTCAAAGAAGAAAACATGCTCTGCTCATGACAGAGTTTACTATGCAAAACTTGTCATTCTAAAATAACTTTGGAGATACTGGAATGTACCCCTTGCCAATGGTTTTGTAAAGATGTCTACAAGTTGATCTTTAGACCTGCAAAATTCTAAACAAATTTCATTGTTGTTCACCAACTCTCTTATGAAATGATGCCTTGTGTCAATGTGTTTGGTTTTCTTGTGAAACACGTGATTCTTCGACAATGCAATGGATGAATTGTTGTCACAGAAAATAGTTGTTGGTTCTTTATGGTTCTACGATAGGCTTTTAACATTCTTCTCATCCAAACAGCTTGACATGCAGCACCTGTAGCTGCGACATACTCTACTTCTACTAAAGATAGAGTTACTATGCGTTGTTTCTTTGAATCCCACGAGACAACACATGTACCAAAATGAAATGTGTACCTAGATGTGCTTTTCATGTCATCTTTGTTGCCTCCATTATCACTGTCAGTATATCCAATGAGTTTAAAATTTTTTTGAAGTTGAATACATTATGCCAAGATCTTGTGTACCACTTACATACCTCATAATTATTTACCTGCTTTCCAATGTGAGTCTTTTGGTGACTCCATGAATATTGAGATTAGACTTACTCCATACATGATGTCTGTTCTTGTCACTGTTAAATACATAAGTCTTCCAACAATCCTTTTAAACAGCGTAGGATCTATAGTTGATCCATCGTCATCTTTGCTCAATTTTAAGCCTATTATTACTAGTGTTGGGGCTGCCTTGCAATTTGACATATTAAATATTTTTAAAATTTTGCTTGCATACTTAAACTGCAATATGAAAATACCACTTTCTTATTGTTGGAATTCAATTCCTAGAGAGAACTTCATGAGCCCGAAATCAGTCATTTCAAATTCACTTTCCATGACTGTTCTAAATTCTTTTATGCCAAAATCACCAGTAAATATTAAATCATCCACATACAAGCAAACAATTAACATGTTACCTTTCTCATTCATTTTGGTGTACAACATTTTTTCACTTCCACTTCTGTGAAATCCATCCTCAATGAGATAGGAATCAATGCAACTTTACCAAGCTCTTGGAGCTTGCTTCAAACCATAGAGATCATTTTTTAGTCTGTACACTTTGTGTTCTTATCTTGGAACTTCATACCCTTGTGGTTGTTCCACATATACTTCTTCATCTATATAGCCATTCAGAAATGTTGACTTAACATCCATTTTATAAACAAGCCATTTGTTTTGTGCGTCAATGGCCAAAACAATTCTGATTGTATCCATGTGTGCAACTGGGGCGAATGTTTCATTGAAATCTATGCTGGGATGTTGTGTGAACCCTCTTACTACCATTGTTTCCTTGTGCTTCTACACATTCGCATCAGCATCTTGCTTGATCTTATAAATCCATTTGATGCTAACTACATATTTATCTTTGGTACATCAACCAGTTCCCATGTCTGGTTTTTCTCAATGCATTCTATTTCTTCATCCATGGCTTGTTCCCATACTTCTTCTTCAACAACTTCCTCAAATGTTAGTGTATCATCTATTTGAGAAAACAATGCAAAGAGAGAGAATGAATTTGGTGTACCAGCTTCATACATCTCACGTAGACTTCTTGTATTCATTGGATCTATTGATGTCTAACTGCTTGATGGAGTCTATTGTCCTCTTGGTGTGCTTGTTGATGTAGCTTGAGGTGCGACTTGTCTTGATGTTCTTTGTGTTGAACCATGTCACGGTGTCATGGGAGTCGATAGTGCTGCAACCGTTTGATTTACTTGTGGTGTTTGAACCAATTCTTTCATCATGTCTTCATGCTCGACATTCGACACAATCTTGACATTCTTCTCGATGGTTCCATCCCATGATTCATTCTCAACAAACTAAACATCATGACTAATGATTACTTTCCTTGCAACAGGATCAAACAACTTGTACGCTTTTGTGTCTTTAGAATAGCCAACAAAAATACATTTTTGTCCCTTCTTGTCTAACTTCTTTCTTAGCTCATCAAGCACATGAGCATATGTGACACAACCAAAAAAATTTAAATGAGAAACACTATGATTCATACTTGTCCATGCTTATTGAGGGACATTTTTATTAATTATATTTGTTGGACATCGATTCATAATGTATACAGCAGTTAAGACTGCTTCAGGACAATATTCATTTGGCAAATGCTTGGCTTCCATCATGCTATGAGCCATCTCCATAATGGTTATGTTCTTTCTTTCTACAACATCGTTCTGCTGAGGTGTATACCGCATAGTGAATTTCTTCTGTATGCCATGAGTTTTGAAAAAATTTAGAAATTCATTTGAAACGTGTTCATCGCCTCTATCCTTCCTTAGTATTTTTATGTGGTGTCCACTTTGGTTCTCCACAAGTGCTTTGAACTGTTGAAAACAACTAAATCCATCAGATTTATGTTTCAAAAAATATACCCATGTTTTTCTTGAGTATTCATCAATAAAAGTAAGAAAATATTTGCATCCCCCAGTGGATGTTTTCTACATTGGACCACAAATATTAGAGTGCACAATCTCAAGTGGTATGCGCACTCTATATGACTTTCTAACTCGAAAAGTATCTCTATGTTGCTTGCCAAAAATGAAGCCTTCACAAACTCTGTCTAGTTTTCCAATCAATGGAAATCCTTTTACCATATTCTTTGTGTGCACTAGCTTTAGCCCACCAAAATTTAGATGTCCAAATTTGAAATGCCATAGCCAGGAATCATCCTGAACTTCTGTTTGAAATGCAGCCTGAAAATCAGCTATCGTTTTCATTCTTGTCGGAGTACACGAATTCTTCTTTACTTTCTGCCTTGAATGCATATTTTTTATTGTCTAGAACTATCCTCAATGGAAACAAGCTATTTATTTTCATTGGCACTCTTGCTATTAGCTAGTGGCTTGGACGTATGTCTTCAATCACACAGTGATTGTCTTCCATGTAGACTCTGTAACCTTTCTCTATCAGTTTTCCAATACTTGACAAATTATGTTTTAGACCTTCAACATGATAAACATCAGACATATACTTATTCTCCCCGTATTTGGTTAGAATACTAACAGTACCTTTTCCCAAAATAGTGACTTGGACATTATTTCCAAGCGAAACATCAGTTTGAAATTAATTATCTAGAATAGAAAAGAAATTTAAATTACCAGTCATATGATTGCTACACCCTAAATCTGAATACCATATGTCACACGAACTTTCTTGGACAGTATTGCATTCAATGGGGGATGTGCATGCCATCAGCATTACGCTCGATGAAATGCTGGTGTTCATCGACTAATTCTAGCTTTCCTTTCCTTGTTCATGTTTCTTCTTCCTGCATTCATATGAATAATGACCAAATTTCTTATAGTAGTGACATTGAATCTTTGATTTATCAAACCTGTGACCACTTGGCTAACTTGGGTTTTGATTCTTTCCTCTACCAACAACATCTGCAGGACTAATGTTGCATCCTCCTCTTGAGAAGTTTCTTCCTCTACCTCTAGAATTGCTTATCCCCTTGCCTCTTCCATGAATTATACATGATTTTGACGAAAAATGCACCTTCCAATGAGGTGTTTGTTCTATTGATTTTGTGTTCATGATTGATGAGTGAAGCTTGCAACTCATCAATGGTAAAAATAGTCATGTCTTTGTTTTCTTCTAAGGTCACAACCAAGGATTCAAATATTGGGGAACAATTCTGAGGATTTTCTCAACCACTCTTTGGTCTGTTATGGTTTCTCCGTGATATTTCAGTTGATTTATCAAACCAACAACTCTTGTATAAAATGAGTCTACTCACTCCAAATCTTTCATGGATAGAGATTCAAAATATCTTCTCATAATTTGCAGCTTTGAAGTATTTACCTTGTCCAAACCTTGATATGCAGTCTCCAATGTATCCCATGCCTGCTTAGTGGTATTTGTTGTTGCTACTCTTGGGAGTATGCTTTCATGCATGGCTTGATGTATGTAGAACAGAGATTCTCCATCTTTCTTCCTATCTTCCCTCGGGACATCTTTCTCATCTTGTGACAGATTATTATATGCCATGCGATCTGTTGGTGATGCATAACCATTCTGAACAATATCCTAAACATATTGACCTCTAAACAAAGCCTTCATTGTTAGAGACCAATATGTATAATTTTTTCGTGTAAAAATCAGAGTTTGTAAACTCGACATAGTTGAACCAGAAGTAGAAGCCATTTTTAATCTTTGATTTTTAATTTTCCTTAGAAAATTACATTTTCCCTTTTAGGACAAGATTTCTTTCCTAATTAAGTTGAGTTACGAGGCAACACAACTTTTTGTTTTTCCCTGTTCACTTTTTCCAAAATATTGAGATTGAAATACTCTACGATGAAATTAATCCACCACAGAATTACTGTGCTACGGCAGAGTTACTGTGACTAAGTAACTGCGACGAACTTTTCACCTCGACACACTTTTACTTACTTTTAATTTGGCTTCCACCAACAACTTTATATGTCCTAGTCTAAGGACTTAGGAATATAAAAAACCATTTTCACTATGGTAACTTAGGATTAACTGTGACACAACTATATTGAGACTCACTCACAATATCATATAAGAAAATAATAAACAAAATTTGTGTAGCGTAAAAACTAGACCTTTCACATAGTAATATAATTATGGATTCTTTGTGTCTTTAACTCAGAGTAAATGTAGACAACATTCACTCAAGTAAATATGGAGAATATATGCAGCTAACTATAAAATATTGGATTTATATGTCTTGTGATGACATAACAAAATTTATAGTCGTAAATACAAACTTGATATTTACCAGGATGTTTCATCTATTACAGAGCTTGGCTCTTCAACACTTACAAAACATAGAAGCTTGAGCTTCAAACTCTTTACTGAGTGTTTCTTATTCTTCTTTGCACATCTCTTCTATGTTCTATTCTATTTGCTTATCTATTTCTATTTCATATTTACAATCTCCTTCAAATAGGAAACTTCTACCAACTTAAAAATGCTTCTCTATGATGATGCGGACCAGAGATCTGAACTCTTTACCTTGTTTATGACAAGTTCCTGACGTGCGACATGATTTTCTATTCAGATCCGCCAGTAATTAATATTTCCAACACTTAAGCTTTGCAGTTTCTTTTAGGTTTCAATGTTCAGTTAGATTGGGGATGTAAGGAAAAATTGTCCAAGCTACACTTTGACAATAGCAACCGATCCAGAGGATTAGCAAAATTGGCACAGCCATAGTTTGATAATTGCAACCGATCTAGAGGATTATCGTTTACGTTCATTTTCTGGTATTAAGATCTGATCTATAGGGTTCAAGACACAGTTGAGTAATATTTGTGAGAGAAACATGGAACTTACCATAAAAATTATTCTCCCACAAATCCATACTTTGCAGGTAGCTCAATGCAGAAAACGTTCACGCCAATGAATTGGATGTAATGGTCAATATTTCTAGTTGACTGCAATTATTCCAAATCCCAACCAAATCCCATCTGGACTATTTCCATAGAGAGAATTGTAACTCAACTGAATACCCTTCAAAGTGTTTACCCTACGATTGGCAAAAAAATAGCAGGGCTACTTAGTCCCATTTTGGGGCAGCACTAGAAGCTACTAAATCAGAGTCACCTAGATCCTGTTCAAGACACCTCTCACACATCTAGGCTCAAATTTCATCCTCTATATTATAATGAGACCATCGTCTCATGTTTAACAAACAAATTTCAGGACCGCTCCCCGGAAGTTACCTCGATTTACAAGCCATGGCATGGTGATGCAAGTGTCTGCATACCTATACTTGCATCACACTTTCCTACCATTACTCATGCGCATTCTCAGGCCATCGCCCATAAGGAAAATCATTTTTATTTTAGCATATAGCCGTCTACTTCATCCCCACACCTTATGCGGATCTCCGGACCATTGTTCGGAAGACGAATTATTTCTTTTGCATGTATTTGGCACATAACTACCTCTGGACTTGCACTCACAATCACATGTAGTCAAGTTAGTCCACCATAATTCACACACAAATCTCCTGACCTCTGTCTGAGAGCCACCTCGATTTGCATGCCTCTACTGCAATCTATCCCATTCATGTATTGGTATGTTTAAGATCCACTTACTCCCTCCATACTCCACGGATGACATTTGGACCACTTTCCACCATCGTTGTTATAGCTCATTTTACCACTCCAAGTGAATCACACTTGTATGGCCTTCCCCTGTCCCTCTGTAGACTCCTTAGACCCCTTGGACCATTTTTTGTCCTTTGATGTTTCCTAGACCATCCCTATAAACATGTGAAAAGTGATACATGCGACTTTTAAACCCCTAATCACGTATATATGCGGGTTTGACCCCTTAAACTGCGTACATCAGGATGTGTGCAAAATCCAAATCCTTTTGGAGTTTTCCTTGACATGGATCTGACTCACTTGACTCCTGGCCTTCCATATGCCTTGAGATCGCTCGAATTTGACCTTTCATTACCCCTTTGAAAAGCTATATAAGGAACTCTTTGGATACATTGAAGGCATAAGAGAATTGAGAGCAAAGAAACTATAGTCCATTGTTGTCGAAACTTGTGCTTGAGTCTGCATCCCTTTGTCCCTTGGATCACTTTTGTGTTCTTCCCAAGCTTGCATTTCGCTTGTGAGCTTGCTATCAAGAGATGGAGGATTGAGGTGGTGGAGGCCCAAGTGGGAGATTCAGTTTCTCTGATTTGCAAACGTGCCGACAGAGGTTGTATCTATTGTAATCTCTGATTTTATATTAATAGAAATATCTTTTCCTGTCCAATAATGTATGTTTGAATGAATATTTTATCCATGGATGATTTCAAAAGCTTATACATTGTTGATTATATATGCTATAATAGATCTAACACGAATATATATAGCATGCTTTTCTTGTTTACTTGTTGTTCAGGAAGTGATTAATCAATTCAAGCTGAAGTTGGAAAGCTCAACGGGGATCTACTTCAACCGTCCGGAATAAGGTATGAGGTCTGATCCTTTAGTGTTAGATATTTGATTTCTATTGCATATTGAAAAGGATTGATTTCTTGATTCAAGCTATCTGTTGTGGTACCCCAAGCCATAGTAATTTCTCTCCATAATAGAATTGGAAACTTCGCTAGGGAGTTCCTAGTAGTTGTCCTTTGGGGGTTTTCTATCGGCATTCAATGACTTTGAATTGCTCTTTCTTCTCTTGTTTCTAGGTCGGTTCAGGGGGCATGTTTTCCTGGTAGTGTCTGATTGGTACGAATTTTGTCTCAGCTTGTCTGTTTGCCTTTATTTTTATGCACCTTTCTTCCTGTACATAATTTTTTAACTCACAGTCGCATATATACGCGGGTTTCACTGCTATTTCCACATACACACGCAGGTTTACTGCGAAAGGTTGCATATTCCCTTAGTTTTTCCTTCTAGAGGAAGATGGATTGTTGCTGGGTGAATTTTGATGATTGCTGAGTCTCCTTTGATACTGCTAGAGTCTGTATACACCTCTATTTCTGACCAGAGGCGTTTTTTTTGGGTAAAATTTCTTTTTTGAAGAATGTTCTTGTCATTGCATTTTTTATTTTTTGTTTTTGGATTAGTGCATTAGATTTCTTTTACCTTAGTACTTTTATTGAGTGTGCTTGCAGAGTCTGGGGGTTGTAGAACCATTCTTTTTCTTTAATATCTCATTTTTATTTCAAAAATCCAAAATATTTGCTTATCATTATGCATCGCATCTTGCATTTTGCATAGTACTTGAACTAGATTTTCTTTGGAGTATTAGTCAGGATTTCATATACGAAAGCTTGCATTTATCATTTGAATAAAATTGTGCATTTCACGTAGTAGCATACCCTTTTTTTCATGGACACAATGCATTTGCATTAATTGTTAGGTGTGCATTTTGCTTCATGTTGTGTCATAACGCCATTAGTTGCACGACCATATCCCTCTTTTGAGTAATAAAGTTAGTTAAAATCAATGCTTAATTAAAATGAACTACACTATTTTATTTGATAGGGTTCACCAATAGGATTAGGTTTTAGGGTCTTGGAATAGTTCATTGTGAGTAAATTCTCCAAGACCACTAAACAACAACATGTATGTGTCTGTCCAGGTGAGTGTGTGAAATTCCTTGGTATAACCAGTGTTTCTCAGGATCCTCCTCTCAAAAGGGAGTTAAGCACGAGGCAGTGTGAGCAGTTATTGATTGGGATGACCCCTAGTCATAACTGAGTAGCACCAGAGATATTTCCAGGATTGTATTCGTATCTGGGGGCTCTTCTGAGAGTTTTGAGCTTTGCTTCCTTGCCCATATGGTCAATCCCACCTGCGATTGTCCGCCTGAGTATTGATTATATTGAGGTGACCTTAGTGGCCTTACCTAGGATATAGAGGGGGTACTCTGTAGGGGTTATTCTACGGGTGTCCCATCCAGGTTGGGGTTGGACAGCACAGTCACTTTACGAGTTGAAGCTGAGGGCCACAATAATTGGTTATGTACCTCCGCTTGTTGTGTATGGGAGTCTCAAGCCTCTCCTAGGCGAGACATACCTACTTCATTCGGGAGCTCACTTATCCTACCCTTGATTGCTTGTGTTTGGCTTTATATTTTATTGGTGATTGCTTTGTGCAGGTTAGGTTTCCTAGGGTTTACATAGAGTCTTTTATATATTTTGAATCATTGTGGATTTAGGTGCGGCTCCTTGCCATTCTCATCATTTAGTAGGACTTCCACCTTCTACATATCCTCCTCCTTTGGGAGATAGAAATAGAAAGTCCAAGCGGACTACTTCACACATTGATTCACACATGATGGGAGACCATGTTGAAGGTATTCCTAAACCACCTTCTCCCATTCAAGTGGAAGATTCCTTCACCTTATTTGACTGAGTTAGGTCCTGTAATTTATGAGATAGATACTTTTCATGATAGACCTACTTACTCTAGTATTGATCCCCCATTTACGCATCACCGGTATTGAATGCCGGAAGATGATGAGACTCATTTTGAACCCGCGAGCACTAGTTATGGTAGTTATGGTATGTCTGGTTTTCCCACACATGATTTGGCATTTCATGTCGAATCTGAGTTTGACCCTAACACCATGCCTGAGGGCACTCTCATTCCTTACCATACGGAGATATTTGGGAGCAAAAGTCACATTGCACCTTCCATCCCGGCGGTGGAAGCTACATCACATATTCCTCCTAGGCCTAGGGCTAGTGATCCTATTAGGATACTAGATCCAAGATGAGTGACTTTAGGGAATAACACGTACATAATTACACAGTTCCCTCCGTTCTCTATCCCTAGTTCTTTGAATGTTCACCCTCCGCCTCATTCACGTGGTCCTTCGGGCCATAACGTTGCTACGAGTCATGTCCGTATTGCAGTTACTTGACTAGCTGTGTCTAACAAAACTTTAAACAATTTCAACAACAAAAAAATTTTTAAAAAAACTATTATCGTATATAACATTGAAAAAAAATACATCATAACATTAATTAGAAGAAAATTTATATCCAACATCCTATAAAATTCTATATACACCCAAAAAAATGAAAAATCAAATACTTAATTTTAAATTAGTAATAGAAAATTATGAAAATTTCAAAATGGTCATATAAAAAAATGAACAAAGTTAAACTGGATACAAAATTTATTCATCTAGTTAAAAATTCCAGGTATGATACAGCATAATCCAACATGGAATTTCAAGTATTATCCAACATAATCCAACATGGAATTTCAAGTATGATCCAAGTGTGACTCCAGATATATTTATGAATTCTGGCTCATTGTCTTCATTCATAATTTCAAAATGCTCATATAAAATATGAACAAAGTTAAAATAGACAAAATTTATTTATCTAGTTAAAAATTCCAGGTATGATCCAACATAGAATTTCCAGGTATATCTATGAATGCTGGATGGTTGTCTTCATTCATCAATGGTAATTGGTTGACCGAGTGAATCCCTACCCGAAGACACTTAAGTGGTACCCTGCTAAGATTGACGAGGTAAGTGTTTGGTGGGCAGTAAGAAAGGTAAGGATGAGGTTGGGTAATCCGTTCAATCACGTTTGTGCACTATCCAACTGTGGAAGGAAAAGCTAACTAGCATGTGGTGATCTGCAAAGCTATCGTAGCTATAAGTGTGCCATCGTTAGTAATTTGTCAATCCATCAATTGTTCCATTATAGGTATCTCTCTATTTATAATTAGTCAAGTATCTGCCTTCTGTAGCTATTATGCTCGTTGAGGTAATCAAGGTATCTCTCTATTTTATGGATCACAATGATGTAGGAATAGGACCGTTCAATGTATTTCCAGAAAGGTTTATTTCCATGAGAGATATGCAGATCCCAAACATAGAAGGTATAGGGCCAGAGAACATGTTATGCTACAATTTGCAGGTTGTTGATAATGTATCAAGTCTCCAATTTAATCAAGAAATTCACCAGAGAACCCAGTATTGCTTACATGTACTGTAACTAGGAGAAATGACTACCCAATTTCTCGAGTTTAGATAAATTTTATGCCCTGCTCATTCCTGAGAACTTATTTTTTTGGATGAGGAGTTCAGATAAATTTTTGGCCCTGCTAATTCCTTGATCCATTCTCCCCTAAAAACTATTGAAACTCAAATCCTGAGATACCAGATTGTATCCAACTAGTAAGATTGTTATTGTTTACTCAGAAATGATTCAAGACTAAACATTTTCATCCATATGATTTGGGAATCTCACCAATAAGGAAATTTTGTACAAGAAAGAAAACCAATTGGAAACATACCAGTGATACCATTCATTGATACATCTATGCTACGAAAATTTAACAAACTACCCAGGATTTGGAGTAATCAACAAGTGATATTATAGACAAATATAAAAAATACTAAAACTTGCCAAAATCATTGGGTATTTACCCTGAAATCTGAAATTTTATTTTCATGGAGGTTAAGAGATACCAAGTTATTCAATCTTGCAATATTGCAGAGTGTCCCACTGAGTGATTTTCCAAACACATGAAAATACGTCAAGGACATGAGGTTTTGAAACCCTGAAAGGATCTCTCCTATAAGATAATTACCATAGAGATCTAATTGTACAACCTCTTAATCTTGGGAAAAAATGGCGGCTGCAGAAATTAGCTTCAGTTACCATGCAGCACAACCTTTTGTTTTTCCCTTTCACTTTTTCCAAAATATTTTGACAAAATTATTGCGTGACGAAATTACTGTACGACAGGATTACTGTGCTATGACATAGTGACTGCGACTAAGTAACTGTGATAGAATTTTCACCTCGGCACACTTTTGCTTACTCTGACTTTGGCTTCGACCAGATTTTACTATGACATGAATTAGGTTGTCACCAACTCATGTGCAACCAAGTTTTCACTTCAACACAACAACTTTATATTTCCTAGTCTAAGGACTTAGGAATATAAAAAACACTTTTCACTACGGTAACTTAGGATTAACTGCGACACAACTATATTGTGACTCACTCACAATGTCATATAAGAAAATAATAAACAAAATTTGTGTCGAACCTTTGCACATAAAAACTAGAAATTTTACAAAATAATATAATTATGGATTATTTGTGTCTTTCACTCATAGTAAATGTATAGACAACATTCACTCAGGTAAATATTGAGAAGATATGCGGCTAACTATAAACTATTGGATTTATATGTCTCATGACAGCAATCTCAAAACTTACAGTCGTAAATATAAAATCGATATTTACCAGGATGTTTCACCTGTTACAGAGCTTGGCTCTTCAACACTTACAAAACACAAAAGCTTGAGATTCAAACTCTTTACCGAGTTTTTCTTCTTCTTCTCCACACTTCTCTTCTCTGTTCTATTCTAATTTCTTACCTATTTCATATTTACAATCTCCTTCATATAGGAAACTTCTACCGACTTAAAAATTATTCTTTATGATGTCGTTGACTTAACATTAAATACTGTAATTACTTTCTAGCTAGAAATTTAGCTTCAACAACTAAATTCCATTGTATTATATATGAGAGATATGAACTCTTTATCCTGTCAAACTCTCTGGAATTTTCTGACCTGCTACAAACTCTGAGAGAGTCATCTTATCTGCTATTCATATCAACGAGTAATTAATATTTCCAACACTCCCCCTTAGGTATGAGTAGATCAAAACTTAAAACAAAAATATTACAAAAATTTTCAAAGAAGAAAACATGCTCTGCTCATGACAGAGTTTACTATGCAGAACTTGTCATTCTAAAATAACTTTGGAGATACTGGAATGTACCCCTTGCCAATGGTTTTGTAAATATGTCTACAAGTTGATCTTTAGACCTGCAAAATTCTAAACAAATTTCATTGTTGTTCACCAACTCTCTTATGAAATTATGCCTTGTGTCAATGTGTTTGGTTTTCTTGTGAAACATGTGATTCTTCGACAATGCAATGGATGAATTGTTGTCACAGAAAATAGTTGTTGGTTCTTTATGGTTCTACGATAGGCTTTTAACATTCTTCTCATCCAAACAGCTTGACATGCAGCACCTGTAGCTGCGACATACTCTACTTCTACTAAAGATAGAGTTACTATGCAATGTTTCTTTGAATCCCACGAAACAACACATGTACCAAAATGAAATGTGTACCTAGATGTGCTTTTCATGTCATCTTTGTTGCCTCCATTATCACTGTCAGTATATCCAATGAGTTTAAATTTTTTTTGAAGTTGAATACATTATGCCAAGATCTTGTGTACCACTTACATACCTCATAATTATTTTACGTGCTTTCCAATGTGAGTCTTTTGGTGACTCCATGAATATTCAGATTAGACTTACTCCATACATTATGTCTGTTCTTGTCACTGTTAAATACATAATTCTTTCAACAATCCTTTTAAACATCGTAGGATCTATAGTTGATCCATCGTCATCTTTGCTCAATTTTAAGCCTATTATTACTAGTGTTGGGGCTGCCTTGCAATTTGACATATTAAATATTTTTAAATTTTTGCTTGCATACTTAAACTGCAATATGAAAATACCACTTTCTTATTGTTGGAATTCAATTCCTAGAGAGAACTTCATGAGCCCCAAATCAGTCATTTCAAATTCACTTTCCATGACTGTTCTGAATTCTTTTATGCCAAAATCACCAGTAAATATTAAATCATCCACATACAAGCAAACAATTAACATGTTACCTTTCTCATTCATTTTGGTGTACAACATTTGTTCACTTCCACTTCTGTGAAATCCATCCTCAATGAGATAGGAATCAATGCAACTTTACCAAGCTCTTGGAGCTTGCTTCAAACCATAGAGATCATTTTTTAGTCTGTACACTTTGTGTTCTTATCTTGGAACTTCATACCCTTGTGGTTGTTCCACATATACTTCTTCATCTATATAGCCATTCAGAAATGTTGACTTAACATCCATTTTATAAACAAGAGATTTGTTTTGTGCGTCAATGGCCAAAACAATTCTGATTGTATCCATGTGTGCAACGGGGGCGAATGTTTCATTGAAATCTATGCCGGGATGTTGTGTGAACCCTCTTACTACCATTGTTTCCTTGTGCTTCTACACATTCGCATCAGCATCTTGCTTGATCTTATAAATCCATTTGATGCTAACTACATATTTATCTTTGGTACATCAACCAGTTCCCATGTCTGGTTTTTCTCAATGCATTCTATTTCTTCATCCATGGCTTGTTCCCATACTTCTTCTTCAACAACTTCCTCAAATGTTAGTGTATCATCTATTTGAGAAAACAATGCAAAGAGAGAGAATGAATTTGGTGTACCAGCTTCATACATCTCACGTAGACTTCTTGTATTCATTGGATCTATTGATGTCTAACTGCTTGATGGAGTCTATTGTCCTCTTGGTGTGCTTGTTGATGTAGCTTGAGGTGCGACTTGTCTTGATGTTCTTTGTGTTGAACCATGTCACGGTGTCATGGGAGTCGATAGTGCTGCAACCGTTTGATTTACTTGTGGTGTTTGAACCAATTCTTTCATCATGTCTTCATGCTCGACATTCGACACAATCTTCACATTCTTCTCGATGGTTCCATCCCATGATTCATTCTCAACAAACTAAACATCATGACTAATGATTACTTTCCTTGCAACAGGATCAAACAACTTGTACGCTTTTGTGTCTTTAGAATAGCCAACAAAAATACATTTTTGTCCCTTCTTGTCTAACTTCTTTCTTAGCTCATCAAGCACATGAGCATATGTGACACAACCAAAAAAATTTAAATGAGAAACACTATGATTCATACTTGTCCATGCTTATTGAGGGACATTTTTATTAATTATATTTGTTGGACATCGATTCATAATGTATACAGCAGTTAAGACTGCTTCAGGACAATATTCATTTGGCAAATTCTTGGCTTCCATCATGCTATGCACCATCTCCATAATGGTTATGTTCTTTCTTTCTGCAACATCGTTCTGCTGAGGTGTATACCGCATAGTGAATTTCTTCTGTATGCCATGAGTTTTGCAAAAATTTAGAAATTCATTTGAAACGTGTTCATCACCTCTATCCTTCCTTAGTATTTTTATGTGGTGTCCACTCTGGTTCTCCACAAGTGCTTTGAACTGTTGAAAACAACTAAATCCATCAGATTTATGTTTCAAAAAATATACCCATGTTTTTCTTGAGTATTCATCAATAAAAGTAAGAAAATATTTGCATCCCCCAGTGGATGTTTTCTACATTGGACCACAAATATTAGAGTGCACAATCTCAAGTGGTATGCGCACTCTATATGACTTTCTAACTCGAAAAGTATCTCTATGTTGCTTGCCAAAAATGCAGCCTTCACAAACTCTGTCTAGTTTTCCAATCAATGGAAATCCTTTTACCATATTCTTTGTGTGCAGTAGCTTTAGCCCACCAAAATTTAGATGTCCAAATTTGAAATGCCTTAGCCAGGAATCATCCTGAACTTCTGTTTGAAATGCAGCCTGAAAATCAGCTATCGTTTTCATTCTTGTCGGAGTACATGAATTCTTCTTTACTTTCTGCCTTGAATGCATATTTTTTATTGTCTAGAACTATCCTCAATGGAAACAAGCTATTTATTTTCATTGGCGCTCTTGCTATTAGCTAGTGGCTTGGACGTATGTCTTCAATCACACAGTGATTGTCTTCCATGTAGACTCTGTAACCTTTCTCTATCAGTTTTCCAATACTTGACAAATTATGTTTTAGACCTTCAACATGATAAACATCAGACATATACTTATTCTCCCCGTATTTGGTTAGAATACTAACAGTACCTTTTCCCAAAATAGTGACTTGGACATTATTTCCAAGCGAAACATCAGTTTGAAATTAATTATCTAGAATAGAAAAGAAATTTAAATTACCAGTCATATGATTGCTACACCCTAAATCTGAATACCATATGTCACACGAACTTTCTTGGACAGTACTGCATTCAATGGGGGATGTGCATGCCATCAGCATTACGCTCGATGAAATGCTGGTGTTCATCGACTAATTCTAGCTTTGCTTTCCTTGTTCATGTTTCTTCTTCCTGCATTCATATGAATAATGACCAAATTTCTTATAGTAGTGACATTGAATCTTTGATTTATCAAACCTGTTACCACTTGGCTAACTTGGGTTTTGATTTTTTCCTCTACCAACAACATCTGCAGGACTACTGTTGCATCCTCCTCTTGAGAAGTTTCTTCCTCTACCTCTAGAATTGCTTATCCCCTTGCCTCTTCCATGACTTATACATGATTTTGACGAAAAATGCACCTTCCAATGAGGTGTTTGTTCTATTGATTTTGTGTTCATGATTGATGAGTGAAGCTTGCAACTCATCAATGGTAAAAATAGTCATGTCTTTGTTTTCTTCTAAGGTCACAACCAAGGATTCAAATATTGGGGGAACAATTCTGAGGATTTTCTCAACCACTCTTTGGTCTGTTATGGTTTCTCCATGATATTTCAGTTGATTTATCAAACCAACAACTCTTGTATAAAATGAGTCTACTCACTCCAAATCTTTCATGGATAGAGATTCAAAATATCTTCTCATAATTTGCAGCTTTGAAGTATTTACCTTGTCCAAACCTTGATATGCAGTCTCCAATGTATCCCATGCCTGCTTAGTGGTATTTGTTGTTGCTACTCTTGGGAGTATGCTTTCATGCATGGCTTGATGTATGTAGAACAGAGATTCTCCATCTTTCTTCCTATCTTCCCTCGGGACATCTTTCTCATCTTGTGACAGATTATTATATGCCATGCGATCTGTTGGTGATGCATAACCATTCTGAACAATATCCTAAACATATTGACCTCTAAACAAAGCCTTCATTGTTAGAGACCAATATGTATAATTTTTTCGTGTAAAAATCAGAGTTTGTAAACTCGACATAGCTGAACCAGAAGTAGAAGCCATTTTTAATCTTTAATTTTTAATTTTCCTTAGAAAATTACATTTTCCCTTTTAGGACAAGATTTCTTTCCTAATTAAGTTGAGTTACGAGGCAACACAACTTTTTGTTTTTCCCTTTTCACTTTTTCCAAAATATTGCGATTGAATTACTCTACGTTGAAATTAATCCACCACAGAATTACTGTGCTACGGCAGAGTTACTGTGACTAAGTAACTGCGACGAACTTTTCACCTCGACACACTTTTACTTACTTTTAATTTGGCTTCCACCAACAACTTTATATGTCCTAGTCTAAGGACTTAGGAATATAAAAAAACATTTTCACTATGGTAACTTAGGATTAACTGCGACACAACTATATTGAGACTCACTCACAATATCATATAAGAAAATAATAAACAAAATTTGTGTAGCGTAAAAACTAGACCTTTCACATAGTAATATAATTATGGATTCTTTGTGTCTTTAACTCAGAGTAAATGTAGACAACATTCACTCAAGTAAATATGGAGAAGATATGCAGCTAACTATAAACTATTGGATTTATATGTCTTGTGATGACATAACAAAATTTATAGTCGTAAATACAAACTTGATATTTACCAGGATGTTTCATCTATTACAGAGCTTGGCTCTTCAACACTTACAAAACATAGAAGCTTGAGCTTCAAACTCTTTACTAAGTGTTTCTTATTCTTCTTTGCACATCTCTTCTATGTTCTATTCTATTTGCTTATCTATTTCTATTTCATATTTACAATCTCCTTCAAATAGGAAACTTCTACCAACTTAAAAATGCTTCTCTATGATGATGCGGACCAGAGATCTAAACTCTTTACCTTGTTTATGACAAGTTCCTGACGTGCGACATGATTTTCTATTCGGATCCGCCAGTAATTAATATTTCCAACACTTAAGCTTTGCAGTTTCTTTTAGGTTTCAATGTTCAGTTAGATTGGGGATGTAAGGAAAAATTGTCCAAGCTACACTTTGACAATAGCAACCGATCCAGAGGATTAGCAAAATTGGCACAGCCATAGTTTGATAATTGCAACCGATCTAGAGGATTATCGTTTACGTTCATTTTCTGGTATTAAGCTCTGATCTATAGGGTTCAAGACACAGTTGAGTAATATTTGTGAGAGAAACATGGAACTTACCATAAAAATTATTCTCCCACAAATCCATACTTTGCAGGTAGCTCAATGCAGAAAACGTTCACGCCAATGAATTGGATGTAATGGTCAATATTTCTAGTTGACTGCAATTATTCCAAATCCCAACCAAAGCCCATCTGGACTATTTCCATAGAGAGAATTGTAACTCAACTGAATACCCTTCAAAGTGTTTAGCCTACGATTGGCAAAAAAATAGCAGGGCTACTTAGTCCACCTCTTTGCAAATTGATTTATGTGACTCAACCATTGGCATTCCACTGGCATGGAGACGAAGCAAATCTCTCCCAATTGCTGAGTGCATTTGACGGGTCGTGAAGATTTTCCTTAATGCAACCAAAAATTGGATTTCATCAACATGGACATTAAGATGTGACAAACTTGCCACGAGTGCAATAAGCAAGGGAAAAGGATTCCTCAAATGGCCATTGAAGAGGACTTGTGATTATTTTCATGAATGCATCATTAATTATCCATAGGCAATAATAGGACTTATAAATCAACATCTTGCTTGGTCTTATAAATCCATTTGACGCTAACTACATATTTATCTTTGGTACATCAACCAGTTTCCATGTTTGGTTTTTCTCAATGCATTCTATTTCTTCATCCATGGCTTGTGCCCATACTTCTTCTTCAAAAACTTCCTCAAATGTTAGTGGATCATCTATTTGAGAAAACAACGTAAATAAAGAGAATGAATTTGGTGTACCATCTTCGTATATCTCATGCAGAATTCTTGTCTTCACTGGATCTATTGATGTCAAACTACTTGATGGAGTCTGTTGTCCTCTTGGTGTGCTTGTCGATGTAGCTTGAGGTGCAACTTGTGTTGATTTTCTTTGTGTTGAACCATGTCATGATGTCATGGGAGTCGACGGTGCCGCAATTGGTTGATTTACTTGTGATTTTTGAACCACTTCTTATGTCATGTCTTAATGCTCGACATTCGACACAATCTTGACATTCTTCTTGACGGTTCCATCCCATGATTCATTCTCAACAAATTGAATGTCACAACTAATGATTAATTTCCTTGTGATAGGGTCATACAACTTTTATGCTTTTGTGTCTTTAGAATAGCCAACAAAAATACATTTTTGTCCCTTCTTATCTAACTTCTTTCTTAGCTCATCGCGCACATGAGCATATGCGACACACCCAAAAACTTTTAAATAATAAACACTATGATTCATACCTATCCATGCTTCTTGAGGAAATTTTTTCTTAACGCTCTTTGTTGGACATCAATTCATAATGTATACAGCAATTGAGACTGCTTCAGCCCGATATTCATTTGGCAAATGCTTGGCTTCCATCATGCTGCACGCCATCTCCATAATGGTTATGTTATTTCTTTCTGCAACATCATTCTACTGAGGTGTATACCGCGTAGTGAATTGCTTTTGTATGCCATGAGTTTTGCATAAATTTAGAAATTCATTTGAAACGTATTCACTGCTCTGTCTGTCCTTAGAATTTTTATGCGGTGTCCACTCTGGTTCTCCACGAGTGCTTTTAACTATTGAAAACAACTAAATGCATCAGATTTATGTTTCAAAAAATATACCCATGTTTTTCTTGAGTAGCCATCAATAAAAGTAAGAAAATATTTGCATCCACCAATGGACGTTGTCTGCATTAGACCACAAATATTAGAGTGCACAATCTGAAGTGGTGTGTGCGCTCTGTATGACTTTCTGACTGGAAAAGTCTCTCTATGTTTCTTTCCAAAAATGAATCCTTCATAAACTGTGTCTAGTTTTCCAATCAATCGAAATCCTTTTACCATATTCTTTGTGTGTAGTAGCTTTAGCCCACCAAAATTCAAATGTCCAAATCCGAAATGCCATAGCTAGGAATCATCCTGAACTTCTGTTTGAAATGCAACCTGAAAATCAGCTGTCATTTTCTTTCTTGTCGATGTACACGACTTCTTCTTTACTTTCTTCCTTGAATGCATCTTTTGTATTGTCTAGAACTATCCTCAATGGAAACAAGCGATTGTTTTTCATTGGCACTCTTGCTATCACCTAGTTGTTTGGACGTATGTCTTCAATCACACAGTGATTGTCTTCCATGTAGACTCTGTAACCTTTCTATATCAGTTGTCCAATACTCAGCAAATTATGTTTCAGACCTTTGACATGATAAACATCAGACATATACTTATTCCTCCCATGTTTGTTTAGAATACTAACATTAGCTTTTCCCAAAACAAGGACTTGGACATTATTTCCAAGCGTAACATAAGTTTGAACTTAATTATCTAGACTAAAAAACAAATTTAAAGTACCAGTCATATGATTGTTGCACCCTGAATCTAAATACCATATGTCACATGGACTTTCTTGGATGGTATTGCATTCAATTAGGGATGTGCATACCATCAATATTGCGCTCGATGAAATGATGGTGTTCATCGACTGATTCTGGCTTTTCTTTCCTTGGTCATTTTGCTTCTTCCTGCATTCATATGCATAATGACCAAATTTCTTATACTAGTGACATTGAATCTTTGATTTATCAAACTTGTGACCATTTGGCTGACTTGGGTTCTGATTCTGTCCTCTGCTAGCAACATCTGCAAGACTACTGATGCGTTCTCCTCGTGAGAATTTTCTTCCTCTACCTCTGGAATTGATTCTCCCCTTGCCTCTTCCAGGACTTATAGATGATTTTCTTGCAAATGCAGCTTCCAATGATGTGTTTGTTCTGTTGATTATGTGTTCATGATTGATGAGTGAAGCTTAGAACTCATCAATGGTAAACATAGTCATATCTTTGTTTTCTTCCAAGGTCACAACCAAGGATTCAAATCTTGGGGGAAGACTTCTGAGAATTTTCTCAACCACTCTTTGGTCTGTTATGGTTTCTCCATGATATTTCAATTGATTTATCAAACCAACAAATCTCGTATAAAATGAGTCTACCGACTCTGAATATTTCATGGATAGAGATTCAAAATCTCTTCTCATAATTTGCAACTTTGAATTCTTTACTTTGTCCAAACCTTGATATGCAGTCTCCAATGTATCCCATGCCTGCTTAGTGGTATTTTTTTTTCTACTCTTGTGAGTATGCTTTCATGCATGGATTGATGTATGTATAACAGAGCTTCTCCATCTTTCTCCATCTATTCCCTCAGGACATCTTTCTCATCTTGTGAGAGATTATTATATGCTGCTTAATATGTTGGTTTTGCATAACCATTTTGAACAATATCCCAAACATATTGACCTCTAAACAAATCCTTCATTGTTAGAGACCAATATTCATAATTTTTTTGTATAAAAATCAGAGTTTGTAAACACAACATATTTGAACCAGAAGTAGAAGCCATTTTTAATTTTTAATTTTTAATTTTCCTTAGAAAATTACATTTTCCCTTTTAGGACAATATTTCTTTCCTAAACTAGCTCTGATACCATCTCAGGAAAAACGGCGGCCACGACAATCAAGTTGAGTTACCACCCAACACAACCTTTTGTTTTTCCCTTTTCACCTTTTCCAAAATATTGCGACTGAATTACTGTGCAATGAAATTACTAAAACACAAAATTGTTGTGCTACGACAGAGTTACTGTGACTAAGAAATTGCGATGAACTTTTCACGTCGACACACTTTTACTTACTTTGACTTTGGCTTCCACTGGATTTTACTACGACATGAATTAGGTTACCACCAACTCATGTGCAACCAAGTTTTCACTTCGACACAACAAATTTATATGTCCTAGTCTAAGGACTTAGGAATATGAAAAACACTTTTCACTACGGTAAATTAGGATGAACTGCAACACAACTATGAGAAGATATCCGGCTAACTATAAACTACTCGATTTATATGTCTTTTGAAGGCATAACAAAACTTACAGCCGTAAATACAAACTTGATATTTACCAGGATGTTTCACATGTTACAAAGCTTGGCTCTTCAACACTTACAAAACACAGAAGCTTAAGCTTCAAACTCTTTAATGAGTGTTTCTTATTCTTCTCCGCACATCTCTTCTCTGTTCTATTTTGTTTTCTTATATATTTCATATTTACAATCTCTTTCAAATAGGAAACTTCTACCAACTTAAAAATGTTTCTCTATGAGGCTGTCGACCAGAGATCTAAACTCTTTATCTTGTCTCTGACAAGTTTCTGATGTGCGACATGATTTTCTATTTAGATCAGCTAGTAATTAATATTTCCAACACTTAAGCTTTGTGGTTTCTTTTAGGTTTCAAAGTTCAATTAGATTGGGGATGTAAGGCAAAATTGTCCCATCTACAATTCAACAATTGCAACCGATCCAGCGGATTGGCAAAATTGGCCCAACTACAGTTCGACAATTGCAACCGATCCAGAGGATTATCATTTACATTCATCTGCTGGTATTAAGCTTTGATCTATAGGGTTCAAGACACAATTGAGTAATATTTGTGAGAGAAACATGGAACTTACCATAAAAAAATATTCTCCCACAAATCCAAACTTTGCAGGGACATGAATGCGGAAAACGTTCACTTCAATGAATTGGATGTAATGGTCAATATTTCTAGCTGACTGCAATTATTGCAAATCCCAACCAAAGCCCATCTGGAATATTTCCATAGAGAGAAATTGAGAATTGTAACCCAACTGAATACCATTCAAAGTGTTTAGCCTACGAATGGCAAAAAAATAACAGGGCTACTTAGTCCACTTCTTTCCAAATTGATTTATGTGTCTCAACCACTGGGATGGAGACGAAGCAGAGCTCTGATCCCAATTGTTGAGTGCATACCAAAACTTGAATTTCATCAACATGGACATTAAGATGTGACAAAATTGCCACAAGTGCAATAAGCAAGGGAAAAGGATTCCTCAAATGGCCATTGAAGAGGACTTAAGATTATTTTCATGAATGCATCATTAATTCTCCAGAGGAAATAATAGGACCTAGATATCTAGGCCCAGTAATAAAGCATTTCCAAACGAATTCAACAAAGTCAAATTAGGAAAAGAGATTCAATTGTACAAAATCATATTTGGGAAAAGAAATTCAATTCTGAATCTTTGTGATAATTTTGTTTTATGGATTAAAATAAAATATTGTTCTGAAAGCGTCCTTTCTATAGGTTGCACTAAGTAATAAATGTGTAATACTTCACTTTCTTTAATTAAGCAAAAGCATTTAAACAAAATACTATCATGACAAAATGGATTTTTTTCTAATAGATTTAGGCATAAACTATAGTTCCTAAATTATGATGAAGTTATAGGGAAGTTTTAGTTGGCAGAATTTGAATTAGTTTACAAAATTTGAATTTGAATTTAAATATATAATTGACAAAATTTGAATTTGAATTAAAATTAATTGCCAGAATTTGAATTTGAATTAAACTTAGTTATTATCTAAATCACACAATTTGAATTTGTAGTTGCCAGAATTTGATTTTGATTGAATATGAATATATGGTTGCCAGAACTTAAAATAGGCCTATACTATGAGATTTAGTATTCTAACCAAGTATAATACACAAAATACATGGACCAATTTTATACCAAGGTGTCAAAATCTATTATGATGCATTTTGTGAGCACAACTATTTAATTTATCTTTTAAAAAAACTAGCAACCACATTTTTTTATCTTTTTAATAATAACGAATTTTTTTAATATAATCTAAATCTATCATTTAATTTAAAAAAATAAAAATTCAATCAATTAAATTTTAATATTAAAAATATTATATATATAAATTATCACTGATTAACCATAAATAACTCAAAAAATTAATAATATTTTGTTTTTTAGTTTTACAATAATAAATTTATTCACTCTTATTATTGTATTTCAAACATTTCCCTATGGCCTTAGTAGCCTCAATTAGAACATTCAAACATTCATGGCCTTCATAGCCTTAGTCAGAACATTCAAACATTTTCAAATGTAGTTCTTTCTCTTGCTTACTACTTCAACCACTTACTTAGTGTAGCTAACAACTTCAACTACTTAACTAGTTTTCCAGTTAATATCTCAGCTCAGTTTGTACAGGGAGTGCATGACCTTCAATAGCCCAGATCAGTTTGTATAGGGAATTCATTAGGTTAAACCTCAGTGGAACAAAGATTGGTGAGAAGGGTTGAGGTTAAACTTCATTCTGAAACATTTTGAATCAAGAAGATTTAGTTTTATTATGATTAAATTTTTTCCATTAAATTGATTAAAAATAAAATAAAATACACTAAATGAAAAAACATGAAAATGAAAATGAAAGAGAACAACAATTAAAGAAACCCAATTAAATAATTTTTTACATAACAAGCTTAATAGATGTACATAAGTTATAGAGACACTTATAACTATCAAATTTAATTTAATTTACTAATTAATTCTTTTTATTAGATACATAAGCTATAAAAACACTTATATAACAGAAATTAATCTATCAAATCTAATTTAATCTACTCATTGAATCTTTTTATATACATGTATAATACATTTCTAAAATGAAATTGCTATCAAATTGGTTACAACAAAAAAATTATAAGCTTAAATTGATCTACTAACTCCTTTCCTTGGTAGTATAGTGCAATCTATCAAACTGGTTACAACAAAAAAATTATAAGTTTAAATTGATCTAGCAATGTACCATACCTAATTTGATTTACTTATTAGTTCCTTTTATGTATCTTGAAAGTTATCAAGATGGTTATGACTCTACTCCTTTCTTCTTCTTTTTTCTTCAAGGTAAATGAGAAAAACCATAAATTAATATACATACCTTTATGTGTGAATTATGTAACATGAAAGCGTTGATTTGTTACTGAATCAAGTCTCATCTTGTGTACCATCAACCAACGATAGGTAGGGTCTTGTGTGGGATTATTCAACCGTAAGAACAAGTAAGTTAGTATTATGTGATAGTAATAAAAGAACAAAATAATTCTAAAGATAAATCCTTAAATTAGTGCAACTATGAAATACACTATAGTAATAAAAGTTAAGTGTCGAGATAAATTCTTATAACTATGAAATGAGAAGAATATAAGTATTAAGAAATCTAAAGAAGATAAAACCATGAACATATGAATATAATATTTATTAAATTATTCTCATAATGACATATGAATAAAATATTTATTAAATTATTCTTATGATGATATATGAATAACATAATTATTAAATTTTTTTTATGATGATAGAACAAAATAAGACTTTATACAGAAAAAATATAAACACGGCAACTATAAAAAAATATAAACCCTAAAATTAATGCAATATCAGACTTATTCTAAAACTCTATATCTACTCCACCTGAGGAAGTCGATCTGTAACCCTGTATGTACCACTATTTCTTTTTTTTAATAGAATATCTCAAATAACATTTTCAAACAATTTAACAACATCTAAAATCCCATAACAATAACAAATGTCTTAAAATATGAGGCAACATGACGAACACCTATTAACAAATGTCTTAAAATATGAGGGAACCTGACGAATACCTATTAATTCAGCAAACACAACAAATACCCAAGTGTATTCATATATAAAATATGAGGTAACCTCAGGACGAATACCCATTAATTCAGCAAACACAACAAATAACTAAGTGTATTCAAGATATATGACTCTATGAGGTAACCTCGGGACAGATAACGATTAATTACTGCACACAACAGATTTGGAGAATATGGTATTGATTAATGTTTATAATAATCAAAACATAGTTACATTCACAAAATTAGAAAAGCACTGAGTAGAATATGCGCTTTGTAATGGGAAACCCAATGCAAATAATGAGTGAAAAAGGTAGTAAAATCATATGCTATGTAAGTAGAAAAGGAAAAACCACTGCAATTAAATAGAGACGGTACCTTCTCACCTCTACGGTTTATAGGGGAAAGATGACCCTCAAAGTTGGATAAGCAGAGTGCATTCTCCATGAAATGAGAATATTACAGAAAAAATGATCAGTCCCGCCGTGCGAATCCCATAACCCAAACAAAATCCAACTCTCTAAGTAGAAAACCCCAACCTGAAGCTTGGAATACATACGTTGGAGTCCGATTATTTGCAGTCTGGTGGTATCCAATATGGAAGTGAGAGGGCTAATATCAAAAGTATCATTCCCTACATCAGATAGATCTTTTCTGAGACTACATAACATAACTAACAACACAGTAACAAAGGTCATTTCTTTTATGAAATTTGATGATATCGTCCAAATTGTTTCCTTCTATGACACATGACTATTTTCTCATGTATCCAAACGATAGAGACTGATTAATTTGGAACCCATAAAATGTTTGCAGTGAAAATACACAATTATAAAGCTAGAAACCTTATAATTTCCAATTTCCTTTGTAGGGCATTGCTAGAAAACTTATAAAAACCAAACAAATTAGTGAAAGATGAAGGAAAGAGATGAGATGCACACCAATATATTATTGTAATTGTCTAATAACATGCTGGGCTAAGGATGGCAGTGACCCAAATCACACCATACCAATTATTGATATTCCTTGAAGAATTCAAAGTGCCCTCATAGAGTTTATTGTTAAGTAAATCCCCAAATTGGAGACAATACCATAGAAATCCATTCTCACAGCCGGTAACCCAGCATCAACATCTGTGAAAATTAATATAAGCTAAACATAACAAGATAAAAATTGATATAGTACGGATTTGCAACTTTCATATCTTACAACTGCGATTGATCACACTCAACTCTCCAATCAAAAGTATGGAACAACTGAGCCACTGCAAGCTCTATCATAACAATACCCATGGAAATCCCTGGATTTTGTTGCTTGTTAGTTGATTTTAAGTGCAAAAATGAAATCATGTGACATCAAAACCCCAAAGCACCCACACTTTGTAAGATATAGCAATGTTTTTGCATGTTTTGAAAATTTAGTGAAGATTCATAGCGAGAAACAGGTCAAAACCAACCGAAAATAGGGGGGAAATTCTCCCCTAGTTAGACAACTCAATTTTTAAATGGTTAAGATTTAGTTATGTAGTACTTATTAAGACAACATATTTTGTCTAACTAACCATGAGCCTTTTACAAGTATCTAATTTTTATCTAACATGATGATTTAAATGGTGGTCAAAGTATTCACATTACATAAATAAGGTTAAAGTACGACTTTAATATTATGAAAATTTGTTAGAGAATAATGGTGAACCACTCATATCTCGTAGAGTTATATAGAAAGTAGGTTGTTCTAGATATGTTTATAAACAGATTCTATTGAAATATTTCATTCACTATCAAAGTAATTGATTGCCAATGATAAAATGTAAGGTGAGTTGTGTGTTCTCTCTGCAAGATCTATGTATTAATTTTTCCTATATGGTATCATAGCTAGAGCATTGTCATAGAGGAGTTAGGGGGAATTTCAGCTGTGAGTGTTTGTTTTTTGAGTCACCCGTGTGTTATACCTAAATCTCATCAGCAGCATGTTATAATATCCCAAACTTCAGTATCGACCTCAATCCCAAATTGTGAAGCAAGAACATTGGTCCAGACATCAAATTTGTATATGAAAATCTAGCACCGCTTCTACCATTTAGTCAAAAAGAGGTACCTCCTTCAGCACCTCCTGTAGTATGTTAGTAGTAGGCAGTTGCACTGCCTTCACCCTTTAAGCAACGCATGGTTCTACCTAGAACCTCTCTGTCATGGTGAACAAGGAGCGGTGCCCTTGCTAAAAAGTGAAAAAAATAGGTTCTCGCAAAGCTTCTAGAAAGAAGGCTTTATGGCACCCTTATCCCTGATCACTAGGGTCAGTTGGGCTCGAGATCCATCCTTGTAGGATCTCCTAGCCACCTCACCCACCAATTTCTCAACCATCCCTATCCATTCCAAGCCTATAAGAGCAGGATCAATCTCCATGGTTGAGGAGAGAGTAATGTTGTGTTGTTGCTTTGATATTCTGGCCTAAGTCAATCAAGAGAGCTTTAGGGAGCAAGTTGGAGCTATTGGAGACAAGATGTTGGCTTTGTGAAAGAGCATATCAACACTAAGGCATAGGTTGTAAACTCTTTCTTCATTTTATTAATGCAAAGTTGGTTACTTTCCCATATACTTGTTATGTTGTAATCTTGCATGTTATTGTCAAATTCCTTAGTCACTGGAATAGATCTATAAATGATATTCTGGTATCTTTGATCTCTTGTGTGTTTGATGTGATTATGCAGGTATTTCCTTGGAGACCTGTTGTCATAAGAGAAGAATCACATCACTCCATAAAAGACTGTATTCCAGGTGTTTATATCTTCTAGGGAAAGTCTTCCAACCTTGTTGTGAACCATTTGTTTTTTATCTTAACCATTTATACCAGAGGAACAACTTCTATCTGAAGAAGGTGAAAAATTCCTAAATACAAATATGGTGACTCCGCTAGGGAAGAGCTTCAGCTGATCTGATCTTCCTTACTCTTTTTCAAGAACACTTGTCTAAAATCCAAGCTCCCCTCCTTCATCAATTCAATCAGATCCACTAGATGATCTAGTGGTTATTGGTTTGGTATCTTCAGATCTATTCAGATCTGAGTTTGTTTTACCCTTTGTTCTCTTAAGTATTGCTAATGTATGGTTTAAGTGCCAGTTGCACAGTGATATAACCTTGTTGTTTCGCTATTTTCTTTGTTTTTGAGCATTTACAGGGAACTGCGCATGTGCTGTAGGAAATAAGCGGTGCCACCACCTAAAGGAAGTTAGCAGGAAGCAGTGCCACCGCTTGGGACTAGAAATCAGGAAATGATTCTCGATCAAAACCGCTTTGTCAGTGACTCTCTACACGCGATGCCAGGTAGGCCTTTTCTAGGCTTAGTTTTTCAAAGTTTTTTGGAAAAATTTTGGTTAGTTGTTTTCAGTTCCGAATGTCTCAGTTTGTATTAAAGATATCTAAGTGCTTAAATGATGAGTTTGATGTGGTAAAAGGATTATTTTTTTAAACTCAAAGAGCTCGGATCGGTTCATCTTTTCATTAGCTTGTATACTTGGTTTTTAGTTTTTCGAAAGGAGTGTTGTATGAGAGATTAGCATCAGTTAGATCTCAGTCTTATTGCTAGATAGATCTGAAAAAGAAAGACTTATTTGGTTGATAGCTTGTTTCATTTTTCATTAAAAGTTTGTGAAGGACTTCTTTTTTCTTTGAAAAAGAAATTTTTTTGTTCAGAATTATTCATATCTATTATTGGAGAATGAATTGTTGGACCTCTGATTAGCCTCGTCAGCTTTCATATCCCCATCTTTCTTCTCTTTCTTTTACATTTTTGTTCTCATCAAAAGAAAAACATTAGTAGTTTTAAGTTAGATCTTTCTAGTTTTAAAGAAAATTTTGAAAAAATGTTGATTATGCCTTTGAGTGTATTTTTGTCTTTCTTCTTGGAAAATGAGATCTTAACCTAGTTTGCTTGCTTTCAAACTTGGTTTGAAATTTGTTGCTTGTTCTCTTTATCAGAAAAAGTTTGGTTTAGTGTAGTTATTTGAGAAAAATTTTGGTTTCAAAGAAGAAATTGAAAAGAAAAATACTCTCATAAGTAGGCATGTTTTGAGAAGTAAAGTGAAATTATCTGCATTTCATATTTGCATGGATTTACATTTCTATCAAAATATCATGCATTCATCTAACTGCTCAAGATAAAATTAACGGTAGTTATAGGTCTAAAATTGCATAAAAAATTGAGTGATAATTTAGTGACATGTTCAGGTGTCGCAAAACGTAGGAGATGTCCTTACTCTCCTACACTGCAACCTAGTACTCGCGTAGTTCTTCCACGTACCATCGATATATCGAACGGCCTTTTACATACCCTTGAGGTATATAGAAATGTACTTCATCTACTCGTCCGTATATAAGAAGGCCCCTTGTGGATGGTTGTGCATTAGATAGCACTACTACCAATTTGAGCTCCCACGTACCTTGTGTATATTGGGAGACCCCACTAGGATTCCTTGTCTAACTAAGAAAAAATATTTTGCCATCTTGTTTGGAGAAATACACTACGAACAACACTCGGGGAGACTACTACGCACATATCTTGAGTATATCGCGATTTTCACCTGCTTAACAATCCTACTAAGAGACCGACTATTTTGAGCTCATCCTATCACTCAAATTTTCTTATGGCATGTAGCTTGAGTAGGAGAAGGTCTTGTGTGAATTTTCTTAGCTCTGAAACCCTAGGTTAGGTTTAGTGACTGATACAATCTAGCTGAGTTTCAGTTGAGGTGATCCAGAAAGAATCAGGGCTTACCACCTGATTCTCCTCCTGTTACAAGAGAAAGTCCAATGGAAACCATCAACCAAGTAGCTATACCCAGTTCCCATGAGGAAGAAAATATAGTTGTAGAAAGTGGAGATCAATTCACTTCTTACATTAATCCCTTGGCTCAACATCCTCCTATGGCTAATACTTCCTTTCATCCTCCTATGGAAGGTCGTATTGATAGTCCTAATGAACCACAGTATGGCCCTGATGCTTCGTTTTGGAGAACGTCTATGGGTCAAGCCATTTCCTCATTTGGGGTCAATAGAACCTCTCCTGAACAAAATTCTACAGGTGAAGAAGAATATAGACAAATCTAAGCATCTATTCACCGTACATGAGATTTTCAAGAGAGAATGCAAAGACTTAACAGATTTCTGGTCGTGCCTATACCTCATAATGAATCTATATCGACTATATTACCCTGTAATATAGATCCTTGGCCTGTGGCTGAAATTAGAAGCCTCCAGTGATGGTTACCCACCACATGGTGAGACTTCTCGCAATCCAGGTCAAACCTCCAATTTCACGCCTACAGTTTTGAATTCTAGTTCTATCTCTAGTAATACTATACCTTCTATGGTTGGGGGGCATCCTTCAGTTCCAGTAGCATCTGTACCTTCTAACACCGAAGGGCAACACCCAGCGCGACCTATGTTACCCATTAATGGAATTGTTACTAATAATAAACAAACCTCTACTGCAGGACAATCTGCAGTATATGTTCCTCCCACCAATAAAAATATGGTGAACCCTCCATTAAGTTCAGGTCAGCCCTTAGCGGCACAACCTGTAGTTAATCAACCCTCGTGGGGCTATGGTTATCCAACAAATCAAGTACCTTTAGGGAATATGAATTACCAACCTACCTCTACAGGAATGTCCTATACTAGAATTTTGTACCCTGGGAATACATGTACACCATGGGGGTAGCCCAACTGATCTTACATGCCAGCAATAGGAGGAATACCTATTCATACTACTGGAGGTGCCAGAGGACCACCTTATGGAGGTCCTCCCCATGGTGGACCTGGAGGTCCTCACAGTCCCCATCCTAGAGGTCCTCGCGGTCCTCCTCCTGGAGGTCCTGGTGGGCCTCCTGGTGGTCCTAGTGGTCCTGGAGGTCCCAGCAGTTCCCCTTCTAGATCTCTCGGTGGGCCATATGGCCCTGGAGTTCCTCCTCCTGGTGGTGCTGGCAGTCCCACCCTTGGAGGTCAACTCCCTTCAGGTGGATCTTCGGGAAGTTCATCATCTTAGCAGCCATTTCAACAACCCATATACCAGTCAACATATGGTCCTATTGGTGGATAAATGCCTTATTAATACTTCCAGTATGTGGAGCCAAATCGTCAATTACCTTTACTAGCAACTTTGGACTTACCTAATTTATCCAAATTGATCAATGATCCCATTCGACACAACCCTTCGTGGCCCGCGATTCTGGTAAAGTTTCCATTGGACATTCCAAAATTCAATGGAAAGCAGGGATATGATCCCAAAAAATATGTTATGACCTTCCATATGTGGTGTTCTTCGAACTCCTTGATGGATGATTATGTTTGTTTAAGGCTCTTATAATCCAGGAGGATCTAAAAAGGACAATTTTCAAAATCATCATATTGCAACAAAAATAGTACCATGTCGAAGATATTGTCAAGCCAATTCCAACGGTGCAAACGGCGTGTCAAACGGACTCCGGATGCAAAAGATATTGCGTTTTGAAGTTTGGCCCCAACATGGAAAATTTTGGCTGAAGTGACACGTGGCACTCCCTCAAGCTTCCACGTGGTAGTCAAAAAGTACATTCTGGTGACATGGCATGATGATGTGGAATGATTACATGGCATGATAATGTGGCATGTTGACATGGCATGATGATGTGGCATGATGACATGGCATGCTAAATGGCATGATGATGTGGAATGATGACATGGCATGATGATGTGGCATGCTGACATGGCATGCTAAATGGCATGATGATGTGGTATGATGACATGGCATGCTGATGAGGCATGATGACATGGCATGATGATGTGG
The DNA here is from genome assembly GCA_001517045.1 of Pseudotsuga menziesii. Classification (NCBI taxonomy): domain Eukaryota; kingdom Viridiplantae; phylum Streptophyta; class Pinopsida; order Pinales; family Pinaceae; genus Pseudotsuga; species Pseudotsuga menziesii. The sequence continues at coordinate 195,952 of LPNX010797657.1, forward strand.
CATGGTGACATGGCATGATGAAGCGGCATGATGACTAGCATGCATGCATTTGTGCTTGAAATGAGTTTTAGGACATTCATGCATTTACTCATGAGAAATTGTAAAATGATTAGTATTTGAAGTGAGTGGAAAAATTACTCACATATTACTCATTTATTTTATTCCTTGAGTTGTTATGAATTTAATGCATGGTTGTAACCAAAAACAAACATGCCATATTTGTAAAGAAGTTGTAACAAGTTGGTTTATGGTTGAAAAACCAACATGCTATTTAAAAAAGTGATTTTGCTATGTAATGGATTATTGTCGGATTTTGTAAATGTCATTATGGGGAAGTAACTAAATGTGAAAACCCATGGGCAAGTGGGCATGAACCATATTTCTGGTTTATGTTCTTAAAAGCCAAACCAATTTGTAACTAATCCCAATTTGGAGAATCACATGTATCATGCCACCAAGAGTAGCTTCTCCTATTTAAGCACTTGTCATGTGCATTTGAAGGGAGCTCAAGTTTGGAGAGATGTAGCCCATAGATGAAGCAAGCATCTGAGATGCCCCATTGGGGGTCTCCATTGGAGAAGCTCATGGAGAGGCTCCAACCTTGTAGTTCCAGCTCAGAGAGCAAGCATGGCTCCATCATGTCCGAAGGTGATCTAGCGTAGGAGACAAAGAAGCAGAGTCAGTTCGAGGAGGAAACATTTCAATTTGCATTTGAAGGCAAGCAGCGACCATCTACACTCTCATCCCAAGGGACAAAGGTGAAGGGATTGGTTGGTAAGAGTGTGAATTTGGTTTTATTGATGCACTTGTCATGCAAACATATTGTTCTCTATTGAGACTATCCTGCAGAAGATCGTGTGGCATAGCTTGAGGTTCGTGGCTCGTAGAGTCAGTTGAAAGAGTGTGATTTGCAACATTATGCAAGTCTTTGTTCCGCTTGAGGTTCGTGGCTCGTAGAGTCAGTTGAAAGAGTGTGATTGGCTACATTGGGAAAATATCTTCATGTCCAAGTTTGGCAACTTCTCGAGACAAAGGAGGCAGGAATTTGCTTGCTTGATTTCTGCAGTCTTCGATTGAGTCATATAGCTTGTGCACTTATGTGACCCATCAGAGGCAGTTATGGTGCAGTAGTAGAGATGAACAGATGATGAAGACTCTGCAGGTGAATCTGTTGTGATGTATCTTATGTATTTGTGCATCTTTGCAATGGATTGGTCACTCTATTTTGGAGTAGGCCCGGAGATGTAGCCAGGAGATCTAGTGAACTCCATAATCAAATCATGTCCCTAATGTGCTTGAATGATTTTTCATTTTCATGTGGATGATTCTATGTTACACACTTATATTATGCTCATGTTCACTTGCACTAACGTCAGAAAATGATCCTATTGGTCCCGATTGTTTCGAGCGGGTTTGATGACTTTCCGGGCTCACCCCCGGGATCAGATCAAGTGGTATCAGAGCAGGCTGACAAGTGTTGCAGGTTGTGGACTGTTATGAGAAAAAGTTTGCAGTGTGCGAAAATCCAGGAATTGGAAGCAGTTTGTGTAGGCACCAATGAAGCAAGAAGTAGATGAGCATACCTACAAGAAGCTTTTGGGGACCAAAAGCCTTCCTAGTGGGGAGGAATGATCCGGGAGGATCTAAAAGGGCCAATTTTCAAAATCATCATATTGCAACAAAAATAGTACCATGTCTAAGAGCTCGTCAATCCGATTCCAATGATGCAAATGGTGTGTCAAATGGACTCCGGATGCAAAAGATATTGCATTTTGAAGTTTGGCCCCAACAGGGAAAATTTTGGCTGAAGTGACACGTGGCACTCCCTCAAGCTACCACGTGGTAGTCAAAAAGTGCATTATGGTGACATGGTATGATGATGTGGAATGATGACATGTCATGATGATGTGGCGTGCTGACATGGCATGATGATGTGGCATGATGACATGGCATGCTAAATGGCATGATGATGTGGAACGATGACATGGCATGATGATGTGGCATGCTGACATGGCATGATGATGTGGCATGATGACATGGCATGATGATGTGGTATGATGACATGGCATGCTGATGTGGCATGATGACATGGCATGATGATGTGGCATGGTGACATGGCATGATGAAGCGGCATGATGACTAGGATGCATGCATTTGTGCTTGAAATGAGTTTTAGGACATTCATGTATTTACTCATGAGAAATTGTAAAATGATTAGTATTTGAAGTGAGTGGCAAAATTACTCACATATTACTCATTTATTTTATTCCTTGAGTTGTTATGAAGTTAATGCATGGTTGTAACCAAAAACAAACATGCCATATTTGTAAAGAAGTTGTAACAAGTTGGTTTATGGTTGAAAAACCAACATGCTATTTAAAAAAGGGATTTTTTTATGTAATGGATTATTGTCGGATTTTGTAAATGTCATTATGGGGAAGTAACTAAATGTGAAAACCCATGGGCATGTGGGCATGAACCATATTTCTGATTTATGTTCTTAAAAGCCAAACCAATTTGTAACTAATCCCAATTTGGAGAATCACATGTATCATGCCACCAAGAGTAGCTTATCCTATTTAAGCACTTGTCATGTGCATTTGAAGGGAGCTCAAGTTTGGAGAGATGTAACCCATAGAGGAAGCAAGCATCTGAGAGGCCCCATTGGGGGTCTCCATTGGAGAATCTCATGGAGAGACTCCAACCTTGTAGTTCCAACTCAAAGAGAAAGCATGGCTCCATCATGTTCGAAGGTGATCCAGCGTAGGAAACAAAGAAGCAGAGTCAGTTTGAGGAGGAAACATTTCAATTTGCATTTGAAGGCAAGTAGTGACCATCTACACTCTCATCCTGAAGGACAAAGGTGAAGGGATTGGTTGGTAAGAGTGTGACTTTGGTTTTATTGATGCACTTGTCATGCAAACATATTGTCGTCTATTGAGGCTATCCTGCAGAAGATCGTGTGGCGTAGCTCAAGGTTCGTGGCTCGCAGAGTCAGTTGAAAGAGTGCGATTTGAAACATTATGCAAGTCTTTGATCCGCTCGAGGTTTGTGGCTCGTAGAGTCAGTTGAAAGAGTGTGATTGGATACATTGGGAAAATATCTTCATGTCCAAGTTTGGCAACTTCTCAAGACAAAGGAGGAAGGCATTTGCTTGCTTGATTTCTGCAGTCTTCGATTGAGTCCTATAGCTTGTGCACTTATGTGACCTGTCAGAGGCAGTTATGGTGCGGCGGTAGAGATGAACAGATGATGAAGACTCTGTAGGTGAATCCATTGTGATGTATCTTATGTATTTGTGCATCTTTGCAATGGATTGGTCACTCTATTTTGGAGTAGGCTCGGAGACGTAGCCAGGAGATCTGGTGAACTCCATAATCAAATCATGTCCCTAATGTGCTTGAATGATTTTTCATTTTCATGTGGATGATTCTATGTTACACACTTATATTATGCTCATGTTCACTTGCACTAACGTCAGAAAAATGATCCTATTGGTCCTGATTGCCTCGAGCGGGTTCGATGACTTTCCGGGCTCGCCCCCAGGATCAGATCATCTTCCAATGCACATTGACTGGTACAGCTGTAAAATGGTACATTGAACTCCCACAATATTCGTTTGTGGACTTTATCTCTCTAGCAGCTATTTTTCTTATGCACTATCAGTTACCCATTCATTACGAAATGGGTACAGATCTTTTAACTTCACTCCGCCAGAAAACCTCCACACACATTTTGGACCATATCCACAAGTGGAGAAGGCAGAGAAGTCTTATTAAAGCTCCCACACCAGACCAACTGCTAGTTGATTGGTTCACTAAGTCATTGTCGCCTCCTATCGCCCGAGATTTGGATATGGGAAATGTCGCTATTGAAGAGCAGGATATCAGTCGCGCTCAGTATCTGGATTCGGTCTATTCCCAATCCAAAACCCTATATGACTTAATTCAGTAAGCTCCTTGCCTCAACAGTGATCCCTCTAAGCCACCAGCAGAAACTCCTATTGATGGGATGGTTGGTTCCATCCAGCACTCGTCGACGATGAAACCTACCAAGAAACCAAATGCTTCTACCACTGCTCCTTCAACTCCTCTAGTTTCTGCCGAGGTAAATGATATTCAAAGCACACAAACTCTCGATGACATGAAAAAAGGAAAAGCTAAAAACAATAAACCTGGAAACCAACAGGATAATCCTAAACCAATGACCAATGAGAATGATAAAGGGAAGAGGAAATCCAAATATCCCTGCTTATTGTGTGGAGGAGATCAATTCACAAAAGAATGTCCTCGTCGTGACGAGATTAGCAAATTTTTGAAGAGCAACCCCACACTAGTAGTTCTTACTGGTCATTTTCCTTCTCAACAACAACTGATAGACCACATGTCTAATCACAGAAACCCTAATTCCATAAAAGAAATTCAGATGATGTCTTCTGAGACCATCAGTTTGAGTACTCATAGTCAATCATATGACAAGACAATAGAGAAAAAGGATGAGAATCCTCCTTCTGGCAAAGATCCTTCTACTAGTTCTCCTCCATCTTCGTCTAATGGCCCTATCATGATAGAAAAACCTAATCTTGATTCAATTTTGTGACCACCTAAGGATACCTTCAGGAAGTCAGTTTTCAATCCAAATTCCTGAGCTGCCCAATTTTATAATGTCGTTGAATATCTAGCTCAGGATCCTTGTGCGATGGATACCCTTGAGGTACTCCAGAGCTGTCCAACACAGTGTAAAACCCTGCTAACAGCTTTGGGGGAATTATACCTAGATAATACCAACTTGATTCATTTCAACGTAGAGAACTAAAAATCCAAACTACCTCACAAAATCGCATTTCAGATTGCATCTAGAGTGGTGGGAAGAAAGTTCCATCGGACTGTTCTAGATGAAGGAGCTTCAACCTCTTTCTTTTCTATAGCCTATTGGAGGGCCATTGGTTCTCTTGAGGTTATGAAATCACCTACTACTTTAAAATATTTTGATGGACGGGGTTTCCATCCCCATGGTCTATTGCCAGCACTTTCTGTCGAGCTTGGGGGAAAGATTGTTTCCATTCAAGTGGAAGCGGTTGATGCCCTGTTAGATTACAATCTTCTATTGGGGAGGAATTGGTTTTATGCTATGACCATTGTATCTTCCATAGTATTTAGAACTCTCCAATTCCCACATTTGGGGAAGATTGTGACTATTGTACACTGAATGTTACAAACCCTATGGTGAATAACATCCCTATGCTAGGTCAGTCCCCTCCTCCTTATCAATCGATTGGGGTAGGTATGCTGAAATACTCCACCCTTATGGGTGTGTTTCTGTCATCCCCTCCTCCCTTGGCCCATGTGAAGTAATGTATGATGCTATCCAGTCCATTTTCGATGACTGTATTGATGATCTTCATCTCATGGCTTCAGATTTGTATCACTTGCCTTATTGGTTGGAACCCTCTCTTCCCACTCTAGATTATCTCACACAGAATTTTCCTTCGGATGAGTCCATTATGGAAATCATGAGTGAGAGTGAACCCATCTGAGAAGATCACCATCATCGATATTCTTTTCTTCCCAATGCCACTTCGATGGGTTTTGACCTTGAATCACTTATCAGTACTGATATTGTCACCCATCCGCAAACACCGTTATTGTTGCAAAATACGGAATCCGAAGGAAACCTATGCAACATTACTAAAACTACCACAATTGACATATCTGTCAAACCTGGAACCATTGAGCATGTTTATCTAGGGAAGAACTTCTCGATGGAAGAAAATGAAGCATATAGAGCACTATTGAGAGAATTTTGAGATATTTTTTCCTGGACTTATGAGGAGATGTCAAGGATAGACCCTTCTATTGTGATTCATGAAATTAAAACATATCCTACGGCAAAACCTGTCAGGAAGAAATTGCGTCAAGTCTATCCCCAGAAGAATGTAGCTATTAAAGCCGAAGTAGAAGAACTTCTGAAAGAGGGATTTATTTATCCTGCACCCCTAACGGAATGGGTATCTAACATTATCCCTGTGAACAAAAAACAGGGTACCATTAGAGTCTATATCAATTTTTGGGACCTAAACAAATATTGTCCCAAAGACAATTTTTCGACTCCGCATATCGATCAGATTATCGACAACTATGCTAGAAGTGTCATCTTCTCGTTCATGGATGGATTTTCTGGCTATAATTAGATTGATATATTTCCTGCCGATCAGCACAAAATGGCATTTATATGTCCATGGGGAACGTTTTCCTATAGTAAGTTACCATTTGGCCTTAAGAACACCGGAGCTACATTCCAGCGTGCCATGTCCTATGCGTTTCACAATATTAAAAACATTGTGGAGTCGTACCTTGATGATCTCCTAGTGCATTCACAATAACGGGAAGACCACCCTGGGCATATTAGAGAAATTTTTCTAAGATGTCGTCATTATAACATATGACTCAATCCACACAAATGTGTTTTTGGCGTTGAAACGAGACATCTCCTTCTCTTTGTGATTTCTAAGGATGGAATCCGGATTGATCCACTGAAGATTGCTGCTATATTATCCCTACCTACCCCAACAAATATTGTTGAACTCCAAAGTTTGCAAGGGAAGGAAAACTTTCTTCACCATTTTGTTTGCAATTTCACCGAGAAAACACACGGTTATATGCGTCTCCTGAAGAAGAACACTCCATTCTTCTTGGATGACCAAGCCTAGTGAGCCTTTGATAATCTCAAGCATGCTCTGACTCATTCAACCGTGATACACCCCCCAGATTATTCAAAGGACTTTCTTTTGTATGTTGCTTCCTCCACTACTACCATTGGGATGGTTTTAGCATAGGAAGATCCCAATGGTCAGGAGCACATGATATATTATGCCAGTAAGATCTTATTGATTCTAAAACCTAATACTCACGTGTGGAGAAGTTATCATTGGCCACAATCATTGCTGTTCAAAAATTTCATCATTACATCTTGCTTCGCACTACCAAGGTACTTGCATATCAGAACCCTATGTACTACATCCTGACTCGTCAGGTACTAAGGGGGAAATATTCAGATTGGATTGTCATCCTGCAGGAATTTGACCTTGAGTTTTCCAAGGTCACTTCAAAGAAATCATTGGTCTTTGTAGCGCTGATATGTGATCTTCCATGTGCTTTGATGGATATGGAGCCCAATGATTCATTTCCATATGAATTCCTATTCTTGATAAGTACGACAAACCCATGGTATGAAGATTTAATTATTTATCTCCAAACTCAAATATTTCAGCCCAATATAACCCATGACGATCATTGTCGTATCCACCACCACGCAAAATACTACCTTATCTTAAAATATTACATTGTATAGATGTGGTATCGATTCCATTCTTCGAGGATGCCTTACACATGAAGAGGCTGAACAAGTCCTTAATGATTGCCACTCAGCAGCACGTAGCGGTCATCTTTCTGGGATGGCTACAGCCAAGAAAATCCTTCGCGTTGGCTATTTCTAGCCTTCAATATTCAAAGACTATCACAAGGTTGTTAAGAAATTCCCACCCTTCCAACATTTCTATCCGAAAAAGCGCACTCACCCTGCTCCTTTACACCCCATCATTGCAGTTGGCCCTTTTTCCAAATAGGGAATTGATTTTATGCATTGTAATCCTACCTCAGCTGGGGGGCATGCTTACATCATCGTAGCCATTGATTATTTCACAAAATGGGTTGAGGCTATGCCTATGTATGCAAAGGATGGTAAAATTTCTGCCCTCTTCTTATTTAATTACATGATAGCTAGGTTTGGAGTTCCACAGTCTATTGTCACTGACCATTGATCATATTTATGGAATAATATGATGATCAAGTTGAGTACCAAGCTAGGTTTTCACCATGAAAACTTGACTCCTTACTATATATAGGCTAATGGTCAGGTCAAGGCCATTAACAAAGTTTTGAAAACTATGCTGCGGAGGATGGTTGGAGATCATAAATCCAACTGACACCTAACTCTCTTTTCTGCTCTTTGGGCTTACAAGACTTCAGTAAAAATAGCAACTAGTTTCACACCATTCCAGTTAGTTTATGAACTAGAATCTATCCTTCCTATCCAATGGCAAATTCTGTCACTAAAACTTGCAGTAGAACTTCTACCAAACACTTCCACCAAGGAGGAAAGATTTATGTACCTGACTAATCTTGACGAAACTAGAAGAGATGTTGCCTTAGCTAATGAGGCACATAAGAAACACGTCAAGGCCCACTACGATAAATATGTTCAGCCTCGAGTTTTCAATGAAGGTGACCTAGTTCTGACCTACGATCAGAGACACGATAAACTAGGTAAAGGGAAGTTCGAATCAATGTGGTATGGTCCCTTTTTCTTCATCAAATTTTTAGAGAAAGGAGCTTGCAAGCTCGTAGATGATGACGGGATACCCTTCAGGAAACCTCGCAATGGGTTGTACCTGAAGAGGTACTATGCTTAAAATATTTTGTATGGTACTGTGTATATATGTATATTATTGGCTTTCAGTGTGTTGTGTCTTGATTCAGTATGGTGTTGAGTTTAGTGTCCAAACTATTTATACCATGTTTTGGTTATGCAGATCAGATGGATTTTTATGGATTCCCTGATGGTGCTTTCCATCATACCCTGAACCTTGCGTCAGTTGCTTAGGTTCTATATTCCCCATCTCATGACTTGATCAGTTCAGGAGTGATTTGTATTGGTCCCGCTACCAAAAACATAGCCAAGTATCAGGCAGTAATAGGTCTATTGACTAAGGCTGCATCTCGAAACATTCAAGACTTGGTAGTGTTTATGGATTCACAATTAGTGGTTTGTCATCTAAACCATGTCTATACCATCAGAAACCTGGTGCTTCTTTGTTTATTTCAGAGAGTACATTTATTGGAGAGTTCATTCAAATACATCACACACAGAAATGTCCCTAGGTCAAATAATATAGTTGCTAATTCATTAGCAAACTAGATCCTATACTGGTATATTCCTCGTTCATAACTTGCAAAATAAACACGGTTCATTGTAAAATAAACTGTAAATGACACATAAAACTCATGTAAATATGATTTCCATTTGAAACATATAAACACCAGTAATGAGTTTGTATATATATATAGTGTTTTTAACAAAAATGTGGTCACGAGAGCTCATCTGCAGCATTGTGGCTTTCAGGAAATACAAAATCATACAAAAAACCCTAAAGCTGGTAAGCTTTCAATAGTATAACATGCGTAGCACCTTCTAATGGTGCTCATGATAGAACATGATGGCTCATGCTACCCTGCAAAGTAGTCAGCTAAAGCGGCTTGACACTCCTGCAGTGTTCCTCCGATACCTCATGGGGAGGTCATCTATAGATGCGTCAGGAATATCAAGAGCCAGCCACTCTATGTTCTCCTCCAGCTTAGTAAGGTGGTCATCACCCCTGTGAACAAACTAAGATCCAACTCATCTATCCATCGGAGAAGATCCTCCAGGACGTGCACCACTAACATCTGCATGTAAACATTAGGTCTTGTTACTACACATAAAAAACATAAAATATAAAAAGCATAAAAAACATGATTACCATTTTAGGGTTTTTGTTTCTTCCCAATATCCCCCCACTGAGCACCAGGTGGTAGTGGTAGGTCAAGGTCACCTATGAAATATTTCCCTTCGTAGGCATAATCCTCAATCATGAGAATCTAATCTCGCATCCAATGGAATAAAGTGGCCTCGAATCTCACCTTGGCTCTGCCACCACTTGTACGAGCCATGACCTCAACCCACCTCAGCATGCATGGATATCTATCCCTAAGCTCAGTGAAGATCGCCTGGGGTCTCATGAGAGGCACCCTCTCAAAGAAGAAATAAGATAAAATGGACCCAAAACCAAACTGCTTTAGTTCTCCCTGCTGACATTTTGTCAGCTGATCCTTCAAGATAGGAAGAAGTGCCTCCACCTAGTTGAAAACTGTAGGAGCCATAGATTCCAAGGCATACAGCATATTCACCCTGGATGCATGATGAGGCCCTTGGCTTCCATCTAGCCTCTGCATGATGAACAAGACTATACAAAGTGCCATATCGACCACAACCCTAATAGGAATCTTCTTACCTCACATTCTTGTGCCAGGTTGACAATTATGGTTGATTAGCTCTTGAGTAGTCACGTCCCCTCCTAGGGAATCGGTAAGAGAGATAGGGGCCCCTCGTCTAGACAACACTGTCAAGAATTAGATATCCTCTACCTCTATGTTCAAAACATGAGGTCCTACCTCAAAATATTGCTGCTCCATATTCCACATTTGCAGGATATATTCCAGCAAGCGAGGATGTGAAATAATGTTGGGGGTATGGAAGAACTTCAGAAGGCCACAACCCCGTAGGGAACCCAAACAACCCTGTGGCGGCAGCATCATCTAGGCCATGTTGCCTTTCTTTCTAGATAACCATTTTTCAATCTGATAGACCTGCCAAAAAAATTTAAAATCCAATTAGAAGCATTTATCATCAATAAAATAGCTTAAAAACTTTTAATTTGGCTAGTCCATTATTTTTTTTGAGCCCACGACCGGCACTACCTCTGCCTAGTTAAGACAGAGCGGTGCCACCGCCTATGTCAAATGGAAGAAGCGTGGTTTCTGTCGAGCACTGCCTTTCTCGTAAGGGCAAGGAGCGGTCCCCACATTTCTCATTTTAGGTTTGGCCTATGAGCCCAAAAAACCATGAAAATAAAAAATTGGAAAGGATAAAAGGAAAGAAGATGGGTTTAGATGTTACTCTAAATGGACGGTGTAGAAAACAGATGGTGGATGCTCACGCAATCTTCAGTTGAAGTTTTGGCTCAAAACTACCCAAAATGCTCTCCAGGATTGGTAAATAGTGAAATGAATTGTTTTTTACTATTTGCTCAATATTTTATAACTTTTTCCTAGGGTTTTTTATATTTTAAAATCATTTTTAATAAAAATACCCTTTGATATAGTTTTTAAAGGTCATTTTATCAAATGTTTTGGGAAACTAATGGTCATTTTCAAGTCTTCCAGGGATAAAGACAAGCAGTAAAGTCTATGGGGAATTTTGTTTTTTAACTTTTTCGTACTTTTGAAAATGGAAAAAGTTAGCGAGCGTTTGTTTCGATACTTTGATCACGCTCCCAAAACCCAGTATCAAAGTTCTGAGTCTTTTTTTTATTATTTTCAAACTCGTAAAACCATTTATCATGAAAAGAGACCTAATGGAGTCTCCTTTAAACTCTTTTCGGACTCCCTAAATATGAAAATATTGTCGAGTACTTGTCTTCTTCATACTTGTAAAAGTATTTGAAGAGTCGTCTCTCCGACGGTAGGTTATCTCTTTTTCGATTCAGATAGACTATTTATGAAAAATGACCCTTTGGAGTCTTCTTCTATCTTTGTTTAGACTCTCTAAACATGAATGATACTGAGTTAACTTTCAATGGACTCATTAAACTAAACACTGAGAGACCCTTTTTTGGGAACAAACCCCTCCTTTCTCAAGCTCGTAAAACATATGAGAATGTACTTGTCTTTAGATTAGTTACAATGAGTGGTTGTTGCCCTCTTTGAACTCGTAAAAATGAATAGAGGAACTCATCAATCATGATGAGGAAATTTAGGGAAGGGAATCAATTCATCTTTGCAAATAATATGCCAGTTTTGTCGTCACCTTTGAACATGGCACTTGTTTGCATTTCATTCAGTCAGTTGGGAGAAATCAACTTGTCTCTAAGTCGATATACTTCCATGAGTCATTCCACCCCTTTGAGTCTTTCAAAGAATGCATCATCCGTTTTCGTATTGTGTTCTACCTCGTCAAGTCAATGCTACCAAGTCTTTTGTCGTGCCACCCGATGTTCAAAGGGAAGTTAGAAGTTTATCTCTGCAGTTAAAATAACTTTGTATCTATACCTTTTGAGTCAGTCCTATCTTTACATTATCTACAACATTAAAAAACTTTGTTTTGAGTTTCGTGTCGTCGATGTGGGATTCATCATGGCCCTCCTTTGACGAGACTATTCCTATTGATGTCAGCTCATCATCCAGTAATTAGTCCTAGAAACAAGTTTAGTATCTTGAGATCTGTATGCCTCAATGATAGATTCTCTCGCTCTTGAAATAAGTTCACATCATTGACCTTTGATTAAGATATTCAATTGAGTTTTTGACATCAAATCATCTATTCGCACTTAGTGTATTGTACTAGGGTACCTTGTGAATCATTGACATTAATGGTGATCTCCCTCATGCTTGTTAATGATTAATATCATTGGCCGGTAATCAAGTGGGTTCTACCATGTTTGACTTCATATCATTGTAATCACATGGATAGAATCATACTTTGTGGAAGACAAGATGAAGACCCTGGGTATCTATTGAAAAGCACTCATAGCTTTTTCCCTAGGTTGCAATGGAGTATATTGTATGAAGTATCAGAATTAATCCACATTTGTATGGTCATGGCTATTCTCAAATTTTTGTTTGTATGACATAGATCTACATTGTATGTCTGGTAGCTATGTCCAAGTTTGAGTCCTCTATCACATGGATCTACATTGTATTCTAGTAGCCATGTTTGTGTATCTCTCTCAAGGATCTGCCTTGTATTGGTCTGCATCCATGATGAAGACACATTTTCTCATGAGTCAAAAGTATTGATGTATTGCAGATAACTGGTTAATGATCCTTGATCAAGGTGATTTTTGCCTTGAAGTGACAGCTTTCTCTTTCAAAGCTCTCACCTATCGTATCCCTCTAGCCTCATTCTTTGGGGGCCATTCTGTTATACATAAATCTCGTCATCAGCATGTGATAAGATCCCAAACTTTAGTATTTCCCTCAATCCCAAATTGTGAAGCAAGAATGTTGTTCCAAACATCAAATTTGTATATGAAAATCCAGCACCGCTTCTACCCTTTAGTCAAAAAGTGGTACCTTCTTCAACACCGCCTGTAGTATGTTGGCAGTAAGCGGTGGAACTACCTTCACCCTTTAAACATGAGATTCTTCCTAGAACCGCTCTGTCATGGTGAACAAGGAGTGGTGCCCTTGGTAAAAAGTGAAAAAGAGAGGTTCTCATGAAGCTTCTCGAAAGAAGACTTCATGGCACCCTTATCCCTGATCACTAGGTTCAGTTGGGCTTGAGATCCATCCTTGTAGGATCTCCTAGCCACCTCACCCACCAATTTCCCAACCATCCCTATCCATTCCATGCCTATAAAAGCAGGCTCAATCTCCATGGTTGAGGAGAGAGTAATGTAATGTTGTTTATTTGATATTTTGGCCTAAGTCAGTCAAGAGAGCTTGAGGGAGCAAGTTGGAGCTGTCGGAGACAAGATGTTGGCTTTGTGAAAGAGCATATCAACACTAAGGCATAGTTTGTAAACTCTTTCTTCATTTTATTAATGCAAATTTGGTTCCTTTCCCATATACTTGTTATGTTGTAATCTTGCATGTTATTGTCAGATTCCTTAGTCAGTGGCATAGATCTATAGATGATGTTTTGGTATCTTTGATCTCTTGTGTGTTTGATGTGTTTATGCAGGTATTTCCTTGGAGACCTTTTGTCATAAGAGAAGAAACACATCACTCCATCAAATACTGTATTCTGGGTATTTATAGCTTCTAGGGAAAGTCTTCCAGCCTTGTTGTGAACCATGTGTTCTGGATCTGAACCATTCATACCAGAGGAACAACTTCTGTCCAAAGAAGGTGAAAAATTCCTAAATACAAATCTAGCCTCCGCTGGGTAAGAGCTTCAGCTGATCTGATCTACCTTAGTCTTTTTCAAGAACACTTGCCTAAAATCCAAGCTCCCCTCCTTCATCAATTCAATCAGATCCACTAGCTGATCTAGTGGTTATTGGTTTGGTATCTTCAGATCTGTTTAGATCTGAGTTTTTTTTACCCTCTGTTCTCTTAAGTATTGCTAATGCATGGTTTAAGTGCTAGTTTCATAGTGATATAACCTTGTCGTTTCGCTATTTTATTTGTTTTTGTGCATTTACAGGGAACTGCGCATGTGCTGCAGGAAATAAGTGGTGCCACCTCCAGAAGGAAGTTAGCAGGAATCGGTGCCACTACTTGGGACTAGAAATCAAGAAGTGGTTCTCGATCAAAACCACTCTGTCAGTGACTCTCTGCATGCGATGCCAGGTAGGCCTTTTCCAAGCTTGGTTTTAAAAAAAAATTGCAAAAATTTTCGCTAGTTGTTTTCAGTTCTGAATGTATGGGTTTGTATTAAAGATATCTGAGTGCTTGAATGATCAATTTGATGTGGTAAAAGGATTTTTTTGTTAAAATCAAAGAAATTGGATAGGTTCATCTTTTCATTAGCTTATATACTTGGTTTTGAGTTTTTCGAAAGGAGTGTTGTTTGAGAGCATAGAATCAGTTAGATCTCAGTCTTATTGCTAGATAGATCTGAAAAAGAAAGACTTCTTTGATTGATAGCTTGTTTCATTTTTCATTAAAAGTTTGTGAAGGACTTCTTTTTGCTTTGAAAAAGAAATTTTTTTCTTGAGAATTATTCATATCTATTGTTGGAGAATGAATTGTTGGACCTCTGATTAGCCTCATTAGCTTTCAGGTCCCCATATTTATTCTCTTTCTTTTACATTTTTGTTCTCCTCAAAAGAAAAATATTAGAAGTTTTAAGTTAGATCTTTTTCGTTTTAAAGAAAATTTGAAAAAATGTTGATTATGCCTTTGAGTGTATTTTTGTCTTTCTTCTTGCAAAAAGAGATCTTACACTAGTTTGCTTCCTTTCAAAATTTGTTTGAATTTTGTTGCTTGTTCTCTTTCTCGGAACAAGTTTGGTTTAGTGTAGTTATTTGAGAATATTTTTGGTTCCAGAGCTGAAATTGAAAAGAAAAATACTCTCATGATAGGTAAGCATGTTTTGAAAAGTAAAGTGAAATTATATGCATTTCATATCTGCATGGCTTTACATTTCTGTCAAAATCTCATGCATTCACCTAACCGCTCAAGATAAAATTAATGGTAGTTATAGGTCTAAAATTGTATAAAAATTTGAGTGATAAGTTAGTGATGTGTTCAGGCATCGTAAAATGTAGGAGTTGTCCTTGCTCTCCTACACTCCAACCCGGGATTCGCACGGTTCTTCCACGTACCGTTGCTATCTCGAACGACCTTTCATGTACCCTTGAGGTATATAGAAAGGTACTTCATGTACTCGATTGTATATCAGAAGGCCCCTTGTGGATGGTTGTGCATTAGACAACACTACTACTGATTTTATCTCCCACGTACCTTTTTTATATTGGGAGACCCCACTAGGATTCCTTGTCCAACTTAGAAAATCCCTTTGTTTGTCTTGTTTGGAGCAATACACCAAGAACAACACTCGGGGAGACTACTATGCATGTACCTTGAGTATATCGTGATTTGCAACTGCTTTACAATCTTGGTGAGAGACCGACTATTTTGAGCTCATCCTATGACTTAAATTTGCTTATGGCATGTAGCTTGAGTAGGAGAAGACTTTGTGTGATTTTTCTTAGCTTTGAAACCCTAGGTTAGGTTTAGTGACTGATACAATCTGGCTGAGTTTCACTTGAGACGATCCAGAAGGAATCAGGGCTTACCACCCGATTTTCCTTTTGTTACAGGAGAAAGTCCAATGGAAGCCATCGAACAAGGAGCTGCAACCAGTTCCCATGAGGAAGAAAATATGGTTGTAAAAAGTGGAGATCAATTCACTTCTTACGTTAATCCCTTGGTTGGATATCATCAATCCAATTGGCACCTAACTCTCTTTTATGCTCTTTGGGCTTACAGGACTTTGGTAAAAACAACTGCTTTAACACCATTCCAGCTAGTTTACAGACTAGAAGTTGTCCTTCCTATCCATGTCAAATTCCGTCACTAAAACTTGTAGTAGAACTTCTACCAAACACTTCCACCGAGGAAGAAACATTTCTGTACCTGACTAATCTTGACAAAACTAGAAGAGATGTTTCCTTAGTTAATGAGGCCCATAAGAAACACGTCAAGGCCCAGTACGATAAATATGTTTAGCCTCGAGTTTTCAATGAAGGTGACCTAGTTCTGACCTACGATTAGAGACACAATAAACTAGGTAAAGGGAAGTTCGAGTCAATGTGGTATGGTCCCTTTGTCGTCAGCAACATTTTAGAGAAAGGAGCTTACGAGCTCATAGATTATGACGGGATACCCTTTAGGAAACCTCGCAATGGGTTGTACCTGAAGAGGTACTATGCTTAAAATATTTTTGTATGGTACTGTGTATATATGTATATTATTGTCTTTCAGTGTGTTGTGTCTTGATTCAGTATGGTGTTGAGTTTAGTGTCCAAAATATTTATACCATGTTTGGGTTATGCAGATCGGATGGATTTTTATAGCTTCACTGATGGTGCTTGCCGTCATACCCTAAACCTTGCTTCAGCTGCTTGGGATCTCTATTCCCTGGCTCATGACTTGATCAATTTAGGAGTAGTTTGTATTGGTCCCACTACCAACAACATAGCCGAGTATCAGGTAGTAATAGGTCTATTGACTGAGGCTGCATCTCGGGACATTCAATACTTGGTAGTGTTTATGGATTCACAATTAGTGGTTTGTCATCTAAACCATGTCTATACCATTAGAAACCTGGCGCTTCTTCGTTTATTTGGGAAAGTACATTTATTGGAGAGGTCATTCGAATATATCACGTACAGGCACATCCCTAGGTCAGATAATACGGTTGTTGATTCGTTAAAAAACTACATCCTAGACTGGTATATTTCTCATTCATAACTTGCAAAATAAATATGGTTCATTTTAAAATAAACTGTAAATGACACATAAAACTCATGTAAATATGATTTCCATTTGAGACATATAAACACCAGTAATGAGTCTGTATATATATAAAAAGTGTTTTTTACAAAAATGTGGTCACAAGACCTCATCTGAAGCACTATGGCTTTTAGGAAATACAAAATCATACAAAAAACCCTAAAGTTGGTAAGCTTTTAGTAGTATAACATGAGGACCAGCATCTAAAGGTGGTCATGATAGCACATGATGTCCCGTGCTACCCTGCGACACAGTCAGCTGAAGTGGCCAACACTCCTGCAGCGTGCCTTTGATACCTCATGGGGAGGTCATCTATAGCTGTGTCAGGAATATCAAGAGTCAACCGCTCTAAGTTCTCATTCAGCTCAGTAAGGAGGTTATCACCCCTGTGAACAAACTGAGCTCAATCTTGTCTATCCATCGGAGAAGATCCTCTAGGTCATGCACCACCAACATCTACATGTAAACATTAGGTCTTATTACTAGACATAAAAACATAAAATATAAAAAGCATAAAAAACATGATTACCATTTTAGGTTTTTTGTTTCTTACCAATATCCTCCCACTGAGCACTAGGTGGTAGTCGTAGGTCAGAGTCATCTCTGAAATCTTTCCCTGTGTAGGCATAATCCTCGATCATGAGGACCTGATCTCATAGCCAACGGAAGAAAGTGGCCTCGAATCTCACCTTGGCTCTGCCACTACCTGTACGAGCCATGACCTCAACCCACCTCAGCATGCATGGCTCTCTATCCCTAAGCTCAGTGAAGATCACCTAGGGTCCCATGAGAGGCACCCTCTCAAAGAAGATACAAGCTAAAATGGACCCAAAACCAAACTTCTTTAGTTCTCCCTACCAACATTTTGTCAATTGATCCTTGAAGATAGGAAGAAGTGCCTCTACCCAGTTGAAAACTGTAGGAGCCATAGCTTCCAAGCCATACAACATATGCGCCCTGGATTCTTGATGAGGCCCTTGGCTTCCAGCTAGCCTCTACATGATGAACAAGACTGTTGGAACTGGCATATCCACCACAGCTCTAATAGGAATCCTCTTACCTTACATTCTTGTGCCGGGATGACAATGATGGTTGATCAGCTCCTGAGTAGTCACGTCCCCTCCTTGAGAACCAGTAAGAGAGATAGGGGCCCCTCGTCTGGGAAAAACTATCAAGAAGTAGATGTCCTCTACCTCTATGGTCAAAACATGAGGTCCTACCTCAAAATACTGCTGCTTTGGATTCCACATTTGCCGAACATATTCCAGCAAGCGAGGATGTGAAATCATGATTGGGGTCTGAAAGAACTTCAGAAGGCCACAACCCTGTAGGGCACCTAAGAAACCCACATCTCTTGTGGTGCCAACATCATCTAGGTCATGTTTCCTTTCTTTCCAGATAACCATTTTTCAATCCGATAGACCTGCCAAAAACAATTTAAAATCCATTTAGAAGCATTTCTCATCAATAAAATTGTTTAAAACTTTTATTTTGGCTAGTCCATTAGTTTTTTTGAGCCCACGGCCGGCACCTCCTCTGTCTATTTAAGGCAGAGCGGTGCCACCACCTTTTTCAAATGGAATAAACGCGGTTTCTGTCAAGCACCACCTTTCCCGTAAGGGCTAGGAGTGGTACCTGCATTTCTCATTTTAGGTTTTCCCTATGAGCTCAAAAAACATTAAAAATAAAAAATTGGAAAGGATAAAAGGAAAGAGGATGGATTTAGATGTTACCTGGAACTAACAGTGTAGAAAACGGATGGTGGATGCTCCCACAATCTTCAATTGAATTCTTGGCTCAAAACTACCCAAAATGCTCTCTAGGATTGGTAAATCATGAAATGAATTGTTTTTTACTATTTACTCAAGCTTTTATAACTTTTTCCTAGGAATTTTTATATTTTAAAATCATTTTTAATAAAAATACCCTTTGATATATTTTTTAAAGGTCATTTTATCGAATGCCTTGGGAAACTAATGGTCATTTTCAAGTCTTGTAGGGATAAATACAAGCAGTAAAGTCTATGGGGAAGTTCGTTTTTTAAATTTTTTGTACTTTTGAAAACGTAAAAAGTTCATGATCGTTCATTTTGATACTTTGATCACGCTCCCAAAACCAGTATCAAAGTTTCAAGTCTTTTTCTTATTCTTTTCAGACTTGTAAAACCCTTTATCGTGAAAAGAGACCTAATGGAATCTCCTTTAAACTCTTTTCGGACTCCCTAAATATGAAAAGATTGTCAAGTAATTGTCTTATTCGTACTCGTAAAAGTATTTGAAGAGTTGTCTCTCCGACGGTAGGTTATCTCTTTTTCAGTCTGGATAGACTATTTACAAAAAAGGACCCTTTGGAGTCTTCTTTCATCTTCGTTCAGACTCTCTAAACACGAACGATACCGAGTTAACTTTCAATGGACTCGTTAAACTAAACACTAAGAGACCCTTTTCTAGGTATGAACCCCTCCTTTCTCGGGTTCGTAAAACATATGAGAATGGACTTGTCTTCAGATGAGATACAACAAATGTTTGTTAACCTCTTTAAACTCGTGAAAACGAAAAGAGGCACACATCAATCATGATGGGGAAATTAAGGGAAGGGAATCAATTCATCTTTGTAAATAATATGGAAGTTTTGTCGTTACCTTTGAACATGGCACTTGTCTGCATTTCATTCAGTAAGTTGATTAAAATCAACTTATCTCTGAATCGATCCACTTTCATGAGTCATGCCAACCCTTTGAGTCTTTCAAAGAATGCATCATCCATTGTCTTATTGTGTTCCTCCTCATCGATTCAATGCTTCCAAGTCTTTTGTCGTGCCACCCGATGTTCAACGAGAAGATAGAAGTTTATCTCTGTAGTTAAACATCTTTGTATCAATATCTTTTGAGTCAGTCCTATGGTTACATTATCTACAACATTCCAAAACTTTGTTCCGAGTTTCATGTCGTCGATGTGGGATTCATCATGGCCCTCCTTCGATGAGACTATTCTTGTCGACATCAGCTCATCATCCAACAATTTGTCTTAGAAACAAGTTTAGTACCTTGAGATCTATATGCCTCAATGACATTCTCTCACTCTTAACATAGGTTTAGATCATTGATATTTGATTGAGAGATTCGACTAAGTGTTCAACATCAAATAATCTATTCACACTTAGTAGATTGTACTAGGGTACCTTGGGAATCATTGAAATTAATGGTGATCTCCCTCGCACTTGTTAACGGTTCACATCATTGGTTGGTAATCAAGTGGGTTCTACCATGTTTGACTTCATATCATTGTAATCACATTGATATAATCATACTTTGTGGAAGACGAGATGAAGAACCTGGGTATCTATTGAAAAGCGCTCATAGCTTTTTCCCCAGGTTGTGATGGAGTATATTGTACGAAGTATCAGCATGGATTCACATTTGTGTGGTCGTGTCTATGCTCAAATTTGCGTCTATATGGCATAGATCTACATTGTATGTCTGGTAGCTATGTCCAAGTTTGAGTCCTCTATCATATGGATCTACGCTATATTCTAGTATCCATGTTTGTTTATCTCTCTCATGGATATTCCTTGTATTGGTATGCATCCATGATGAAGATACATTTGCTCATGAGTCAAAATTATTGATGTATTGTAGATGCCTGGTTGATGGTCTCTAATCAAGTTGATTCTTGCCTTGAAGTGATAACTTTCTCTTTCAAATTTCTTGCCTATCATATCCCTCTAGCCTCATGCTTTGGGGGGCATTTTGTTATACCTAAATCTCGTCATTAACATGTGATAAGATCCCAAACTTCAGTATTTCCTTCAATCCCTAATTGTGAAGCAAGAAATTGGTCTAGAAATCAAATTTGTATATGAAAATCCAGCACCACTTCTATCCTTTAGTCAAAAAGAGGTACATTTTTCAGCACCATCTGTAGTATGTTGGCAATAAGCGGTGGCACCACCTTCACCCTTTAAGAAATGCACGGTTCTTCCTAGAACCGCTCTGTCATGGTGAACAAGGAGCGGTGCCCTTGGTAAATAGTGAAAAAGAGAGGTTCTTATGAAGCTTCTTGAAAGAAGGCTTCGTGGGACCCTTATCCTTGATCACTAGGGTCAGTTGGGCTAGAGATCCATCCTTGTAGGATCTCCTAGCCACCTTACCCACCAATTTCTCAACCATCCCTATCCATTTCAAGCCTATAAAAGCAGGCTCAATATCCATGGTTGAGGACAGAGTAATGTTATGTTGTTGATTTGATATTCTGGCCTAAGTCAGTCAAGAGAGATTCAGGGAGCAAGTTGGATCTATCGAAGACAAGATGTTGGCTTTGTGAAAGAGAATATCAACACTAAGGCATATGTTGTAAACTCTTTCTTCATTATATTAATGCAAAGTTGGTTCCTTTCCTATATACTTGTTATGTTGTAATCTTGCATGTTATTGTCGGATTCCTTAGTCACTGGCATAGATCTATACATGACGTTCTAGTCTCTTTGATCTCTTATGTGTTTGATGTGTTTATGCAGGTATTTCCTTGGATATATTTTGTCATAAGAGAACAATCACATCACTCCATAAAAGATTGTATTCCAAGTGTTTATAGCTTCTAGGGAAATTCTTCGAACCTTGTTGTGAACCATTTGTTCTGGATCTGAACCATTCAGACCAGAGAAACAACTTCTGTCTGCAGAAGGTGCAAAATTCCTAGCTACAAATCTAGTGACTCCGCTGGGGAAGAGATTCAGCTGATCTAATCTTCCTTATTCTTTTTCAAGAACACTTGTCTAAAATTCAAGCTCCCCTCCTTCATCAATTCAATCAGATCCACTAGCTTATCTAGTGGTTATTGGTTTGGTTTCTTCAGATCTGTTCAAATATGAGTTTTTTTTACCATTTGTGCTCTTAAGTATTGTTAATGCATGGTTTAAGTGCCAGTTGCACAGTGCTATAACCTTGTTGTTTCGCTATTTTCTTTGTTATTGTGCATTTACAGGGAACCGGGCATGTGTTGCAAGCAATAAGCGGTGCCACCACCTGAAGGAATTTAGCAAGAAGTCGTGCCACTGCTTGGGACCAGAAATCAAAAAGCGGTTCTTGATCAAAACCACTCTATAAGTGACTCTTTGCACGCGGTGCCGGGTAGGCCTTTTCCTAGCTTGGTTTTTCAAATTTTTTTGCAAAAATTTTGGTTAGTTGTTTTCAGTTTTGAATGTCTAGGTTTGTATTAAAGATATATGAGTGCTTGAATGATGATTTTGATGTGGTAAAAGGCTTGTTTTGTTAAAATCAAAGAGCTTGAATAGGTTCATCTTTTCATTAGCTTGTATACTTGGTTTTGAGTTTTTCGAAAGGAGTGTTGTTTGAGAGATTAGCATCAGTTAGATCTAAGTCTTATTGCTAGATAGATCTGAAAAAAGAAATACTTATTTGATTGATAGCTTGTTTCATTTTTCATTAAAAGTTTGTGAAGGAATTCTTTTTTCTTTGAAAAAGAAAATTTTCTGTTGAGAATTATTCATATCTATTGTTGGAGAACGAATTGTTGGACCTCTAATTAGCCTCATCAACTTTTAGATCCCCATATTTCTTCTCTTTCATTTACATTTTTGTTCTCATGAGAAGAAAATTATTAGTAGTTTTAAGTTAGATATTTCTCATTTTAAAGAAAAAATTGAAAATTGTTGATTATTCCTTTGAGTGTATTTTTGTCTTTCTTCTTGGAAAAAGAGATCTTACCCTAGTTCACTTGCTTTCAAAATTGGTTTGAAGTTTGTTGCTTGTTATCTTTCTTAGAACAAGTTTGGTTTAGTGTAGTTGTTTGAGAAAAAAATTGGTTTCAGAGCGGAAATTGAAAAGAAAAATACTCTCATAGGTAGGCATGTTTTGAAAAGTAAAGTGAAATTATCTGCATTTCATATTTGCATGGCCTTACATTTTTGTCAAAATCTCATGCATTCACCTAACCACTCAAGATAAAATTAACGGTAGTTATAGGTGTAAAATTGTATAGAAATTTGAGTGATAAGTTAGTGATGTGTTCGGGTGTTGTACAACGTAGGAGTTGTCCTAACTTTCCTACACTGCAACACGGGACTCACGCGGTTCTTCCACGTACCTTCAGTATATCAAATGGCCTTTCATGTACCCTTGAGGTATATAGAAAGGTACTTCATGTACTCGATTGTATATCAGAAGGCCCCATTGTGGACAATTTTGGATTAGACAGCACTACTACCAATTTGAGCTCCCACGTACCTTCTGTATAACAAGAGACCCCACTAGGATTCCTTGTCCAACTGAGAAAAACCCTTTGGTCATATTGTTTTGGGCAATACACCGAGAACAACACTCAGTGAGACTACTACGTGCGTACCTTGAATATATCGCAAGTTGCACCTGCTTGACAATCCTGGTGAGAGACCGACCATTTTGAGCTCATCCTATCACTTAAATTTGCTTGTGGCCTGTAGGTTGAGTAGGAGAACACTTTGTGTGATTTTTATTAGCTCTGAAACCCTAGGTTAGGTTTAGTGATTGATACAATATGGCGGCGTTTCAGTTGAGACGATCCAAAAGGAATCAGGGCTTACCACCCGATTTTCCTCTTGTTATGGGAGAAATTCCAATGGAATCCATCGACCAAGGAGATGCAACCAATTCCCATGAGGAAGAAAATCGGGTTGTATAAATTGGAGATCAATTCACTTCTTATGTTAATCCCTTGGTTTAACATCCTCCTATGGGTGATACTTCCTTTCATCCTGCTATGGAAGGTCGTATCGATAGTCCTCATTAAACACAGAATGGCCCTAATGCTCCATTTTAGAGAACATCTATGGGTCAGGCCATTTCCTCATTTGGGTTCAATAGAACCTCTCCTGAACAAACTTCTACAGGTGAAGAAGAACATAGACAAATCCAAGCATCTATTCACCGTGCATGAGATTTTCAAGAGAGAATGCAAAGACTAGACAGATTTCTGGTTGTTCCTGCACCTCATAATGAATCTATATTGATTAGATTACCCTGCAATATAGATCCTTGGCCTGTGGCTGAAATTAGGGCCTCCACTGATGGTTACCCACCACATGGTGAGACGTCTTGCAATCTAGGTCAAGCCTCCAATTCCACCCTAGCAGTTTTGAATTCTAGGTCTTTCTCTAGTCATCCTATACCTTCTATGGCTGGGGGAAATCCTTTAGTTCCAATAGCATCTGCACCTTCTAACGTTGGTGGGAAACCCCTAGCATGACCTACGTTACCCATTAGTGGAATTGTTACTAATAATAGACAAACCTCTACCACAGGACAATCCACAGTATATGTTCCTCCCACCAATACAAATATGGTAAACCCTCCATTATGTTTAGGTCATCCCTTAGAGACACAACCTACAGTGAATCAACCCTTGTGGGGCTATGGTTACCCAACAAATCAAGTACCTGTAGGGAATATGAATTACCAACCTACCTATACAAGAATGTCCTACACTGGAATTTCGTACCCAGGGAATACATTTACACCGTGGGGGAATCCCAACTGGTCTTACATGCCAGCAATAGGAGGAATACCTACTCATACTACTGGAGGCACCGAAGGAACACCTTATGGAGTTCCTCCCCCTGGGGGTCCTGGAAGTTCCCCTCCTGGAGGTCCCGACGGTCCCCCTCCTGGAGGTCCTGAAGATCCTAGTGGGCCTCCTCCTGGTGGTCCTGGAGGTCCCGACCGTGCCCCTTCTAGAGTTCTCGATGCGCCAAATATCCCTAGAGTTCCTCTTCCTGGTGGTCCTGGAAATCCAAACCATGTAGGTCAAACCCCTTCAGGTCGATCTTCGAGAATTTCATCATATCAGCACTTGTTTCAACAACCCATATACCAATCAACATATGATCCTACTGGTGGATACGTGCCTTATCAATACTTCCAGTATGTGGAACCCAATTGTCAGTTACCTTTCCTATAAACTTTGGAATTACCTAATTTATCCACTTTGATCAATGGTCCCATTCGACACAACCCTTCATGGCCTGGGATTCTGGTAAAGTTGCCATCGGACATTCCAAAATTTTATGGAAAGCAGGGAATTGATGATCCCAAAAACCATGTTATGACCTTCCATCTGTGGTGTTCTTCAAACTCCTTGATGGATGATTTTGTTTGTTTAAGGCTCTTCCAGCGCACATTGACCGATACAGCTACAAAATGGTGCATTGAACTCCCACAACATTTGTTTCTAGACTTTAGCTCGCTAGCAACTGTTTTTCTTACGCACTTTCAACTACCCATTCATTACGAAATAGGTATGGCTATTTTAACTTCACTCTGTCAAAACACATCCACACACATTTTGGACCATATGCATGAGTGGAGAAGGTAGAGAAGGCTTATTAAATCTCCCATCTCGGACCAACAGCTAGCTGATTGGTTCACTAAGTCAGTATTGCCTCCTATCCCCCAAGATGTGGCTATGGGCGGTGTTGTTACAAAAGAGCAGGCTATCAATCGCATTCAGTATCTAGATCCGATCTACTCACAATCCTAAATCCTATATGACTTAATTCCACATGATCCTCGCCCCAACACTGATCTCGCTAAGACACCAGCAGAAACTCCTGTTGATGAGGTGGTTGGTTCCAACCAGCCCTCGTCAACGGGGAAACCTTCCAAGCAATGAAATGATTCTACCACAGCTCCTTCAATTCCTATGGTTTCCACCAAGGTAAATGTTATTCAAAGCACACAAACTCCCGTCAATAAGAAAAAAGGAAAAGGTAAAAACAAGAAACCTGGAAACCAACAGGAGAATCCTAAACCAACGACCAATGAGAATGATAAAGGGAAGAGGAAAGCCAAATATCCCTGCTTACTGTGTGGAGGAGATCAATTCACAAAAGAATGTCCTCGTCGTGATGAGATTAGCAAATTTTTGAAGAGAAACCCCACACCAACAGTTCTTACTGATCCTTTTCCTCCTCAACAACAACAGATAAACCACATGTCTAATCAAGGAAACCCTAATTCCATGGAACAAATTTGAATGATGTCTTCTGAGACCATCAATTTGAGTACTCGTAGTCAATCATATGACAAGAAAGTAGAGAAAAAGAATGAGAATCCTCCTTCTGACAAAGTTCCTTCTACTAGTTCTCCTCCATCTTCATCTAATGGCCCTCTCGTGATCGAAAAACCTAATCTTGATTCAATTTTGCGACCACCTAAGGCTACCCTCGGGAAGTCAGTTTTCAATCCCAATGCTTGAGCTGCCCAATTTTATAATGTCATTGAATATCTAGCTCATGCTCCTTGCGTGATGTCTAAACTTGAGGTACTTGAGAGCTGTCCAACCCAGCGTAAAAACCTGCTCACAACTTTGGGGGCATTAGACCCAGATAATACCAACTTGATTCATTTCAACATAGAGAACTATAAATCCAGACTTCCTCACAAACTCACATTTCAGATTGCATCTAGAGTGGTTGGGAGAAAGGTACATCGGACCATTCTGGTTGAAGGAGCTTCATCCTCTGTCTTGTTTATAGGCTGTTGGAGGGCTATTGGTTCTCCTGAGGTTATGAAATCACCTACTACTTTAAAATATTTTGATGGATGGGGTTTCTATCCCCATGGTCTATTGCAAGCACTTTCTATCAAGCTTGGGGAAAAGACTATTTCCATTCAAGTGGAAGTGGTTTATGCCCCATTAGATTACAATCTTCTATTGGGAAGGAATTGGTTTTATGCTATGACCGCTGTAGCTTCCATGGTATTTAGAACTCTCCAATTTCCACCTTTGGGGAGGATTGTGACTATTGATTAACTTGACTTTTGTATGTTGTATGTTACAACCCCTATGGAAAATAACATCTCTATGCTAGGTCAGTCCCCTCCTCCTTATTAGTCGATTGGCGTAGGTATGCTGAAATACTCCACCACTATGGGTGTGTTTCTGTCAGCCCCTCCTATACAGAAATGGCGACACTAAATATGATTTCCACAAATGGCTATAGTACCAAGGACAAAGAAATTGTTAATTCATCCTCCCTTGGCCCATGTGAAGCAATGTATGACGCTATCCAGTCCATTTTTGATGACCATATTGATGATATTCATCTCATGGATTTGGATCCGTACCACCTGCCTTATTGGTCAGAACCCTCTCTTCCCACTCTATATTAGCTCACACATACTTTTCCTTCGAATGAGTCCATTATGGAAATCATGAGTGAGAGTGAACCCTTATGGGAAGATCACCATCATCGATCTTATTTTCTTCCCAACGCCACTTTGGTGGGTTTTGACCTTGAATCACTTATTGGTACTAATATTGTCACCCATCTACAAACACCAGTATTGTTGCAAAATATGGAATCCAAAGGAAACCTATGCAACATTACTAAAACTACCCCAATTGACATATCAGTCAAACCTAGAACCATTGAGCATGTTCATGTAGGGCATAAATGCTCAATGGAAGAAACTGAAGCATATAGAGCATTATTCAGAGAATTCTAAGATATTTTTTCCTGCACTTATGAGGAGATGCCAGGGATAGACTTGTCTATTTTGGTTCATGAAATTAAAACCTATCTTACTGCAAAATCTGTCAGACAGAAATTGCGTCAAGTCCATCCCCAGAAGGCTGCAGCTATTAAACCCAAAGTAGAAAAACTTTTGAAAGTAGGATTTATTTATCCTGTACCCCTGAC
Source organism: Pseudotsuga menziesii (assembly GCA_001517045.1). Lineage (NCBI taxonomy): Eukaryota > Viridiplantae > Streptophyta > Pinopsida > Pinales > Pinaceae > Pseudotsuga > Pseudotsuga menziesii. Next base: position 223,485 of record LPNX010797657.1, read on the forward strand.
GAAATGGGTATCTAACATTATCCCTATGAACAAAATACAGGGTACCATTAGATTCTGTATTGATTTTCGAGACCTAAACAAAGCTTGTCCCAAAGACAATTTTTCGACTCCGCATATCGATTAGATTATTGAAAACTATGTTGGAAGTGTCATCTTCTCATTCATGGATGGATTTTATGCTATAATCAGATTGAGATATTGCTCGTCGATCAGCACAAAACAACATTTATATGTCCTTGCGGAACTTTTTCCTATAGGAAGTTACCGTTTGGCCTTAAGAACACCGGAGCTACATTCCAGCATGCCATGTCCTATGTGTTTTGCGATATTAAAAACATTGTGGAGTCATACCTTGACGATCTCCCAACGCATTCATAGCAACGAAAAGACCACCCTGAGCATCTTAGAGACATTTTTTGGGGATTTCATCATTATAACATACAACTAAATCCACACAAATCTATTTTTTGCATTGAAACAGGACGTTTCCTTGCCTTTGTGCTTTCTAAGCATGGAATCCAGATTGATCCATTGAATATTATTGTTGTATTAGCCCTACATGCCCCAACAAATATTGTTGAACTCCAAAGTTTGCAAGGGAAGGAAAAATTTCTCTGTCGTTGCGTTTGCAATTTTGCTAAGAAAACACACTGTTATATGCATCTCCTAAAGAAGAACACTCCATTCTTCTCGAATGACCAGGCCCAGCAAGACTTTGATAATCTTAAGCATGCTCTGACTCATTCACCCATGATACACCCCCCCGAAGTATTCAAAGGACTTGCTCTTGTATGTTGTTGCCTCCACTACTACCGTTGGGATGGTTTTAGTGCAGGAAGATCCCAACGGTCAGGATCACGTGATATATTATGCCAGTAAGAATCTTATTGATTCTGAAACCTGATACTCACGTGTGGAGAAGTTAGCATTGGCCACGGTCATTGCAGTTCAAAAATTTCGTTATTACATCATGCTTCGCACTACCACGGTACTTGCAGATCAGAACCCTATGTACTACATCCTGACTCATCGGGTACTAGGGGGGAAATATTCCCGTTGGATTGTAATCTTGCAGGAATTCGACCTTGAGTTTGCCAAGGTCACTTTAAAGAAATCCTTGGTCTTTGTAGAGCTGATGTGTGACCTTCCTTGTGCTTTGATGGATACTGATCCCAGTGATTCATTTCCAAATTAATTCAAGTTCTTGATAAGAATGACAGACCCATGGTATGGATATTTAATTATTTATCTCCTAACTCAAATATTTCATCCCAATATAAGCCATGACGATCGTCGTTGTATCCGCCACCACGCAAAATACTACCTTATCTTAAAATGATACATTGTAGAGATGTGGTATCGATTCCATTCTCTGACAATGCCTTACAAATGAGGAGGCTGAACAAGTCCTTAATGATTTCCACTCAGGAGCATGTGGCGGTCATCTTTGTAGGATGACTACAACCTAGAAAATCTTTCACACTGGCTATTTCTCGCCTTCAATCTTCAAAGACTGTTAGAGGTTGTTAAGAAATGCCCACCCTACCAACATTTCTATCTGAAAAAGTGCACCCACACTGCTCCTTTATGCCACGTCATTACAGTTGGCCCTTTTTCCAAATGGGGAATTGATTTTATGCATTGTAATCCTACCTCATCCAGGGGGCATGGTTACACCGTCGTAGCCATTGATTATTGCACAAAATGGGCTGAGGATATGCCTATGTATGCAAAGAATGGTAAGATTTCCGCCCTCTTATTATTTAATCACGTGATAGCTAGGTTTGGAGTCCACAGTCTATTGCCACTGACCACGGATCACATTTCCATAATCAAATGATGATCGAGTTGAGTACCAAGCTAGGTTTTCGCCAGGAAAAATCAACTCCTTACTATCCGTAGGCTAATGGTCAGGTCGAGGCCATTAACAAAGTTTTGAAAACTATGTTGCAGAGGATGGTTGGAGATCATAAATCCAACTGGAACCTAACTCTCTTTTATGCTCTTTGGGCTTACAGGACTTTGGTAAAAACAACAAGTGGTTTCACACCATTCTAGCTAGTTTACGGACTAGAAGTTGTCCTTCCTCTCCAATGTCGAATTCTGTCACTGAAACTTGCAGTAGAACTTCTGTGAAACACTTCCACCAAGGAAGAAAGATTTATGTACCTGACTAATCTTGACGAAACTAGAAGAGATGTTTCCTTAGCTAATGAGGCACATAAGAAACACGGCAAGGCCCAGTACGATAAATCTGTTCAGCCTCGAGTTTTCAATGAAGGTGACCTAGTTCTGACCTACGATAAGAGACACGATAAACTAGGTAAAGGGAAGTTCGAGTCAATATGGTATGGTCCCTTTGTCATCAGCAAATTTTTTAGAGAAAGGAGCTTACGAGCTTGTAGATTATGATGGGATACCCTTCGGGAAACCCCGCAATGGGTTGTACCTAAAGAGGTACTATGCTTAAAATATTTGTGTATGGTACCATGTATATATGTATATTATTGGCTTTCATTGTGTTGTGTCTTGATTCAGTATGGTGTTGAGTTTAGTGTCCAAACTATTTATACCCTGTTTTGGTTATGCAGATTGGATAGCTTTTTACGGCTTCATTGATGGTGCTTGCCATCATACCCTGAACCTTTCTTCAGCTGCTTGGATTCTCTGTTCCTCGGCTCATGACTTGATCAGTTCAGGAGCAGTTTGTATTGGTCCCGCTACCAACAACATAGCCAAGTATCAGGAAGTAATAGGTATATTGACTGAGGCTGCATCTCGGAACATTCAAGATTTGGTAGTGTTTATGGATTCACAATTAGTGATTTTTCATCTAAACCATGTATATACCATAAGAAACCCGGTGCTTCTTCATTTATTTCGAAGAGTATGTTTATTGGAGAGGTCATTCGAATATATCACGTACAGGCACATCCCTAGGTCAGATAATATGGTTGTTGATTCATTAGCAAACTACATCCTAGACTGGTATATTGCTCATTCATAACTTGCAAAATAAACATGGTTCATTATAAAATAAACTGCAAATGACACATAAAACTCATGTAAATATGATTTCCATTTGAGACATATAAACACTGGTAATGAGTCTGTATATATATACAAAGTGTTTTTTAACAAAAAATGTGGTCACGAGACCTCATCTAAAGCACTATGGCTTTTAGGAAATACAAAATCATACAAAAAAACCTGAAGCTGGTAAGATTTTAGTAGTGTAACATGCAGACCACCATCTAATGGTGCTCATGATAGCACATGATGGCCCGTGCTACCCTGCGAAGCAGTCGGTTGAAGTGGCCCGACACTCCTGCAATGTGCCTTTGATACCTCATGGGTAGGTCATCTATAGCTGCATTAGGAATATCAAGAATTTTCCACTCCAAGTTCTCCTCCAGCTCGGTAAGGTGGTCATCACCCCTGTGAACAAACTGAGCTCCATCTCGTCTATCCATTAGAGAAGATCCTCTAGGTCGTGCACCACCAACATCTACATCTAAACATTAGGTCTTGTTGCTACACATAAAAACATAAAATATAAAAAGCATAAAAAACATGATTACCATTTTAGGGTTTTTGTTTCTTACCAATATCCCCCCACTGAGCACGAGTTGGTAGTGGTAGGTCAAGGTCACCTCTGAGATCTGTCCCTGTGTAGGCATAATCCTCGATCATGAGGATCTGATCTTGTAGCTAACAGAAGAAATTGGCCTCAAATCTCACATTGGTTCTTCCACCACCTGTATGAGCCATGACCTCAACCCACCTTAGCATGCATGGGTCTCTAGCCCCGAGCTCAGTGAATATCACTTGGGATCTCATGAGAGGCACCCTCTCAAAAAAGAAACAAGCTAAAATGGACCCAAAACCAAACTGCTTTAGTTCTCCCTACCGACATTTTGTCAGTTGATCCTTAAATACAAGAAGAAGTGCCTCTGCCTAGTTGAAAACTGTAGGAGCCATAGCTTCCATGGAATACAACATATGCACCCTAGATGCCTAATGACGCCCTTGGCTTCGAGCCATTCTCTGCATGATGAAAAAGACTATGCGAAGTGGTATATCCACTGTAGCCCTAATAGGAACCTACTTACTTGACATTATTGTGCTAGGCTGACAATGACGGTTGATCATCTCCTGAGTAGTCACGTCCCCTCCTGGGGAACCAATAAGAGAGATAAGGGCCCCTCCTCTGGACAACCCTATCAAGAAGTAGATTTCCTCTACCTCTATGGTCAAAACATGAGGTCCTACCTCAAAATACTATTGCTCCAGATTCCATATTTGCAGGATATATTCCAGCAAGCGAGGATGTGAAATCATGCTGGGGGTCTAGAAGAACTTGAGAAGGCCACAACCCCGTAGGGAACCCAAACAACCCGCATCTACTATGGTGAAATCATCATCTAGGTCATGTTTCCTTTCTTTCCAGATAACCATTTTTCGATCCGATAGACCTGCCAAAAACAATTTAAAATCCATTTGGAAGCATTTCTCATCAATCAAATTGCTTAAAAACTTTTATTTTGGCTAGTCCATTACTTTTTTTTCTCCCACAGACAGCACTGCCTATGCCTAGTTAAGACAGAGCAGTGCCACCACTTGTGTCAAATGGAAGAAACATGGTTTCTTTCGAGTATTTCCATTCCCGTAAGGGCTAGGAGCGATGCCCACATTTCTCATTTTAGGTTTGTCCTATGAGCTCAAAAAACCATGAAAATCAAAAATTGGAAAGGATAAAAGGAAATAGGATGAATTTAGATATTACCTAGAACTGACGGTGCAAAAAATGGACAATGGATGCTCCCGCAATCTTCAGTTGAAGTTTTAGCTCAAAACTACCCAAAATGCTCTCAAGGATTGGTAAATAGTGAAATCCATTGTTTTTTACTATTTACTCAAGCTTTTATAACTTTTTCCTAGGGTTTTTTATATTTTAAAAACATTTTTAATAAAAATACCTTTTGATATAGTTTTTAAAGGTCATTTTATCGAATGTTTTGGGGAACTAATGGTCATTTTCAACTCTTCTAGGGATAAAGATAGGCAGTAAAGTCTATGGGGAAGTTGGTTTTTTAACTTTCTCGTACTTTTGAAAATGGAAAACGTTCGCAAGTGTTCGTTTTGATACTTTGATCATGATCCCAAAACCTAGTATCAAAGTTTCGATTCTTTTTCTTATTCTTTACAGACTCGTAAAACCCTTTATCGTGAAAAGAGACCTAATGGAGTCTCCTTTAAACTCTTTTCGAACTACCTAAATATGAAAAGATTGTCGACTACTTGTCTTCTTCATAATCATAAAAGTATTTGAAGAGTCGTCTCCCCGACGGTAGTTTATCTATTTTTTGGTTCGGATAGACTATTTACGAAAAAGGACCCTTTGGAGTCTTCTTCTATCTTCATTCAGACTCTCTAAACATGAACGATACAGAGTTAACTTTCAATGGACTCGTTAAAATAAACACTGAGAGACCCTTTTTTGGGAACGAACCCCTCATTTCTCAAGTTCATATAACATATGAGAATGGACTTGTCTTCAGATGAGCTACAACGAGTGTTTTTTACCCTCTTTGAACTCGCAAAAACGAAAAGAGGCACTCATCAATCATGATGGGGAAATTAAGGGAAGGGAATCAATTCATCTTTGCAAATAATATGGTAGTTTTGTCGTCACCTTTGAACATGGCACTTGTTTGCATTTCATTCAGTCAGTTAGGTAAAATCAGCTTGTCTCTGAGTCGATCCACTTTCATGAGTCATGCCACCCCTTTGAGTCTTTCAAAGAATGCATCATTCGCCATCGTATTGTGTTTCGCCTCATTGAGTCAATGCTTCCAAGTCTTTTGTCATGCCATCCGATGTTCAAAGGGAAGTTAGAAGTTTATTTTTGTAGTTAAAACAAATTTGTATTAGTACCTTTTGAGTCAGTTCTATGGTTACATTATCTACAACATTCCAAAACTTCGTTCCGAGTTTTGTGTCGTCGATGTGGGTTTCACCATGGTCCTCCTTCGACGAGACTATTCATGTTGACATCAACTCATCATCCAGTAATTAGTCTTAGAAACAAGTTTAGTACCTTGAGATCTGTATGCTTCAATGACAGATTCTTTCGCTATTGACATAGATTCACATCATTGACCTTTGATTGAGAGATTTGACTGAGTGTTCGACATCAAATCATTTATTCACACTTAGTAGATTATACTAGGGTACCTTGGGAATCATTAAAATTAATGGTGATCTCCCTTGCACTTGTTAACAGTTCACATCATTGGCGAGTAATCAAGTGGGTTCTACCATTTTCAACTTCATATCATTGTGATCACATGGATAGAATCGTACTTTGTGGAAGATGAGACGAAGACCCTGGGTATCTATTGAAAAGCACTCATATCTTTTTACCCAGGTTGCGATAGAGTATACTATATGAAGTATCAGCATGGATCCACATTTGTATAGTTGTGGCTATGCTCAAATTTGTGTCTGTATGACATAGATCTACATTGTATGCCTAGTAGCTATGTCCAAGTTTGAGTCCTCTATCACATGGATCTACGTTGTATTCTAGTAGCCATGTTTTTTTATCTCTCTCATGGATCTGCCTTGTATTGGTTTGCATCCATGATGAAGACACATTTTCTCATGAGTCAAAAGTATTGATGTATTGCAGATGCCTGGTTGATGATATCTGATCAAGTTGATTATTGCCTCGAAGTGATAAATTTCTCTTTCAAATCGCTCACCTATCATATCCCTCTAGCCTCATGCTTTGGGGGGCATTCTGTTATACCTAAATCTCGTCATCAACATGTGATAAGATCCCAAATTTCAGTATTTCCCTCAATCCCAAATTGTGAAGCAAGAACATTGGTCCAGACATCAAATTTGTATATGAAAATCCAGCACCGCTTCTACCCTTTAGTCAAAAAGCGGTACCTTCTTCTGCATCGCTTGTAGTATGTTGGCTGTAAGCGGTGGCACCACCTTCACCCTTTAAGCAATGCATGGTTCTACCTGGAACCTCTCTGTCATGGTGAACAAGGAGTGGTGCCCTTGGTAAAAAGTGAAAAAGAGAGGTTCTCACGAAGCTTCTCAAAAGAAGGCTTCATGGCACCCTTATCCCTGATCACCAGGGTCAGTTGGGCTCGAGATCCATCCTTGTAGGATCTCCTAGCCACCTCATCCACCAATTTCTCAACCATCCCTATCCATTCCAAGCCTATAAAAGCAGGCTCAATCTCCATGGTTGAGGAGAGAGTAATGTTATGATGTTGCTTTGATATTCTAGCCTAAGTCAGTCAAGAGAGCTTGAGGGAGAAATTTGGAGCTATCAGAGACAAGATGTTGGCTTTGTGAAAGACCAAATCAACACTAAGGCATAGGTTGTAAACTCTTTCTTCATTTTATTAATGCAAAGTTGGTTCCTTTCCCATATACTTGTTATGTTGTAATCATGCATGTTATTGTCAGATTCCTTAGTCACTGACATAGATCTATAGATGATGTTCTGGTATCTTTGATCTCTTGTGTGTTTGATGTGTTTATGCGGGTATTTCCTTGGAGACCTTTCATCATAAGAGAAGAATCACATCACTCCATCAAATATTGTATTCTAGGTGTCTATAGATTATAGGGAAAGTCTCCCAACCTTGTTGTGAACTATTTGTTCTGAATCTGAACCATTCAAACCAGAGGAACAACTTATGTTCGCAAAAGGTGCAAAATTCCTAGCTACAAGGTTGTTCTAGATATGTTTATAATGGATTCTGTTGAAATATTTCATTCACTATAAAATTAATTGATTGTCAATAATAAAATTTAAGGTGTGTTGTGTGTTCTCTCTACAATATCTATGTATTAATTTTTCCTATATGGTATCATAGCTAGAGCATTGTCATAAAGGAGTTAGGGGGCCTTTCAGTTGTGAGTGTTTTTTTTTTAGTCACACATGTAGAGGACATTTGTTGTTGACTTTTTAGGTCACTCATGTTTTCATGGAGCTGTCAATTGGTTTGTGAGTCGATTCGTGAAGTATTTCTACCAGAGTTGCCATCAATTTAGAGAATTTATGTCATCATTATGCTTATTGCAGATCCACGGATACACTATGATGTTTGGTAGTCATTGTTGTGTGAAAGGACCCATGATCGTTGTGAATTTCAGTTAAAAGATACTCCATAACGTCGTGTGTTGGAACCACATGGAGACTGCGTTGTTCTACTGTAAGATATGTTGTTTTTTAGTCTATTGTTTCTCTAAGGTCGTTGTGTGAATATTTTGTTGTGTGAACACCATTTGCAAGAGAAAAAGTGTGATATCTTGATGTAGATTATTGCATAAGTCAGAGGGGGTCGATTGTCAACCAAAAGGAGAGGAGAGCAAACCTATGCACCTGCGAACTTGTTAATCAATGCGTCTTTTGTGTGTTGTTGGGAGCTACGAAGCCTAGAAGTCATTGGATGAAGTCACTATATTTCTTACTGATGTGTGAGGTAATACTTTTAGATCAATTTCCTTTTAAAAAATGGAGGGAGTATTGGTGGAAAAGTTTAATGGAAACAATTTTTACAATTGGAAGGTAAAGATTCATCTATTTTTTATCGGTAAGAATTTATGGGGAATTCATAGAGTGATTCATGAAATAAAAGGTTGAAAGATAGACAAAAATAAAACCATTGGGCGATGGAGTCACAGTCTGAAACATTCAAGGACATTACTGCAGAAAATAAACAGTGATTTTCTCTCTTGTATTATGAGGAAAAGTAAGTGCAGCATTCAGAAAAATATCTTTTAGGTGGTGGTTAGAAGAAATAGAAAATCCCAACACGAAAAGGAGCACATATCGATGGATGAATCCCTTGCAATACCTTTAGCAGAACAACAAAATGAGGCAAACAACTGAAACAGAGCACCTATCAATGGATGAATTCTATCACAGCTATTACAATCACATTACAAACACGATTTCTGATGCAGGAGTGCTTAACTGAGAGAGAATTCCTGCATGCTAATCTAGAAATGTATTGGCAGAATAACACATATGAAAAATGAAATAAACAGGGAGCACACACTGAACACAAACACCGTGATGAATCCCATGACCGCAGAGAAATATATTCATTACTTCTCCCAAAAATGTTTACAGAGCTACAAAACCGACGCTGAGGCCTCAAAAATGAAAATCAATTCAACCTCTATCCCCTTGTGACGAGGTTCTATTTATCATGCAAACTATCCCCCGGGATACGTCCCAAAACAGGGTATCAAAAACGGTTACAAAATATGGGATTAACTCGGAACAATCATATCGAATCCTAACAACCACCTAAGGTGGAAGACTCATCATGATTTTATTTCCAAAATAGGCAATGTGATATATTGCGCACGCTGGACTGGAATGGTACCGCGGCGTCTGGATGCAGGCTCGCTTGTTTCAATAGTGACGTTTCAACACTAACAACTTTGCTCCTCTTACGTGCTTTCTCTTATGCATTTTCCAAAATAGCCACAAAGTGACCCTTTCCGTGTCTGGCCTTCATGTTTCCCCGTGTTCCAGAAACATGTTTTGCCTATGTTCTCAGTAGGCAGGGAGGTTTATGTTCCTTTTGTGTTTAACCCACTGCCCGACACCCATGTCCCTTGGTAGCGTTGTGATTTGCGTGGACCCAGAGAAGACAAATCTATCATTTAGCGTCCCTGCATCTTTAACGGGCTTGTTATTCATGTCAACTTCTTCTACCGGGACCAGTTGCTCCTTACGCAACATGTCAGCTCAACGATTCATGAGACCCGTCATCGTCCTAGATGAAGTTGGTGATACGAGCCCAAGACAATGATGATGAAGCCTTCTTGTCCTACCCTCCCGAATCCAAACATTTGTTCAGACCGACCACCCCTAGCAATGGATACTATGCACCATGGTAATGGGGTCCATGGTCTTATCTAGAGGCTTTGGTGGAATGCCCTTAGGATCGAGAACTTCAAGTATTGTTCCCAAAGTGGTGTTGCGATCTGTCAAGACAACATGGTCTATTCCCATGTCAAAAAATCTCTTTAGTACAGCGGACGTCTTTACCTTGATGGCTGGGGCTATCGATGCGCGAAGACCCAACGAGGGTTGGGCTTCCAAACAACGCCTGCAGGCCAATAAGGCTCCCCGAATAACAAGTATCTTAAGAACAGAAGTCATAGCAGCTCTCTTGCTGGAACCCCTCAGGACCTTTAGCAGAGCCATAGTAGCCATCCTATTCTTTACCAGCATTCATACTCTCTACATCTTTGAACAGCTCTAATTGTGGCATTATATAGAGCTAGGCAGTTAAGCTCTGAGGCGTGCTTGTCGGATCTTCACACGCGCCATCGTCAAGTGGCATGATGACAACGCGAATGATCGTGTGGGCTCTTGATCCAATCCCCTTGTGCAAAGATGCCAACTACGCCACCCATAGAATCATGACCTCCTGCTATCATTTGCCGAAGTGACCTTCAGTCTCATCTGTAATCGGCTCTAAGTCTTCTTGGGGTGTGTGGAATTGATGCTCGATGCTCCCGGTCAACGTCCTCCCTATGCATTACATCTTGATTCTTAGTGCCCCTTCTTTTTCACGATATGACGTGTGAAGGCCATACCTGTCCTCCGCTGCCTGATTCATTGATAGACTTCTTCATCATTACACAAGCTTGGTGGCAGTCATCGAACTTTTGGGATGTGGCCTAGCTATGGATATTTCCCGCCTAATAATCTATTCTATGGTCTTTTTCCTTCTTTTCCTCATCTGCACCTTCGGGCAAGCGAAACGCGTCTGGGTCGTGAATTTCTGGCGTAAGCGATCTTGACCAATCAATTAAGTGGCCCTTAACCCGCCTCGCGGCCCACCCGTTGGATCACTTTCCCGCAACTCTTTATCGCAACACAGATCAAAGTCATTGATCACTCACCTTCTGAATCTTCACCGTAGAAAGTGAGGGGCCCTACACAGTTTCGCCTAACCTCCTTTCCTTATCCATCGCGCATTTTTCTACTATGAAGCCCCCCAAGGCTGTTGATTCGCTCCTTGTTAGATTGCCACTGTTCACGAACGTGGGGCCTTCCTCCACTTCACTGCCGCTATTTTCCCTATTCACCGTGCAAGTTGGGAAGGAAAAAAAGGTTCCTCGTCGTAGATCTTCTGAAATGGGAGATCTTGGCTATTTAATCTATGTGGGCCTTCTCATAGGTCGCGACTTCGTCGCACCCTTATGTTCCCTGCATGTCCCGTCGTGAGGGTGTGTATTAGTCGTAGACCTGGCCTACTCTAATAATGATTGTTGCGAAACCGCTCGAGCCATGGATTTCGCATGTCCTCCTAGCTCAGTCCATCTGCACACATCCCTTGTTTTGAAATCTTCAATGCCTACTGCTCTGCGATGCCCGTCCTTGCGGTGACTACCTCGGAGTCGTCGAGCCCATAATGTTTCTGCCTATACCCCTTCTTGCCAGCCAACAACTACAGGCACCCATTCAAAATTTAGCACGAGTGCTAACACTTTCTCTATTGAAGCTTGTGCCTCTCATACTTCTCTCCAAAATTTTCTTGGAATGTGTGCAAATGAGTCTCAATCTCTTTTCATCTTTCATTTATGGTAACTACCGAACTCTTCGTCTTCTACAGTCAAGATCAAATATTGTCCCACAAGATATAAGGCTATCATTTAATCTCAAGTTCACTTAAATCTCATAAGTTAGAACTATATAAAATCACCTTTTCATACGAAAAGTGACTTAACCCTAAAATAATATAAAGTACACTTTAACTTTATAAAGTACAACTCACTTTAACTTTATAAAGACACAATTGTGGTAAGGAAATCAAATAAGGGGTATAAAAATGGTGAAATGCCACTTAGGATATATTCAAAGGCAAGTTAAAGGCTTCCCAAATATGTTGGCCGATTCAAGAGCTCAAATGACAACAACTGTTGAAGCCCCTTCAGCAGAGAAAGCAAAGTGAAAAGAACTTCTAGAGGAGAATGGAGAACTTTTGAAATCCTCAATGGATCTGGAAACCATGGTTTTGATTCTTTTGAATCCTCCACACACACTTATGGTGATCCCTTTAGATCCATCTCTCCAACAAATAGGAATCAGGATTCCATTCCCAATCCAAAGAGAAAAAAGATTGGCCCATTCTTTGTACCCTGTACCACACCTATTTCCTAGTCCGCCATTCACATCAATGGAAGAAGGAAGCAAGGGACATTTGTCTATTTTTATATGATGTAGACATAGCATTCAATGTTTCCCATTCCCCCTATTATCAGCCTATGCTCAATGCTACCGCTGCATGTGGTTCGGGCTTCAATGTAATGTCCCCATTCAAATAATTGCATAGCAAGAAAATTCCATCAATCCTACTAGTTCCCTAGGTTGGGTGGAAACATTGGGACGTTAATAAGGGAGCTAATAAATGGTGTTTAGACATTAGAAGGAATAAATATTTATTTAATGGATTTAATTAAGTGAATGCAAGTGAAAAATGAAATGGCTATGGAGAATGGAGACACATGGAGACTATGGGGTCCACTCAAGTTAGAATTCCTATGTTAAATGGTATCCTCCTTTTGCAATCTCGAATCTATGGGAAGCCTAATGTTTTTGGATGGATCATAAGGTTAATATACGTGTCCATATACTTCATAGGGAATTTGGGATGAATTGTAACTTACACGAGGAGAGGAAGAGCCAAATGGGAGTTTCATGGGCACCTAGCTAGATTCCCCTTACATTTATGACATCTATGACACCAATGATGGAGATTATATGAAAGTTATGACACAAGTAAGATCTGAAGGCTGACATCTGACATATCTAACATGTCAGCCATGAATAGAGCATCTTAGAGGGTTCTCATGGGAGTTGGAGAAGTCCAAGAGGCTCCTACTCGAATTTGGGAGAAGAGGGAAGGTGAAAAGAGAGGCCACATGGCATAGCATGAGCAACCACACCAATTCGACTTGGATTTGGTTTATAAATGGATTTGGAACCTTAGAAGACCAATAATGTTTATAAAATGTAGGGATCAGCCATGAGAAGGCCCTTTTGATCATTTGTGAAAATTGTTATTGTGAAGAGAGAGAGCTTGTGGATGACTAGTTCACGCCTTAGCCAATTTCGAGGGTGAAAGATTCCCACCCTAGTTGGTATTTGGAAAGGCCACTTAGGTCTTTCAAAGAGCTCCAATAGAATCACAAGTTATATGTGCAAGCTACAGCAACTAATGGACATATCAATTTCAGCTTGTTCTTCATTTCATCTCAAGTTTTCTCACCATATTTCAGGTCCATGGAGTGAGGCGCACTTGGTGAGCTATTCATCTCTTTAAGGGAGATTCTCTTGCTCCAATATTTTGTAGTCTTCTGTAAATGCTCTTCTCTTTAAGTTCAAAAATCTCTTAGGTCGACAGGCCAAGAAATCTCATGTATTATTGCTCAATAATGAAGAAACAATGTCATTTCCCCACTACCTTGTTGTAAACTCTTGTAATCTTGATGGATTCAAATGGATGTGTAAACTATTGATGATTTATGAATGAATGGACTGTCATTAAAGTATATTATGGGTTTCATGTTTAGTAACTAATAATTTGTGGCCATTGGGTCGAATTTCATAGCAATTGGAACAAACTACACCTCATTTCCCCAAGGGTCCAAAACCAATTTTTTATATCTGATTGAAATAAGTGATAACTACCATGGGAGGTCGATTGGTTATGCATATGAGTCTCTGATAATGTCTTCTACACATCCCCTACTTCAATTTAAAAATTCGAGTGGGTTTCTGCACATTTGGGAAGCCATTTCTACCACTTACCCCGGGAAGGATTTGAGCCCAAAATTGCCAGTAAAATCATCTATCTTGTTCAAAATTTAGTTCAGACTTGTAAAAGTGATTGGAGGGCCACAATACATCCCTGAACATAATAATTAAGTTATTATATCATTCATACACCTTCTCTAAAGATTTGGGAGCAATTGGGTTGATTTGGAGACCAAGACACTACAACTAGTCAAGAGCCAAAATTGTGAAAAAAATTGGAAAATTGGGCATTTTGGTAAAATTTAAAAAATGGACATTACAATCAAAGGCACCCTACTTATCATGATTTGACGGGATAGATTTTACAAGAGAAAATTTAAGATATAGATGAATACTTGAAGGAATTTAAAGAATCATAGGCTAGAAGTCTAGAATAGGATGTAGTATGTACCGTCTTGTTTGATGGATGGATAGATAAAATGTCGCAAACCATCATTATTTCCTTCATTTCTTGGCCATGAGGAACCATGTTTATGAAATAAATCGATGCATCCAATTAGGGAAGGAAGCAAAGCTATTATTGAGCTCTTAGACAATGTGGCTATGGAGATGGAGGTGCAAAATGTTGTTCAAATCTACTTCAAGTCATAATTGATAAATCATCTGACTGTGTTTCAGAGAGCAAGAGGTTGAAGGAAACACCCCACTATTTTCTAGACTCTAAGAGCTGTACATGGCTTAGACATAAACTTGACTCGGTGAAGAGGCATGTGGAACATTCAACAAACCACATTCATCTACAATCACATATGGGTACTAAGCCTTATGAAGGAAAACACAGGGGATGGGATGTTTGCTCAACAAGCTATAAATTGATTTGCAATAAACTTTCTTATATAGCAATCTCTTGATGGCTAAAAGTAAAACTTAAGGAAGATGTTTTGTGGTGATGAAGGGGGTGCATGACAATCGAGTTGCAAGCCAAAAGGGCAAGAGATCACTAGCCAAGTTTATGACATTGCATTTTAGAATAAAGAAGAGATCATCAAGGCCACCAAGCCTCTTGTTAAATTATTGGGGATGGGAGATGGGTATAATCCACAATGGATTACATTTACGAGGCCATGGCTGAGGCAAATAGGCAACAAAGGCATCTCCCTATTTGAAAATTTATTTATGAGAGATGAAACAAGCAACTCCATTGGCCTCTACATGCAGCAGGGTATTTCTTAAAACCATAGTACCATTATTGATCTAGATGGATATCGGTGGCCACCCACCTATTCCACTGGCTCAAAACAATTGTCCATTGTGGCAATTTCCTAGTTATTTTTCTATAGTTTTTTGGGTCCCAAACTTTCAGGGTCGTTTTGAGGCCCTAAACGATGTTTTTTGGAGATTCAGGGCCAAATAGTTTCCATCAACATGCATTTGGCCAACCAAAAGTTGTAACACTTGGATAGACCTTTCCAATGAGCTATTGAACACCCAAATTGGAGATCGTATGCAAAAGTGATGACCCCGGGAAGCTGACTATTCAACTTACCACCATGGGGCCGCAAACTTTATGATAGTTCATTTTCTCAGGTTACGTTTTGGACTTTTGGGGTTCTCACCTCATTCTTATTATCAATAGGCCCTTTGGCCTCATTTTGTATTCAGCTTAGCACGGATGAGTGTAGCAGCCACATCTCTTCTTAGAGATAGCTACCACCATTCTAGCAATTATATTACAGTCTGTTCTGTTTCATTCATTTAATAGAATCTGAGTTCACTGTATTACTGTGTTGATCACCATATATATCTGTGCATTTGAATATACATATTCTCTTTCATTTCATTCTCACATAAATATGGATCAGTGGTATCAGAGCAATCTGCTCTTTGATTGTTTCTCGGCACATGTCCCCGACGAGGTCCGAGTATAGAGAGTTTGGTCTCGAACTAGTTTCACTTGATCATTCTCACAAGTCCCAAACGACCTTCCATGGCAGAAGAAAAGAGAGATGATGGAGCAGGAGATCCTATCAAGTCGCTACTTGAGGAAGCCCTCGAGCGACAGAGGAACGAGATGATGGATAGTTTTGCCCAAATCCTTCAGCGAATGCCGGCAACGGCAAGTGCATCTTCAACGAGCAGTCGGTTCAGGGATGCAACTCTCATTAAGGTACAAGTTAACTTTGATATTCCTTTATTTGAAGGCAATATCGATGCAGATGCCCTGGATAATTGGTTGAATGTTCTAGAAGGGTATTTCTCTGTCCACAATTTTTTCGACAGAGAAAAGATCACCTTTGCGCTCCTTAAGGCAGTCCCCCATGTCCAAAATTGGTGGGTACTTATTGTGATAAAAACTCATCAGACGATTCTGGAATGTTTGAAACAAATCCCACTTGGGCCTCTTTCATAGATGCTGTCAGGGAACAGTATTACCCTGTGGGAAACTATGATGACCAGTACACAAAATGGACCATTCTGCGTCAAGAAATGGACCAGACGGTGTCGGAGTACACCAACAAATTTCATACCTTACGTACAAAGCTGAGTATCAAGGACTCCGAGCGATACCTGATTCTGAAATATCGCAATGGTCTACATCGGTACATCTGAACTGAGATGGACTTCCTCGACATCTCTTCACTTCGATCCGCCTATCGGTATGTTGTTAAAATCGAGGAGAAATTTCGACAAAAGAACAAACGAGACTCTGGACCTGCACACCCACCGCAAAAGCAAGGCAAGGGAAACCTTGGCCCACAAAACATAGGACAAGGAAAGGACAACCAGTCCCCACCACAAGCAAAGAAGGGAGATAGAAAGACAAAGAAGGACACCGGTAAGTGGTGCGAATTTCATAAAATCCCTTGGCACAACACTGATGAATGTCGCTCAAAGCAGTCATTAGTGGCCGAGATCAAATCTTCAGAATCAGATCCCGATTCTGATTCCGAACCCAATACCACAGCTGCATACCATGGGAGGCAAATCATTGATGCAGACCCCACTGCCACTGTTGCTACCGCACAAATTCAACTAGAGGATCCTGAAGAGTCAGAGGTAGATGAGCACCTATTCCACTCGCAGATGTGGGTGAAGGGAATGCTTCTACATTTTGTTGTTGACAACGGCAACCAAAAGAACCAGATCTCAGCATAAGTCGTCAAGAGATTGGAGCTTCTGACAACACCACACCCGCAACCTTATAACATCGGTTGGCTAAGCCAAGGACGAGGTATCCGCATTACTCAACAATACCTCCTACCATATGGCATCAAGCCTTTCAAAGACGAGGTACTTTGTGATGTGGCCACACTTGAAGTCTGTGATGTTCTTTTAGGACAACCATATATGTAGAAGCGTCATGCTGTATATGAGTCACGGCCTTGCAGTGTCATTGTTACTTTGGGAGGAAAACTCTATCGAATACCAGAGACCGTTGCACCTAACAAAGTCTCGCAAGGTAGGAAGATAAGCTCCCATATCAGAAAATTAGTCCTCTTCACAATTGTGTCTGAAGGAGAACATAAGATCATAGAGACCTCCACACCCTCTGCACAGGGTGTCTCTACTCATCAGATACAAGAAGAAGACAGAGCCATTGTTTCCTCATCTATCCGAGTACCTCTACGATGCAAGGCCATGCATTCAAGGTGCTCATATAAAAACAAATCATCCATACAAAAATTACATCCCTCTTGGGATGTCAAAGAAAGGAAGCCTCTTCACTTCAACAAATGTCGCACCAGAAGATCAACTCAACACACAGTTCGAGAGATGATACGAGATTCGACGCAATGGAGACCATTGCTTCCTAAGGAGGGAGGATTGATCCAGATGGATATCGGTGGCCACCCACCTATTCCACTGGCTCAAAACAATTGTCCATTGTGGCAGTTTCCTAGTTATTTTTCTACAGTTTTTCGGGTCCCAAACTTCTGGGGCCATTTTGAGGCCCTAAACGACGTTTTTTGAAGATTCGGGGCCAAATGACTGCCATCAACATATGTTTGGCCAATCAAAAGTTGTAAAGATTAGATAGACCTTTCCAACAAGCTATCGAACGCCCAAATCAGAAATCGTATGCAAAAGTTATGACCTCGGGAAGTTGACTGTTTAACTTACCATCGTGGGGCCGCAAACTTTATGACGGTTTATCTTCTAGGGTTACATTTTGGACTTTTGGGGTTCTCACCTCATTCTTATTATAAATAGGCCCTTTGGCCTCATTTTGTATTCAGCTTGGCACGGATGAGCGTAGCAACCACATCTCTTCTCAGAGATAGCTACCACGATTCTAGCAATTGTATTACAATCTGTTCTATTTCCGCCATTTAATAGAATATGTATTTACTATATCTCTGTTATCTTTGCAAAATGTCTTTGATTATTATTATGTGTATGTTCTTTCATTTCGTTCACGCATAAATCCGGATCAATTATACCAAAAAAAAATCAGCAGATGAAGAGTTCAAAGATGGATTGTATCATTACATAGAGTCCATATGGATTGAGTGAGTTAAGTCTAGCTCGAGTGATAGGAGGAGAAACTGTTATCCTCCCCACCCGGGTTCATATCCCACTTGTGAAGTGTTCGCTATTCGTGACCCGATTGTTGACTAGGGCTCTTCATGAGCTAATTGTTAATTGGGGCTGGCCAGGTACCAGCAATCTCAGCAATCTCTTTCTTGCCTACCAACTAGAGGATGGGGGCATGGAAACATGGGAAAGAAAAAGAGTGCATATGGATTGTATCGCTGCATAGAGTGCATGGTCGCTAATAAGAAATAGCAAGCCACAAACTTTTGAATTATAGTGAAACGTTGGTACTTCTGGAAGAGAATTGGTTTGTTCGATAAAGAGGCCGAAGCCAACCAGGTAAGTAGTTTTAATTTTTTATTTATATATTTCATTATTCTAGATTCTAAAATTCTAGAATTTGAAATGTATTATTTATCATTAACTCACTTCTTCTAAATTTGTCTTATTGCAACCTATTGGTAAAACTAATTCAGTTCCTGCTGCCCTGAGTTGCAAAGGCAGTTATTTGGATTTGGTTGATCAGAACAATATTCTAATAGCCACAGCAACCAAATCACAATTTTAAGAAGATGCATTGAGTAGTCAACATGCAGAAAAGTGGAAGAAAGCATTACACTCCGTGACTCCACATCATGGCTGATGAAGAATAGCACCTAGGTAAGGAAACTATAGTATGTAAGTGATTGCTTAAACTAAAATTGACGAGATTGCAAAAGGGTACTCACAAATTGTGAGCATTATTTTCCATGGTACATTCTCTCCAACGTTGAAGTTGGCATCCATTCGAGTCCATCTACCTACGGAGCTGTGAAGGACATGGAAATACATCAAGTAAACGTGACAACATCCTTTCTCAACAGAAAGTTGGTATAGGAGATATATGTAGATCAGCCCAAAGGATTTGTAACAGTAACAGTAAGGATTTGTAGATCGCATTTGGTTTGAAGGCTATTGAAATCTCCCCGTGGATGGAATCAAAGGATTGTTCCATTCCTCAGCCAATGGGCTATGAAAATGCATTGTAGATTCTAACATTTATGTTACATTCCAGGTGAAATCTGTGATCGCCATCACCTTGTATGTCGATGATACCATTTTGATTGATAATGATCACACATTTACTAAAGCAGACGAAGGCTATGCTGATAACTGAATTTAAAATCATCCATTATGGAAATTTAAAAAATTTCATTCCCGTTATGGCATACAAATATTTAAGGATGGGAAAAGAAAATTGATTCACTTGAACCAGAAAAAAAAAAGTATATATATATATATATATATATATTAAGAAAGATATGAAGAGTTTGCAATGGAAAGGTGCAAGCAATCGGTACTCCAAAGGAAGCAAACCTTAAACCCTTAGAAAAGGTTTGGTCTCAAACAGATGAAGAGAAGGAAAATAAGAAGCACCATCTTCAGAAGAACGCAGTGGGGAGTCTCACGTATGCCATGGTCTGAACTAGGGTTTTGTGGTGCTGATTAAGTAGGCAATGTTGACAGTAGGAAGTCCACCACAAACTATTGCTTTAGGTTTTGCAATGGAACAGTATTGTGATTAGAGGCAATACATAAGTCAAATTCTGAAGAAAAATATGTATCAGCTGCACAAGTAACAAAAAAACTAATGTAGAACTAGTGTGGTTGAAATTGCTACTTGCAAAGGCAGGAAAAGAGTCCACTGGCCTTGTGGTGTTTTGATGTGGCAATCAAAGTTGCATAGTTCTCACAAAGAATCTAAGATTTCATGGAAGAACAAAACACATAGAGGCAACACAGGATAAGAATTATCCAAAAACTGCTCTCTTTCTAGCGAAGCTCCAGACAGTAAATCCAACAGAAATTTGGGTGCCCAGCATAGTTCCAGGGGCTTAGTTCTCCCATGCCCACAGGAGTTTTGATGACCTCTAAATAGACCCAGAAACTCAAAAAATCCTTAAAGGGCCTGGAACAATACCCTCTCTGAATTTTTTGCTTCCCCAGATTCCAACGAGAATGGAGTTTTCTAGATCATTTTGGATAATGCATATACTGTACCAACACAGATATACAACATCATTTGTGTGAGAGAAAGCTGTTGCAAAAGAGGTGGAATTTTAATTCTGCACTACTAAAAATATGGTCATACATATCTTTACTCAAGTTCTTACATGTACTAAGTTTGAATCACTTAAAAGTTGATTATATATAAAAGGGTGTTTTGTCATGGATATGGGCTAAATAAGAGTGTTCTGCAAACTTGCCACTTATCCATGTCATCGGTCAGCGAAGTACAGGTTAGACAAGTTGACCAGTTGCTCATTTGTTGGAAATCGCTCCCAAGAAGGAGACACATGTCATGAAAAAGTCTTGTATGAAAAGAAATTAGGGATAAATAAGACTTGTATTTTCCCGTCTCTCTTAGTTACTTAATGTGTTGTCTGAAATATACCCAGTTCTAACAACAATAACAATAAAAAATACAAGATTATAAAGAATATAAAAGAGCAATGTCCAAACAAACTCCAAAGCCAAAATACCGAACTTTGGCCAATTACATATACAAATACACTAGCATATGTAACTAGCATATATACAAAAATACCAAACACTAGCATATGTCTAATCAAAGATCCACTTGGTTAACTGACCAGGACCTCCTACATGAACAGCTTGGTCCCAGACCAAGAATCTGCTTGGTACCTGACCAAGAAGTCTCTATCTCAACCTGCAGGATCTGTTTGGACATTGTGTCCAAGAAACTGTCTAGTCCCAGACCAGAATACCCTAGAGACATATAGGGGCCCTAACCATATCTTAGGGACTTTGCCATGGCATCAACCTGCTTGGTCCCAGACCAAGAATCCCAGAAGACTATTGGGGGCCTTAGGGTACCTTCTAGGGTCTTACTCTGCCCTAGTTAATTGACTAGGGTACCATCCTCCCTGAGAATGGGTCTCACAACTGCACTATCTTTAACATCCACATCATAACTGATGAAAAATAGCCCCTAGGTAGGGAAACTATAGTATGTAAGTGATTGCTTTAACTAAAATTGACGAGATTGCAAAAGGGTACTCACAAATTGTGAGTGTTTTTTTCTTTGGTACATTCTCTCCAACATTGAAGTTGGCATCTATTCGAGTCCATCTTACCTACGGAGCTGTGAAGGACATGGAAATACATCAAATGGACGTGACAACATCCTTTCTCAACAGAAAGTTGGAGGAGATATATGTAGATCAGACCAAAGGATTTGTAACAGTAAAGAAATCACATTTGGTTTGAAGGTTATTGAAATCTCCCCATGGATCAAAGGATTGTTCCATTCCTCCACCAATGGGCTATGAAAATGCATTGTAGATTCCAACATTTATGTTACATTCCAGGCGAAATCTGTGATCACCATCACCCTGTCTGTGGATGATACAATTTTGATTGATAATGATCACACATTTACTGAAGCAGGTGAAGGCTATGCGGATAACAGAATTTGAAATCATCGATTATGGAAATTTAAAAATTTTCATTGCTGTCATGGCATATAAATATTTAAAGATGGGAAAAGAAAAATGATTCACTTAATCCAGATTATATATATATATATATAAATATATCCTTCTCTTCATCTGTTTGAGACCACACCTTTTCTAAGAGTTTAAGGTTTGCTTCCTTTGGAGTAGCAATGGCTTGCACCTTTCCATTCCAAACTCTTCATATCTTTCTTAATATATATATATTAAGCCTTAAGCCATTGGTACTCCAAAGGAAGCAAACCTTAAACCCTTAGAAAAGGTGTGGTCTCAAACGGATGAAGAGAAGGAAAATAAGAACCATCTCAAGAAGAACACAGTGAGGAGTCTCACGTATGCCATGGTCTGCACTAGGGTTTTGTGGCGCTGATTAAGTAGGCAATGTTGACAGTAGGAAGTCCACCACAAACTATTGCTTTAGGTTTTGCAATGGAACAGTATTGTGATTTAGAGGCAATACATTGTTTCTCTGTAAAATTCTGAAGCAAAATATGTATCAGCTGCACAAGTAACAAAATAACTAATGTAGAACTAGCGTGGTTGAAATTGCTACTTGCAAATGCAGGAAAAGAATCGACTCGCCTTGTGGTGTTTTGATGTGGCAATCAAAGTTGCATAGTTCTCACAAACAATCTAAGATTTCATGGAAGAACAAAACACATAGAGTCAACATAGGATAAGAATTATCCGAAACTGCCCTCTTTCTGGCGAAGTTCCAGACAGTAAATCCAGCAGAAATTCGGGTGCCCAACATAGTTCCAGCGGCATAGTTTTCCCATGCCCACATGAGTTTTGATGACCTCTAAATAGACCCAGAACCTCAAAAAAGCCTTAAAGGGCCTGGAACTATACCCTCTCTGAATTTTTTGCTTCCCCAGATTCCAACGAGAATGGAGTTTTCTAGATCATTTTGGATAATGCATATACTGTACCCACACAGATATACAACATCATTTGTGTGAGAGAAAGCTGTTGCAAAAGAATTGGAGTTTTAATTCTGCACTACTAAAAATATGGTCATACATATCTTTACTCAAGTTCTTATATGTACTACGTTTGAATCACCTAAAAGTTGATTATATATAAAAGGGTGTTTTGTCATGGATATGGGCTAAATAAGAGTGTTCTGCAAAATTGCTACTTATCCATGTCATCGGTCTGCCAAGTACAGGTTAGAGAAGTTGACCAGTTGCCCATTTGTTGGAAATCGTTCCCAAGAAGGGGAGACATATGCCATGAAGAGTCTTGTATGAAAAGAAATTAAGAGTCTTGTATGAAAAGAAATTAGGGATAAATAAGACTTGTATTTTCCCGTCTCTTTTAGTTCCTTAATGTGTTGTCTGAAATATACCCATTTCTAACAACATTAATAATATAAAAAAATACAAGACTAAAACGAATATAAAAGAGCAATGTCCAAACAAACTCCAAAGCCAAAATACCAAACTTTGGCCGATTACATATACAAAAACTCTAGCATAGAATATATATAACTTCTGAAAGAATCATGCTACCAAGTAGCCATTATCTAGATTAGAGACAAGGGTGAAAGACTCGTTATTATAATTTACAATTATAACATGTTTTTAACTTCAAACAACAATGGGTAATCAATCACTTAAAAGGGAAGTTAAATCTATGTTACCAGAAACGTGACGGCAGGCCACGTTTATCACAAAAAACGGTGTAGAAACGGCAACGAGACGGAAAATGCCGTTTTCTACAGCCGTTTTCGTTTTTGGCTGCCGTTTTCTACAGCCGTTTTCGTTTTTGCAGCCAAAATTCCGTTTCTTAAAAGACGCAGCGTTTTCTCCAGCGGTTTATCAAGAAACGAATTTTCGTTTTTTTGCGAATTGGTTAATTTCGGGGTTTAATTTTTAGATTTTTGATAGGTAACGAGGCAAGCAAGTGTGGATAGCAATTCCACCGAATTCACCTACACACCAAGTGTTGGTTGATAGCAGCACATTCGTAGGACCAAGTTCATAGCAAAGGTCAAGTGTCCTCGCTAGTGAATGCTCTAAGTTTGGGGCATCACAAGTAAATTGGGTAAATGTCTTTTACTATCTAGAGATAGAGATAGTAAATTGCAACGATAAATACCATATGGACAAATGAGTAAATTGCAACGATAGACACCTTATGGACAAATGCCCAAGCTATCGTATGTTTTGTTATAGATTTCTCCAAAACCTTTTTGAAACTCCTATTCTAGTTAATATATTATAATTTTATTCATTCGTTTGTTCTGTTATAAATTTCTCCAAAACCTTTTTGAAACTGCTATTCCAATTAATATATTATAATTTTATTCATTCATATCCTAGAAATGGGGTTATTATAGGTTGCAGTATATGTCTCATTTCCATTCTTTTAATTTGAAGATTTCAGTATTAATATCAATAGGTTTACAGAGCCCAAAACATCTAAAACAAGATCTTATCATATATATTTGTGAATACTAGTTGTGTTTTGGCAGGCTTACACGTATTGTAAACAAATCAGCCATAATATGTAAATTTATGATTTCTTTGTACTATTTTTTCCTCTTTAAACTTATAATGAATTGGTTTCCATTCTTCAATTCGGAGTTGAACGAACCTGGAGTTTGTTTGTTAGTCTTTGAAGCTAAAATTAACTGGGTGAAGCTGGTTGGAGCTTAGAGTTTGAAATGCTGAACCAAGTCGAGTCAGTACTAAAATCTGCAAATTGTCATAATATTTAATTTATATATTTTAATTAATTCAATTTTTTGTTTTTCTCTCTCCTCGTTTCTTATATTTGCGAAACCTGGTAACTTCGTTTCTCGTACCATTCTCGTTTCTCGTTTCGTTTCCCGTTTCTCGTTTCTGGTAACATAGAAGTTAATGACTATATGACCATTGAGAATCCAAACATTGGAAAGGTTTACATGAGAGGTAAACTATACTCTTTTCAAAGACTCACTCGTAGATCAGGTAAGGAAACACAGATTTCAATACAGAAATTCAGAAGGTAAAATGCACTCATCTAAAAGTTTATGTTGGTTATCATAGCTTGTCTTTTCTGATCTTATAGTTCCAATGCAATTCAATTTTTCTGAACTCGACCAAAAAACTGAAAATTTCGAAGCCTGTTACACAAAGAGGTGCAGCCTATGAATATATTACAATAAACAATCCCAACTATAGTAGTTTTCGAGGGTGTCCTGTAAGCAATTACATGTTTTCAGTGAAGGCCTTCTCGGTTTAACTGGAGCAAGATCAAAACAAATAAAGCCTATGAATATATTACAATAAACAATCCCAACTATAGTAGTTTTCGAGGGTGTCCTGTAAGCAATTACATGTTTTCAGTGAAGGCCTTCTCGGTTTAACTGGAGCAAGATCAAAACAAATAAAGCAGACACTGGGAATGAGTGTTTTCGGCGTAGTTTCTTGGACAGGTATGGCAAAGTACACATCGTTCATGTCTGATTTATTACCGAAATTAAAATACAATACTAATGAGTGAAGGCATAAAAGACTGTAGAGATGTAGATAGCCAAGGCTGTTGAAACTAGAGCAGCCAAAGTTATGGTTGCCCTCACAGTGCCGCCTACCCCACAGGACAGAACGCCCAACCTGATCTGTATCACGTTCACCATAGACAACATCAAGAAT
Source organism: Pseudotsuga menziesii (assembly GCA_001517045.1). Lineage (NCBI taxonomy): Eukaryota > Viridiplantae > Streptophyta > Pinopsida > Pinales > Pinaceae > Pseudotsuga > Pseudotsuga menziesii. Next base: position 248,996 of record LPNX010797657.1, read on the forward strand.
ATGCATCCGATTACAGATCCAACTGCCGAGGCTAGCATTCCAAGCCTCAGCAGCCTGTTGTTGATAAAACCCTTGACTGCATCTTGAAGCTCTTTGCTGTTGTTTATTATGATTGCTAATTTCAAGCCCTGTGCAATCAAGCTGGAGAACAGAAATGCACTGAATGATGTCACCTCAAATATCAAAAGGTTCCTAACAATGTCCTCACCTGCATCACAAGCGCCACTATCATCTAAGCTCCTTTGCCCAGGGGTTGCCAATGACAGCCCAACAAATACTGCAACTGTGAACAACGAGTTCACATTTACCAGGCCGTCCAGGGCTGTAACGTGCACACTTGTTGTTCCTCTGTTCAGAACCTTGTCAATCCCTTCTATAGCGTCCTCAGAACTACATGCCACATGGAAAACTCGTCATTAATGAGAACGACAACGATTATGTCCTTAAAGAAATAAAAAACCGAAAATCAAAACAACATATTCACACAGAAATATCTCCTATTGATGAAAAACCGATGCTATAAAGATCTCGAAAACCTGTACCCCATCGAAATATGACGAATTTAAAGTATCCCAAAGAAATATGACGAATTTATGCATGAAAATGCTACAGAAATCTTTAAGAAAAGCAAAAGTTGAACTACAAAATATACCCACAGAAATATCTCAAGCGTGCAGCAAACATCTTTTAAAAACCCCAAAAGGAGAACTACGCAATAACCCCATAGAAACAGCTCGTATTAATAAAGACATTGTTGTTAAAACGCGAACGGAGAGAGACAAAAGCCAGAATCTTACAAATGCAAATGATGCGATGCCATCCCAAAAATGGAATGATTGTGTGTAAGGTTCTTCAAATGACATCCAGCTGAACTCCCCGCGGCAATAAGTTCCACACATTGTACAGAAAATGTCTTAGGGGGCAGTTGGACTGAAACACAATTTAATTCGGTGTGAAGTATCCTGCTAACTGCCACGGAATTTTCATCTCGACACTTTTGCTTACTTTGACTTTGGTTTCGACCAGATTTTACTATGACATGAATTAGGTTGCCACCAACTCATGTGTGACCAAGTTTTCACTTGGACACAATAACTTTATATTTTCTAGTCTAACGACTTAAGAATATAAAAAACACTTTTCACTGCGGTAACTTAAGATTAACTGCCCCACAACTATATTGCGACTCACTCAAAATGTCATATAAGAAAATAATAAACAAAATTTGTGTCAAACCTCTGGGCGTAAAAACTATAACTTTTACACAATAATATTACGGAGTAGTCTAACTTTTCGACGATTTCGCCCAGCGTTAGACTACTCCGTCTACCCACGCCGTTAAGATCTCATCCTCCGGCACATCTATTCATCTATTATCACAAAGGGTCCCACGTAGATCTAACTCTGACTTCGAACGATCCATCCCTGCACATGCCAGTCTTGTCGCAGCGTCGAGAGCAATTACTCACCACCCCGCTGGTTGGTGACTACTCCATTTTCCCACTCTGCATCCATCCAACAATACTCTGCAACCTTTCCCACCTTTCCCACTATGATGTGAGCTCGAGCTCGAGCTCGGCTTTGAAGCAGACTACTCCCTAACTCGCAAGACGGCTACCCTCTGTGAAGTCCGCTGCTGGTCTGGAGTTGGATTGACCGTCTCGCCGGTCATTCTCATTACGCAACCAGCAACCAAAGGTAAGAACAGTTGCTCTATTTCGATTGTCTGCAGCCATGAACTCTGTAGCTTTTGGGTTATTATAGAATATGTTTATTTATGCCTAGCTTTTGGCATTTGCCGATCAACACAGTTTACATTTAGCAGAAACAATATTTTAGAAAAAATCGAAATGTAGAACTCAAATATAGTTTTTGGCTGAGTTTATATTGTTGGATCCATGCGAGCCTAAATGACAACAGAGAATCATGTGTATTATGACTAGCATGTGATGAATTGCGATATTCATGTCAGGGAGCTTCGCTTCTCTGATCAGATCGGCAGGGTAATTAGCGTGGGTTGGATTCTTGCCCTGGTTTGTCCACCTTGAGATCGGTTCTTCTTTGAGTTTTTTTTCTTAATTAAATATTCATTTTACGAGCCTCACAGTGACAACTCAATCCTGTAAAATTGACCAAATAATCTGTTTTACAATGGTCACAATTACAACTCAATCCAGTAAAATTGACCAAAGACTCTTTTTACAAGGGCCACACTGAAAACTCAATCCAGTAAAATTGATCAAATATCTATTCTTTTTACAAGGGTCGTTCGTGAAAAATATTCAGACTGAGTTTTCAGATCCACCCACAAGACAGTATTCGGTTTCCAAATTGTTTGTGCTTGACAGGCAGAGGCAGGGGCAGGGACAGTAGGGCAGCAACAGGCATGGTATATTCTCAGTAAAGTGCAATGTTAAGGGTTTCGTTTGGAGTGTATAAACCCCAGGAAGGATGCGGCACTGATGATGTGGTGGCTCAGATGGTGCGAGCGGCCGCCTCCATTGAAAAGCGTTGCAGCAACAGTGAATCCCATATTAACATCACCATCCTCAAGAGTATTCGTGGGAATTGGGTATGTAATCTTATCTTTGTCTATTAAATTTTAAATTCAATTATTTTGCACAACAATATCTAACTGATGGGTTGCTGAACTTCTTCATCTCAGGCTGCAGCAGTTGCTGAGAGAAACACCAAGGAAAATGCCAATCAATGGTTAAACCTTCCATAGGTAACCAACTAACCCAAAAAATCATTTCAGTTCATTACTTCCGTATACTTTATATGATCTGTTTATTTCTTGGATTAATTATTTGTTGGTTGTAGGCTGCGTCATTCACCAGGGGTTTATTGAAGGCATACTTCACAAAGACAGAAGGATTGCATTCTTACAGATTCTATAATTCATTGGACGGAAAGAGCATAATCGGCCTAAGGAGTTGGGAAAGTGAAGATTCAGCCTACAATGACGAGCATGGTTGCGTTGCAGAAGCATTTTGGAAGAGTTTAAGTGGGAAGAAGCTCAAGTATGATGTGTGCCGAGTTGTGTATGTTTCCAACAAAAAAATAAGGAGATCACGTGATCATTTCTGTTTTGTTGTATCCATGTGGGATCGGGGTTCGTATTGGATGGCCACCATAACGAGCAATTCTGAATCCTATATTCAACCTATCCAGCTTGTATCTACCAAACATAAATCCTCTTTCATCATGACAAGAAGAAAAAGAGAGCATTCTTTCAGATCCACCTCACAATAATAGCAGCAAAGCCATTCTCATAACCTAAAGATCCGATTTCCACGGAGGACATGTGAGCAAGATACTGATCTCCAAGCAGTTAGGTTTTAGGGTAGAACGATCCGTTGTGATCTACTATGTTGCAATGCTTTTTTTTAACAATTATGGAAACCAGCGTCTGTATACAGTGGACTTAGAGTCAGGAGTAAATTGTTGGAGCTATTTGTGTAGTAGTAAACCTGGAATGGGCCAGCCGAAATCTTCCCCTAACCTGGGTGAGCTTGAAGTGAAAGATTATCACTAAGCTTTTGTGTTTAAAATTTTAGAACCGTTTAAAATAACTTCAGATGTAACTACACTATAATAGTAATTAGAAGTATTTTTTAATTTGAGTAAATGATTTTTAAGAGATAAATGTGTGATCTGTTTTTTCCATCTGATCAAATATTTTTGATAGGGAAATGTATATATTTTTTCAATTTAGGTGATGCATTTTTTATTTCTATGTATGAAAATAATTTATGACAGAAATATGTATCTTCTTTGTTTAAAAGCATTTTGTTATTGAAACACAAATATAAATTCTAAATTCTAACTTAGTTTATCTAGATTTGTATTTATAGATGTGCTAGTGGTAAATTGGAAAAAATGATGTTGTTTTCAACTGCTTTTCAGAAACTTTCTCTCCTGTCAGAAAAAATGTAGGAAGTGCATTTTCTCGTTTGTTAAGTATTTTTAAAATATAAATTAAAAGTATGTTTTCATTAAAACTCTAGGAAATCACTTTTAGAAGCATAACCCTGTTTTAGTAACATCATCAAATAACTTATTTCTATGTATGAAAATAATTTATGACAGAAATATGTATCTTCTTTGTTTAAAAGCATTTTGTTATTGAAACACAAATATAATTTCTAAATTCTAACTTAGTTTATCTAGATTTGTATTTATAGATGTGCTAGTGGTAAACTGAAAAAAATGATGTTGTTTTCGACTGTTTTTCAGAAACTTTCTCTCCTGTCAGAAAAAATGTAGGAAGTGCATTTTCTCGTTTGTTAAGTATTTTTAAAATTTAAATTAGAAGTATGTTTTCATTAAAACTCTAGGAAATCACTTTTAGAAGCATAACCCTGTTTTAATAACATCATCAAATAACTTACTTGGGTGTGACTAATCAGTGTATTGGAAATTCACCACAATTATCCAATCAGCTTTCAAAAAATGGGCTTAAGTACAAGAAAGGTGTTTGGCAGAAATGGCAAGAGATCTCATCATAGAGGATAATCTTAGACCCAATATTTACTAATCTGATCCAAAGCCACATATGAACATCAAAGTCGACCATATAGATTGTGTGGCTTTCTTCTTTTTATCTGATTTTATTTGTTGTGTGTAACTAAAAATGGTTTTGGTCTTTTCCTTCACCGGAAGTATTCTGAACTTCTGGAATGATGTTGGTCATTCCCCTTTTTTGATGAGACTCTTACTCTTGAGAATTTGACTAGATGTAGACTGAAATATAAAAGTTCCCATGTGAATTGGAAATATATACTAGTGTTGTATAGAATGTTCCTGAATACTGGACAAATACATATTTTTGAGAGGTTTAACAGGCTGATTTTTTTATATAAATGAATTGCCACTTTTTTATTTTGAAAAAAAATTAAGAAAATAAATCAGTAAGAAAAAGGAATGAAATAAATCACACTTGAATGTCAACTTTTTTACTTTGGAAACCACAGCTGGAAACCATCTTAAAAGGGCAATTTATACACAGATGACAATAAATTGACTAGGTTCTCTCATGGTGGTTGTTTAAGAGCTACTCTGTTTTCCTGGACCTTGTATGGACAGAATGGATGTACTAAATACTTTCATGTGCGGTCACATCAACAACATATTCCAGAGTTACATTCTTGGCGAATCTGAAAACAGTCATTTCTTTAGTATCTTCAAGGTTGCTGCTCTGTGTGTTGTTACTTTAAGTAAGTTGATATTTACCATTAATCTTTTGTGAATGTTTTTTGATGTGGTATGTGGCACATTTTCATTATAGTTTAAGAGGTTTACCATAATTTAAATGTGGCTCCATAATTTCATACAAAAAAAATTATTTTTCCTTAAAAAGTGAAGGTGTATGATAATAACTCACAGATTTACCTTTACAAGTATAAAGCAAAGGTAATAAAGATGTAAAAGACTAAATTGCCCCAACTATACTATTGGATATCCATTTATAGTGGACACTTTCCAAAATGGTTGGGACTCTGTTCACTGTCGATTCTTTCCAACCATGTTGGGACTCTGTTCATTGTCCATGTGCAGTATCCATCTCATAGCTATGTATTGTTTTTTAAAAATAAACTCTTGAAAACCCAGAAACTTTTCAAACTGATAACAAGGCACAAGTTCATGCATGTTTTTTACATACAAGTGTATAATCCAAGCCCAAGCAAGAGCTTAGTATCATATTCAATGATCTAGCTCCCCATTATATAGCCCCCATTTGATCAAATATCTACACAGAATGCAAGTATGTGCAATTCATTTTTCAAGTTAGATCTCAATATTGGATAATACATAGATATTCAATTTAAACAACTGAAAGGCTTGCAGGACAACAAAAGAGAAGTTAAATAAAATATGCACTACTCTTGTTGCAAACATAAGTACTATGTGGTCTATTTTCTATCTCTTGCTGCAAACACAAGTACTGGGTGGCCTATTTCTTTATGGGAAAAAAAAGAAATATCATATTGCAAAATTGCAATGAAAGCAAAAAAATATTACATTATTCCCATCCTCATTTGGATGCAACAATAAATATCAGACCGCATTCTCTATTTCCATGTTGCATGGACAGGAAAGAATAGAACATCTATATTTTAATGCCAAACAACTTTGGAAATTGCCAAACCTCAAAAAGACAACGTAATGCATTCTCAAGGACTTGAAACGTACAATTGTATATGCATTCTCACAAATCTTGCAAAAGTGTAAGGTTCTGGATAGAGAATCTGTCATGTCAATGTTCATGCAAAGACTGAAGTGGTGGGCTTGTTATCTACAGCATTACAAAAGTGTAAGCTTTTAGTTAAGGAGTTCTCTACCATTTTAATGTTAAGTCTGGGGTTTCTGAAAAACTTATAAAATTGTAATTTTAATGTTCACGTAAGGATTTATAAATAAATGCATAGAACAAAATAAAAATTATGTGATTTGAAATACTTTTTAATTTTGATAATTTGAAAATATATACTTTTCATTGTTCCATGTATTAGCTTTTTATAAAAGATTACATCATTTGCTGTGAAGTATAACTGTTATTTAAAAGTTCTCATATTTTTTCCAACCATCTCTCCTGATTTGTTTGTGAAAACTTGAAATCTTCCTTATTTTTATACTTCGGAAATACACACCTTCATTTGATTAATTTTAATAATTTGGAACTTAAAATCCATATGTTTTTAAACTGCACGTGAACTTGGGATTGGATCGAAATGAACAATATTGAAAGAACGCGAACGGGCAGACCTGGTTTTTAAAGCAAGAAAACCCTACTAAAATGAATCCAAGTAGTTACTCGTTTTCCTTTTTCTTTGATTCCCGAGTCGGGAACAAAAAGTTGTAATTCATTTCTATTTATATTGGCCTTAACCATGGCGATTGATTAATTATGAAGCACAAGGTTAGAGATAAATGATTATAAAGTAAAGAGATAATCATTTTAATTGCTATAGATTATGATTCAAGAATAACAATATGGGAGGATTTGACCACAATGCAAACAACCATAGTCTCTTATATTTTTTACAGTCATTTTCAGTTTGCTTCTAACATTTAATTGAAAGTCTTCCTCTTAAGCTAAGATGAAAGGAGGACTTTTCTCAAAAATAGAAACAACAATCCTTTTAATTATAAAGGCTTTGATGGATTCCTTCACTTATTCTCTTTTCAGAAAGGACTTCGTTCTACATGTATTGCCATAATTGCACTAAGTTGAAATTCAAGTGTGATTTATTTCATTGCTTTTTCATACTGATTTATTTCATTACTTTTTTTTCCAAAATAAAAAAGTTGAAATTCAAGTGTGATTTATTTCATTCTTTTCTTTTACTTATTTATTTTATTTTTATTTTTTCAAAATAAAAAAGTGGCAATTCATTTATATTAAAAAATCAGCAGCCTGTTAAACCTCTCAAAAATATTTATTTGTCCAACATTTCACTAGTATATATTTCCAATTCACATGGGAGCTTTTATATTTCAGTCTACGTCTAGTCAAATTCTCAAGAGTAAGAGTCTGCCATCAAAAAAAGGTAATGACCAACATCATTCCAGATGCTCAGAATACTTCCGGTGAAGGAAAGGTTCAACACCATTTTTAGTTACACAACAAATCAAATCAGATAAAAAGAAGAAAGCCACACAATCTATATGATCGACTTTGATGTTCGTATGTGGCTTTGGATCAGATTAGTAAATATTGGGTCTAAGATCATCCTCTATGATGAGATCTCTTGCCATTTCTGCCAAACACCTTTCTTGTAGTTGAGCCCATTTTTTGAAAGCTGTTTGGATAATTGTGGTGAATTTCCAAATATACTGATTAGTCACACCCAAGTAAGTTATTTGATGATGAGTAAGTTATTTGATGATGTTACTAAAACAGGGTTATGCTTCTAAAAGTGATTTCCTAGAGTTTTAATGAAAACATACTTCTAATTTATATTTTAAAAATAGTTAACAAACCAGAAAATGCACTTCCTATATTTTTTCTGACAGGATAGAAACTGTCTGAAAAACAGTAAAAAACAACATCATTTTTTCCAGTTTACCACTAGCACATCTATAAATACAAATCTAGATAAACTGAGCTAGAATTTAGAATTTATATTTGTGTTTCAATAACAAAATGCTTTTAAACAAAAGAAGGTACATATTTCTACCATAAATTATTTTCATACGTTGAAATAAAAAATGCATCCCCTAAATTGAAAAAAAATATACATTTCCCTATCAAAAATATTTGATCAGAAACAAGATCACACATTTATCTCTTAAAAATCATTTACTCAAACTAAAAAATACTATTATAGCGTAGTTACACATGAAGTTATTTTAAACGGTTCTAGAATTTTAAAAACAAACGCTTAGTGATAATCTTTCACTTCAAGCTCACCCAGGTTAGGGAAAGATTTCGGCTGGCCCATTCCAGGTTTACTACTACACAAATAGCTCCAACAATTTACTCCTAACTCTAATTCCACTGTATACAGACGCTGGTTTCCATAATTGTAAAAATAAAAGCATAGCAACATAGTATATCACAACCGATCGTTCTACCCTAAAACCTAACTGCTTTGAGATCAGTATCTTGCTCACATGTCCTCCGTGGAAATCGGATCTTTAGGTTATGAGAATGGCTTTGCTGCTATTATTGTGAGGTGGATCTGGAAGAATGCTCTCTTTTTCTTCTTGTCATGATGAAAGAGGATTTATGTTTGGTAGATACAAGCTGGATAGGTTGAATATAGGATTCGGAATTGCTCCTTATGGTGGCCATCCAATCCGAACCCCGATCCCACATGGATACAACAAAACAGAAATGATCACGTGATCTGCTTATTTTTTGGTTGGAAACATACACAACTCGGCACACATCATACTTGAGCTTCTTCCCACCTAAACTCTTCTAAAATGCTTCTGCAACGCAACCATGCTGGTCATTGTAGGCTGAATCTTCACTTTCCCAACTCCTTAGGCCGATTATGCTCTTTCTGTCCAATGAATTATAGAATCTGTAAGAATGCAATCCTTCTGTCCAATGAATTATAGAATCTGTAAGAATGCAGAGTAGGGAGTAATCTGGTTCAAAGCCGAGCTCGAGCTCACAGCATAGTGGGAAAGGTAGGAAAGGTTGAGCTCACAGCATAGTGGGAAAGGTAGGAAAGGTTGCAGAGTATTGTTGGATGGATGTAGAGTCGGGAGGATGGAGTAGTCACCAACCCGCGGGGTGGTGAGTAATTGCTCGGGACATGGAGGCGGCGACAAGACTGGTGTGTGCAGGGATAGATCCTTCGAATTTCGAAGTCAGAGTTAGATCTATGTGGGACCCCGTGATAATAGATGGATGAATGTGATAATAGATGGATGAATGTGCCGGAGAGGACGGGATCGTTAACGGCATGGGTAGACGGAATATTCTAACGCCGGGCGAAATCGTCGAAAAGTCATACTACTCCTAATATAACTATGGATTCTTTGTGTCTTTCACTCATAGTCAATGTACAGAAAACATTCACTCAGGTAAATATGGAGAAGATATATAGCTAACTATAAACTATTGGATTTATATGTCTTGTGACGGCATAACAAAACTTACAGTCGCAACACTTACAAAACACAGAAGCTTGAGATTCAAACTCTTTACCAAGTTTTTCTTCTTCTTCTCCACACTTCTCTTCGTTGTTCTATTCTACTTTCTTATCTATTTCAATTTACAATCTCCTTCATATAGGAAACCGACTTAAAAATGGTTCTCTATGACCTCGCTCACTTAACATTAAACACTGTAATTACTTTCTAGCTAGAAACTTAGCTTCAACAACTAAATTCCACTATATTATATACGAGAGATATGAACTATTTATCCTGTTACACTCTCTGACATTTTTTGACTTGCTACAGACTCTGACATAGTCGGCTTATCTGCTATTTGAATCAACGAGTAATTAATATTTCCAACACTCCCCCTTAATTATGAGTAGATCAAAATTTAAAACAAAAATATTACAAAAAGTTTCAGAGCAGAAAACATGCTTTGTTCATGACAGAGTTTACTATGTAGAACTTGTCATTCCCAAATAACTTTGGAGATACTGGAATGTACCCCTTGCCAATGGTTTTGTAAAGATGTCTGCAAGTTGATCTTCAGACCTGCAAAATTTTAAACAAATTTCTTTGTTGTTCACCATCTCTCTTATGAAATGATACCTTGTGTCATTGTGTTTGGTTTTCTTATGAAACACATGATTCTTTGACAATGCAATGGCTGAATTGTTGTCACAGAAAATAGTTGTAGGTTCTTTCTGGTTCTGTGATAGGTCTTTTAACATTTTTCTCATCCAAACAACTTGACATGCAACACCTGTAGCTGCGACATACTCTGCTTTTGCTAAAGATAGCTTGACATGCAACACCTGTAGCTGCGACATACTCTGCTTTTGCTAAAGATAGAGTTACTATGTGTTGTTTCTTTGAAGCCCACGAAACAACACCTGTACCAAAAAGAAATTTGTACCCAGATGTGCATTTCTTGTCATCTGTGTTGTCTCCATTATTACTGTCAGTATATCCAATGAGTTTGAAATTTTTTGAAGTTGAATACATTATGCCAAGATCTTTTGTACCACTTACATACCTCATAATTATTTTACCTAATTTCCAATGTGAGTCTTTTGGTGACTCCATGAATATTGAGATCAGACTTACTCCATACATGATGTTTTTTCTTGTCACTATTAAATACATAAGGCTTCCAACAATCCTTTTAAACAACGTAGGATCTATAGTTGATCCATCATCATCTTTGCTCAATTTTAAGCCTGTTATCACTGTTGTTGAGGCTGCCTTGCAATTTGACATGTTAAATGTTTTTAAAATTGTGCCTGCATACTTGCACTGTGATATGAAAATACCACTTTCTTATTGTTGGACTTCAATTCCTAGAGAGAACTTCATGAGCCCCAAATCAGTCATTTCTAATTCACTTTCCATGACTATTCTAAATTATTTTATGCCAAAATCACCAGTAAATATTAAATCATCCACATACAAGCAAATAGTTAACATGTTACCTTTCTCATTCACTTTGGTGTACAACGTTGGTTCACTTTCACTTCTGTGAAATCCATTCTCAATGAGATAGGAATCAATGCGACTGTACCAAGCTCTTGGAGCTTGCTTCAAACCATAGAGCTCATTTTTTAGTCTGTACACTTTGTCTTCTTGTCTTGGAACTTCATAGCCTTGTGGTTGTTCCACATATACTTCTTCATCTATATAGCCATTCAGAAATGCTAACTTAACATCCATTTTATAAACAAGCCATTTGTTTTGTGCGACAATGGCCAAAACAGTTCTGATTGTATCCATGCGTGCAACTGGTGCGAATGTTCCATTGAAATCTATGCTGGGATGCTGTGTGAACCCTCTTACTACCATTCTTGCCTTGTGTTTCTACACATTCTCATCAGCATCTTGCTTGGTCTTATAAATCCATTTGACGCTAACTACGTATTTATCTTTGGTACATCAACCAGTTCCCATGTCTGTTTTTTCTCAATGCATTCTATTTCTTCATCCATGGCTTGTGCACATACTTCTTCTTCAATAGCTTCCTCAAATGTTAGTGGATCATTTATTTGAGAAAACAACGCAAAGAGAGAGAATGAATTTGGTGTACCAGCTTCATATATCTCATGCAGACTTCTTGTCTTCAATGGATCTGTTGATGTCGAATTTCTTGATGGAGTCTACTGTCCTTTTGGTGTGCTTGTCGATGTAGCTTGAGGTACGACTTGTGTTGATGTTCTTTGTGCTGAACCATGTCGCGGTGTCATGGGAGTCGATAGTGCTGCAACCGTTTGATTTACTTGTGGTGTTTGAACCACTTCTTTCATCATGCCTTCATGCTCGACATTCGACACAATCTTGACATTCTTCTCGACGGTTCCATCCCATGATTCATTCTCAACAAACTGAATGTCACGACTAATGATTACTTTCCTTGCAATAGGGTCATACAACTTTTATGCATTTGTGTCTTTAGAATAGCCAACAAAAATACATTTTTGCCCCTTCTATGTTGCTTGCCAAAAATGCAGCCTTCACAAACTCTGTCTGGTTTTCCAATCAATGGAAATCCTTCTACCATATTCTTTTTGTGCAGTAGCTTTAGCCCACCAAAATTCAAATGTCCAAATCTGATATGCCATAGCCAGGAATAATTCTGAACTTCTGTTTGAAATGCAGCCCAAAAATCAGCTATCATTTTCATTCTTGTCAGGGTACACGACTTCTTCTTTACTTTCTTCCTTGAATGCATATTTTTTATTGTCTAGAACTATCCTCAACGAAAACAAGCGATTGTTTTTCATTGGCACTCTTGCTATCAGCTAGTGGCTTGGACGTATGTCTTCAATCACATAGTGATTGTCTTCCATGTAGACTCTGTAACCTTTCTCTATTAGTTGTCCAATACTCGGCGAATAATGCTTTAGACCTTCGACATGATAAACATCATACATATACTTATGCTCCCCGTATTTGGTTAGAATGCTAACAATACATTTTCCCAAAACAGTGACTTGGACATTATTTCCAAGCGTAACATCAGTTTGAACTTAATTATCTAGACTGGAAAATAAATTTAAATTACCAGTCATATGATTGTTGCACCCTGAATCTAAATACCATATGTCACATAGACTTTCTTGGATGGTATTGCATTCAATTGAGGGTGTGCATGCCATCAACACTGTGCTCGATGAAACGCTGGTGTTCGTCGACTGATTCTGGCTTTGCTTTCCTTGGTCATGTTGCTTCTTCCTACATTCATATGAATAATGACCAAATTTCTTATAGTAGTGACATTGAATCTTTGATTTATTAAACCTGTGACCACTTGGCTGACTTGGGTTCTGATTATGTCCTCTACCAGCAACATCTGCAGGACTACTACTGCGTCCTCCTCTTGAGAAGTTTCTTCCTCTACATCTAGAATTGTTTATCCCCTTGCCTCTTCCATGACTTATAGATGATTTTGCTGCAAATGCACCTTCCAATGATGTGTTTGTTCTGTTGATTCTGTGTTCATGATTGATGAGTGAAGCTTGCAACTCATCAATGGTAAACATGGCCACGTCTTTGGTTTGTTATGGTTTCTCCGTGATATTTCAGTTGATTTATCAAACCAACAACTTGTTGCCGCCTTTCACACACTTGAGTCACATGGCAGAAATCTTCAAGCCACTCGGTGTGTCCTTGGGGGCAAGTCTCGAGTCAAGGCTGCCACCTTGTTCTTGACTCCTCTGTTTAGACTCAACTTCTAATGAAGCCAAGGGGGGTAGACCCTATTAAGTTACTAAGGCTATTTACTTAGTATGGTGATGTTAAACTGAATGAATTACTTAGGAGTTTGAAATTTAATCATAAACAACCATAGATGACAAGATACAAAATGAGCGCACGAAAGCACAATGCTGAGACACAATATATATATATATATATATATATATATATATAGCAAGAAAATAACCAGTGCCTTAAAATGGAGTCAAAAGAAAATCAATGTACTTACATGTGCTTGGAGTGAATTTTTTGCAATTGCCTCTTGGTACGTTTTAAATTAATGTGAAATATGAGTTGATTAAAATTAGGTGAAGGGGTGGACTCCAGATATACCAGAGAGTACTTGGAGTATGTCCAAAACTAAACCTTCACGGCTACCTGCAGGGAATATGTGGGCTGAATGGGGTCTCTAGGGCTAATGTTCATAACGCACCCGTTAGGGTGTGACAGAGATCGGCGCCCCGAGGTCACTTTTCAGGAGTTCCCGCTTCCTTTGGTGGGTATTTTTCCACCGTAATGGTTTGATCTAGGTTTTGGATTTTCACCTGATGGTTTGTCAATTTGGGAGAGTGAATCCTAATTATACTAGTCACTCAAGTGCTTTTGATACAGCTTGATTGATCAGACGAACCGCAGCCAAGTGCAGAGCATACACACCGGAGTCTTGTGAATTTTAGTAAATTTTGAGATGGATGTTCCTGTTAAAAAGAAAACCCTCCAGGAACCTCTTTCGGTCCAAGTGGACCTCAATCGGGGAATCAAAGAAGGGTTGATTTTATTATGGTTACTGAAACAAATGATGACAGCAAATGAAACATAAAAATATAAGCAAACCACAATTTTCTAATTAGACTACCACAAACCTTTCTTCACCTTTCGGCTCAAAAGGAGCCTCATGGGGTAAGTATTAAAGTTACTTTGAAACCAATAGAAATGGAATATGGAAATGATTTTAAATCAAAGTATACTACCCTGCATATTAGTACTATGCTAGATTGAGAAAAGATGAACGAAAAGCAAAAAATGACATAGATGCAAATCCCCCCAGGGGGGGTGGGGAATGGGCTCGAAAGTGCCTATTCAGAATTATTTTTATTACCAGCGGTTACAATATCAGCAAACTGATATGATTCCTCTTGATTCTGATACAGAATGAAACCAAGAGCTTACAAAGTGCAAAAATTAAAGATTTCAGTCAAAAAGGGAGACCCTTGGGGGGATTCAAAAGGCCCAAAAGTCACTTTCGAACAACAGATCCTCCTCTTTTTTGTTATACCTGCTAAAAACTAGCAAGCTTATTAGACTAAAATATGCCCAAAAGCACTCTGAAAGTACCTTTGGGTCAACTTACTTTTAACAAAAAAAAAACTAAGTTAAAACTAGTTAAAAAAGGTAAAAAAGGAACCAAGGAAAGCAAGCTTTCCTTGGGATCTTGGCTTGCCTTTTAGGCAGCCAATATGATGTGCACTGATTGCTAGATTTATCTTTTATAACAGAAAATATAAATCTAATGCATGCAAGCTACAAATTCTCTTTAAAATTCCATGCAAAAAGGATGATTTCCCTAAAGCTAGATCTAAAATGCTTATGAAACCTTTTAAAAAAAAGATCTAGATTATGGGCTTTAAGGAGATAGATCTATGTTAAATTTACTTTAAGATAATAGATCTAAACAATATCAAATCTGTGAACAAAGTAACCAGGTAAAAGAATTGATTTTTAAGGAGGAAGAGGAGGAGAGAAATGCTGGTAGCCTTGAAAATCCACCATGGAGCTTTCAGGTGGAATGTCGAGGGACTATGCCTTTAGAAGATTTTGGAGAGAGTGAAGAAGCAAACTAGATTAGTATCCTCTCCAATCTAGGAACCTGCAGCTCAGCTGAAATAAAAAAAACTTGTCGAAATACTTGTGAGATCTGATTAGTACATACACAAAGATTCAGAATAACATGCATATAAACTTACAGAACATGCTGAATCTAGATCTCTAAACATGCATCAAAGGAAAGAGATGCCCAATAAACTTATTGAAAAGCACCTTTCCTATCAAGATTATAATAAGCTTATTATCAATCTTAGCAATGAATCCATAAGCAATCAGCAAATTATGAACACAGATACAGGTTACCTCAGTAAAAAATGGCAATGATCATCCATACATACAATGGAACAACACCGTCTTTCCTCTAAAGCTTCTCTTTATTTCAAATGAACAATAACAACAGTACAATAGCAGCAGCACCTCAATCCCAGTTCTAACTAGCTTGGAAGAGGAGGCTTATGCTTGGATATATACAAAAACAGGAGATCCAGCCCAGGGGGGGGGGGAATCCCAAGGAGATAGATCAAATCAGCTGATGGAAAGTCTATCAATGCCTGGTCCATGTCTAACTGAGCCAAATCTAAGTCTCACTGAGTGCAAATGTCAATCGGGGGGCTGATCTAACTGACACCTCAACCTGTTGACTGAAGCATCCACCAAAACTCATCCAGATGAGCCAAAATGTGTGGAGGAGAGAGGGAGGGCGAAATTCCCCATAAAGGATGCTGAAGATCAACTCTGGATTTGTCCAGATCACCTCTATCAGTCAAGGATTTGTCAGATCCAGCCAATCTGGTTCAAATCTGACTGATTTCAATCAAATCGGCTGAGAATCCACTAATCTATGATTTTGGATTTGCTCCATTATTCATCATTTTATTAATTAAAGTAATCAATAATTGATTTTTTGGGGCTTGCTGACCTGAGTGATGGAAAATCACTCAAAACTAGGAAAAAGTGGGTCCATGGGTTTGCATGGTGCTCTTAGCTTGAAAATGAACACCTACATGACTGAAACTAATTATTTGGCCCACTTTTATTACAAAATCAAAACTTCCAATTAAACTATTAAAAAATAGCCTAAGTTTTGGAAAATTTTAATTTTAATAAAAAACACTGAAAAATTGAAAAAAACCTAGGGGGACTTAGACATGTTCATATGACTCGACCATGATGTCTAGCATGTTTATACATTGACACATAGACTTTAATAACCTCAATAGGCCTAAATGCCAAGCCAACCACCCCAACTTTGGAGGTATGGAGTGAAAAACTTAGAAATTATCAGTCGTTTATTCAACAACCAATAATAACTAAGGGAAAAAACACCCTGGGCTGATTGGATTGACAAATAAAGTCTAAGAGACCGAGTCTTTTACAGACACTATCATGCTAGAACATTTATTACAATTCCCCCATGGGGTATGAACATGTGATGTAGTACAACAAGCACTTCCCAGAAGTACTTCTAAAGGTCTTCTGAGTCCGAACAAGTTATCATTGTCCGGTTCACCAGGTTCACTTGATAAAAAACCATTAAGTACAACTTAGGTGGTAACATTCTGGCTCCAACTGTGGGACGTGTGCTTGATCTGGTCTTTAAGGCAAGGAGAGGATACGAGAACACCAGAATCTTTGGTTTATATACCCTGTAAAAACATCTCAACTTGACAAAAAAAACCTCAGTAGCACAAGTTTTATAAAAAACCAAATGAACCATTAAGCTGATTTATTTAAACAAAATAAATGTAACTAACTAAAAGAAGCAAAGTTTTATTATAGCTAAGTATAAAATAGTAATGTAGAAAGTAAATGCTCTCTTTTAGGAGCTTATTTTCCTACTGTAAGCATGATATAACCAGGTTAGGTGTAGTCAAAACTCCAATGTAACCACCTAAGTATTTTATTAACATAAAAAAAAAAATTCTTGTCTTTGGTTACCAGCCAAAGTAAGGATACCTTATTTAGAGAATGCAAACCTGTGTGATGATTCAGAATGGGTGGGAGATCATAGGCATGAATAATGTCATAAAAATTATTTCCCAACTTGTATGTGCTCATGCAAGTTGCTTCTATCCATGACTGGATAGGACTGATATACCAATCAGTATGATGAGGATGACTGACTACAACATCATACTGATCATCGGGGCTTATCAAATGATAACTTGTTGCAGAAGCCCCAAGTAAATCCAAATCATAAGGAACCTCTATATGTGAAAAAGATGGTTGAGATTGATATTCCATTAACTGCATCACATCTGACTTTTCACAATATTGGTTCTCAATGTCTTCAATACTGATACCCTTGTGCGGCTCTGCATGGTATGACTCTGAATGATCACGTGAAAATTCTGAATGCTCCTCTTCCATACTAAGGTTTTCCCAGGCATCCAGATTCGTGCTCCCCTCAATGGACGTATCGTAGATTGGACTTCCACAAATTTTTGAATAGACACTCCCATTGTTGGACATATCATGGATGGGATTCTCCATAAGATTTTCACAAGTTGGATTATCTATGAAATTCCAATAGTCATCATTCCCATCCATGTCATATGCGGGGGACTCTTCATCCATGGCATCATGCTCCTGCCTATCCATGTCTTTCTTGTATTCATAACAATCTTCTTCAGATAAAATGTTACAAGGCAATAAACTTTCCAAACCTTCATCAACATGAGGAGAACAAGGTCTAGTGTCACCACACACTGTACTGATATGATCATAGGCTTGTTTATAAGCTTCTGTTATGATATCATGAAGAGGATCTTCAATATTATATTCAATCAAGGAAACTTTTTGGACATATTCCATAGGACCACTTGGGATGTGTTGCTCAGTGGGTTTCTCTAGAGGGATTTCTGGAAAAATATCAGCATTCCAACACACTTAAGAATACCTCAAATCTTCAATGTTTTCAGCTATGGTGACATGAGGAGAGTCTTCAACAATGTGTTCCATCATGGGCTCCTCCTGAAGCTCTTCAATAGGATCATCTTGGATTTTCCCTTCCTTAGAATCTTGCTGTGTATTGGGAGATACCTCATATTCTTTAAGAAGATGCTTAATTGCTTCCTTTCTTAAATAACTACTAGGATGCTTTTTGATGGGAGTATCATGAACCTCCTCTTCACTTAAATGTTCAAGAAGTGATTCCAAGTCTTCAATACTTTGTATCATGGAAAAAGGTCCATCATATGTTTCTGTGTGATACTCTGTCCCAGATAGGTAGAAGGTACAGATCTTTTCAAGAAACTTTTTTAAACCATTCATACTACCCCTACCATCATGCCACTACTCTAAAAACATCCAAAGGAAGCTTGGAAAAGAAGTTATGCATTTATTAGGAAGGCCCTAATAGAACCAACAACAGGCTTCACCCCAAAAAGTACCAGCAAACATTTCCATCATATGGTCCTCATGAAGAATATTGAAGTCAGCCATCAACTGAAGGAAATATTTGACATGCCAAATGGCCGAATCACCATAATTTTCATGAAATACTGGAAGCCATTTATATGCATCCCCCACACCATTACAAAAGTTAGGAAAACCCAGGATGTTTGAGAAATCGATAGGCTGAAAATTTCTGATTATCTGGGCACCATATTTCTCCTTTAATTCATCCATATCAAAAGTTAATAGTATGCATGTGATATAACCATTAAACCTTGCACTGAAAAGGTGGAGCTGTCAAGTGATGAGCTTTAAAGGTTTTAACATGTCGCATGGGCTCATCTACACACAACAAAACTTCACAAGTTTATGAGATAACAGGGTTTTATCCCTTCAATGGAGTCGCCATTTGAAAAAGAAAAATAAGCATTTATAAATCTTTTCACAAAAATTACTTTTTGCTTTTCTTTTTAAAAATAAAAACTGGAAAAAAGTCAGTTGAGTCGCCAGATGAAAATTAAAGATCTACTCTAAGCATTCATCAAACAAAGCAAAAACAAAAAGGAAGAAAACAAAAGTCGTACTCGGGAATAAAAAGCTTTATCCTCGGCAACGGCGCCAAAAAGTGTTGTCGCCTTTCACACACCTGGGTCACGTGGCAGAAATCTTCAAGCCACTCGGTGTGTCCTTGGGGGAAAGTCTCGAGTCAAGACTGTCACCTTGTTCTTGACTCCTCCGTTTAGGCTCAACTCCTAACGAAGCCAAGGGAGGTAGACCCTATTAAGTTACTAATGCTAATTACTTAGTATTGTGATGTTAAACTGAATGAATTACTTAGGAGTTTGAAATTTAACCATAAACAACCATAGACGACAAGATACAAAATGAGTGCATGAAAGCAAAATGCTAAGACATAATATATCTATATAGCAAGAAAATAACCAGTGCCTTAAAATGGATTCAAAAGAAAATCAATGTACTTGCATGTGCTTGGAGTGAATGTTTTGCAATTGCCTCTTGGTACGTTTTAAGTTAATGTGAAATATGAGTTGATTAAAATTAGGCGAAGGGGTGGACTCCAGATATACCCGAGAGTACTTGGAGTATGTCCAAAACTAAACCTTCATGGCTACCCACAAGGAATATGTGGGCTGAATGGAGTCTCTAGGGCTATTGTTCATAATGCACCCGTTAGGGTGTGACAGAGATTGGCGCCCCGAGGTCATTTTTCAAGAGTTCCCGCTTCCTTTGGGTATTTTGCCACCGCAATGGTTTGATCTAGGTTATGGATTTTCACCTGATGGTTTGTCAATTTGGGAGAGTGAATCCTAATTATACTAGTCACTCAAGTGCTTTTGATACAGCTTGATTGATCGAACGAACCGCAGCCAAGTGCAGAGCATACACACTGGAGTCTTGTCAATTTTAGTAAATTTTGAGATGGATGTTCTTGTTAAAAAGAAAACCCTCCAGGAACCTCTTTCGGTCCAAGTGGACCTCAATCGAGAAATCAAGGAGGGGTTGATTTTATTATGGTTACTAAAACAAATGATGATAGCAAATGAAACATAAAAAGATAAGCAAACCACAATTTTCTAATTAGACTACCATGAACCTTTCTTCACCTTTAGGCTCAAAAGGAGGCTCGTGGGGTAAGTATTAAAGTTAATTTGAAACCAATAGAAATGGAATATGGAAATGATTTTAAATCAAAGTATACTACCCTGTAGATTAGTATTGGGTTATATTGAAAAAAGATGAACGAAAAGCAAAAAATGACACAGACGCAAATCCCCCCGGGGGGGTGGAGAATGGGCTCGAAAGAGCCTATTCAGAATTATTTTTATTACCAGCGGTTACAATATCAGCAAAGTAATATGATGCCTCTTGATTCTTGTACAGAATGAAGCCAAGAGCTTACAAAGTTCAAAAATTAAAGATTTCAGTCAAAAAGGGAGACCCTGGGGGGATTTAGAAGGCCCAAAAGTCACCTTCGAACAGCAGCTCCTCCTCTTTTCTGTTATACCTGCTAAAAACCAGCAAGCTTATTGGACTGAAATATTCCCAAAATCACTCTGAAAGTACCTTTGGGTCAGCTTACTTTTAACAAAAAAAAAAACTAAGTTAAAACTAGTTAAAAAAGGTAAAAAGGGAACCAAGGAAAGCAAGCTTTCCTTGGGATCTTGGCTTGCCTTTTAGGCAGCCAATATGATGTGCACTGATTGCTAGATTTATCTTTTATAACAGAAAATAGAAATCTAATGCATGCAAGCTACAAATTCTCTTTAAAATTCCATGCAAAAAGGACGATTTTCCTAAAGCTAGATCTAAAATGCTTATGAAACCTTTTAAGAAGAAGATCTAGATTATAGGATTTGAGGAGATAGATCTATGTTAAATTTACTTTAAGATAATAGATCTAAACAATATCAAAGCTGTGAACAAACTAACCGGGTAAAAGAATTGATTTTGAAGGAGGAAGAGGAGGAGAGAAATGCTGGTAGCCTTGAAGATCCACCGTGGAGCTTTCAGGTGAAATGTCGAGGGACTATGCCTTTGGAAGGTTTTGGAGAGAGTGAAGAAGCAAACTAGATCAACATCCTCTCCAATCTAGGAACCTGCAGCTCAGCTGAAATCAAAAAACTTGTGAGATCCGATTAGTACATACATAGAGATTCAGAATAACATGCATATAAACTTATAGAACATACTGAATCTAGATCTCTAAACATGCATCAAAGGAAAGAGATGGCCAATAAACTTATTGAAAAGCACCTTTCCTATCAAGATTATAATAAGCTTATTATCAGTCTTAGCAATGAATCCACAAGCAATCAGCAAATTATGAACATAGATACAGGTTACCTCGGTAAAAAATGGCAATGATCATCCACACATACAATGGCACAACACCGTCTTGCCTCCAAAGATTCTCTTTATTTCAAATGAACAATAACAATAGTACAATAGCAGTAGCACCTCAATCCCAATTCTAACTAACTTGGAAGAGGAGGCTTATGCTTGGATATATACAAAAACAGGAGATCCAACCCAGAGGGGTGCAAATCCCAAGGAGATAGATCAAATCAGCTGATGGAGATTCCATCAATGCTTGATTTGTTTCTAACTGAGCCAAATCTGAGTCTCACTGAGTGCAAATGTCAATCGGGGGGATGATCTGACTGACACCTCAACCTGTTGACCGAAGCATCCACCAAAACTCATCCAGATGAACCAACACATGTGGAGGAGAGAGGGAGGGCGAAATTCCCCATAAAGGATGCTGAAGATCAACTCTGGATTTGTTCAGATCACCTCCATCAGTCAAGGATTTGTCAGATCCAGTCAATCTGGTTCAGATCTGATTGATTTCAATCAAATCAGCTGATCCACTGATCTATGATTTTAGATTTGCTCCATTATTCATCAATTTATTGATTAAAATAATCAATAATTGATTTTTTGGGGCTTTTTGACATGAGTGATGGAAAATCACTCAAAACTAGGAAAAAGTGGGTCCATGGGTTTACATGGTGCTCTTAGCTTGAAAATGAGCACCTACATGACTGAAACTGATTATTTGGCCCACTTTTATTACAAAATCATTTTTTCCAATTAAACTATTAAAAAATAGCCTAAGTTTTGGAAAAATTAAATTTTAATAAAAAACACTGAAAAAACTAAAAAATTGAAAAAAACTTAGGAGGACTTAGACATGTTCATATGACTCGCCATGATGTCTATCATGTTTATACATTGACACATAGACTCTAATAACCTCAATAGGCCTAAATGCCAAGCCAACCACCCTAACTTTGGAGGTATGGAGTGAAAAACTCAGAAATTATCAGTCGTTTATTCAACAACCAATAATAAGCAAGGGAAAAAACACCCTGGGCTGATCGGATTGACAAATAAAGTCTAAGAGACCGAGTCTTTTACAGACACTATCATGCTAGAACATTTATTACAATTCCCCCATGGGGTATGAACATGTGATATAGTACAACAAGCACTTCCTAGAAGTACTTCCAAAGGTCTTCTGAAGTCCGAACAAGTTATCCTTGTTCGGTTCACTAGGCTCACTTGATAAAAAACCACTAAGTACAACTTAGGTGGTAACACAACTCTCGTACAAAATGAGTCTACTGACTCTGAATCTTTCATGGACAGAGATTCAAAATCTCTTTTCATAATTTGCAGCTTTGAAGTCTTTACCTTGTCCAAACCTTGTTATGTATTCTCCAATATATCCCATGCCTGCTTAGTGGTATTTGTTGTTGCTACTCTTGGGATTATGCTTTCATGCATGGCTTGATGTATGTAGAACAGAGCTTCTCCATCTTTCTTCCTCTATTCCCTCGGGACATCTTTCTCATCTTGTGAGAGATTATTATATGCCGCTTGATATGTTGGTTCTGCATAACCATTCTGAACAATATCCCAAACATATTGACCTCTAAACAAAGCCTTCATTGTTAGAGACCAATATTTATAATTTTTTTATGTAAAAATTGGAGTTTGTAAACTCGACATATTTGAACGAGAAGTAGAAGCCATTTTTAATTTTCCTTATATAATTACATTTTCCCGTTTAGGAGGCAACACAACCTTTTGTTTTTCCCTTTTCACTTTTTCCAAAATATTGCGACTGAATTACTATGCAATGAAATTACTGCACCACAGAATTACTGTGCCACGACAGAGTTACTGCGACTAAGTAACTACGATGAACTTTTCACCTCGACACACTTTTACTTACTTTGACTTTGGCTTCCACCAACAACTTTATATGTCCTAGTCTAAGGACTTGGGAATATAAAAAACACTTTTCACTGCAGTAACTTAGGATTAACTACGACACAACTATATTGAGACTCACTCACAATATCATATAAGAAAATGATAAACAAAATTTGTGTAGTGTAAAAACTAGAACTTTTACATAGTAATATAATTATGGATTCTTTGTGTCTTTCACTCATAGTAAATGTAGACAACATTTACTCTGGTAAATATGGAGAAGATATGCAGCTAACTATAAACTATTGGATATATATGTCTTGTGACGGCATAACAAAACTTATAGCCGTAAATACAAACTTGATATTTACCAAGATGTTTCATCTGTTACAGAGCTCGGCTCTTCAACTCTTTACTGAGTGTTTCTTATTCTTCTCCGCACATCTCTTTTTTGTTCTATTATGTTTGCTTATCTATTTCTATTTCATATTTACAATCTCCTTCAAATAGGAAACTTCTACCAACTTAAAAATGTTTCTCTATGACGATGCGGACCAGAGATCTGAACTCTTTATCTTGTCTTTGACAAGTTTCTGACGTGTGAAATGATTTGTTATTCGGATCCACTAGTAATTAATATTTCCAACACTTAAGATTTGCAGTTTCTTTTAGGTTTCAAAGTTCTGTTAGATTGGGGATGTAAGGAAAAATTGTCCAAGCTACACTTCGACAATTGCAATTGAATATTTTCCTTAATGCAACCAAAACTTGAATTTCATCAACATGGACATTAAGATGATGTGCATGCCACGAGTGCAATAAGAAAGGGAAAATGATTCCTCAAATGGCCATTGAAGAGGACTTGTATTATTTTCATGAATGCATCATTAATTCTCCATAGGCAATAATAGGACTTAGATATCTTGGCCCATCAAATTTGGGGAAAAGAAATTCAATTCAGAATCTTTGTGATAATTTTGTTTTATGGATTAAAATAAAATATTGTTCTTAAGCGTCCTTTCTATAGGTTGCACTAAGGAATAACCACAAAATACTTCACTTTCTTTAATTAAGCAAAAACATTTAAACAAAATACTATCATGACAAAATGGATTTTTTTTCTAATAGATTTAGGCATAAATTATAGTTCCTAAATTATGATGAAGTTATAGGGAAGTTTTAGTTGGCAGAATTTGAATTTGAATTAGTTTACAAAATTTGAATTTGAACTTGAATTTAAATATATAATTGACAAAATTTGAATTTGAATTGAAATTAATTGCTAGAATTTGAATTTGAATTAAATTTAGTTATACTTAAATTTAAATTTGAATGTGTCTAAAAAAAAGCAAAAAAATTGATTTAAATCACACAATTTGAATTTGTAGTTGCCAGAATTTGATTTTGATTGAATATGAATATATGGTTGCCAGAACTTAAAATAGGCCTATACAATGAGATTTAGTATTCTAACCAAGTATAATACACAAAATACATGGACCAATTTTAGACTAAGGTGTCAAAATCTATTATAATGCATTTTGTGAGCACAACTGATCTAATTTATCTTTAAAAAAAAAGCAACCACAATTTTTTTTTATCTTTTTAATAATAACTAAATGTTTTTTAATATAATCTAAATCTATCATTTAATTTAAAAAAATAAAAATTCAATCAATTAAATTTTAATATTACAAATATTATATATATAAATTATCACTGATTAACCATAAATAACTCAAAAATAAGTAATAATATTTTTTTTTGAGTTTTACAATAATAAATTTATTCACTCTTATTATTGTATTTCAAACATTTCCATATGGCCTTAGCCTCAATTAGAACATTCAAACATTCATGGCCTTCATAACCTTAGTCAGAACATTCAAACATTTCCAAATGTAGTTCTTTCTCTTGCTTACTACTTCAACCACTTACTTAGTGTAGCTTACAACTTCAATTACTTAACTAGTTGTCTAGTTAATATCCCAGCTGAGTTTGTATAGGGAGTGCATGACCTTCAATAGCCCAGATCAGTTTGTACATGGAATTCGCTAGGTTAAACCTCAGTGGAACAAAGATTGGTAAGAAGGATTGAGGTTAAACTTCATTGTGAAACATTTTGAATGAAGAAGATTTACTTTTATTATGATTCAATTTTTTTTCATTGAATTGATTAAAAATAAAATAAAATGCAGTAAATGAAAAAAATATGAAAATGAAAAAATGAAAGAGAACAACAATAAAAGAAACCCAATTAAATAATTTTTTACATAACAATTAATAGATGTACATAAGTTACACAGACACTTACAACTATCAAATTTAATTTAATCTACTAAGTAATTCTTTTTAATAGATAGATAAGCTATAAAGACACTTATATAACAAAAATTAATCTATCAAATCTAATTTAATCTACTCATTGAATCTTTTTATATACATGTATAATACATTTCTAAAATGAAATTGCTATCAAACTGGTTACAACAAAATAATTATAAGCTTAAATTGATCTACTAACTCCTTTCCTTGGTAGTATAGTGCAATCTATCAAACTGGTTACAACAAAAAAATTATAAGTTTAAATTGATCTAGCAATCTACTGTACCTAATTTGATTTACTAATTAGTTCCTTTTATGTAACATGAAAGCGCTGATTTGTTACTGAATCAAGTCTCATCTTGTGTGCCATCATCCAACCATAAGTAGGGTCTTCTGTGGGATTATTCAACCATAAGAACAAGTAAGTAAGTCAGTATTATGTGATAGTAATAAAAGAACAAAATAATTCTAAAGATAAATCCTACAATTAGGCAACTATGAAATACACTATAGTAATAAAAGTTAAGTCTCGAGATAAATCCTTATAACTATGAAATGAGAAGAATATAAGTATTAATAAATCTAAAGAAGATAAAACCATGAACCATATGATACATGAATAAAATTTAGTTATTAAATTATTCTCATAATGACATATGAATAAAATATTTATTAAATTATTCTTATGATGATATATGAATAAAATAGTTATTAAATTGTTTTTATGATGATAGAACAAAATAAGACTTTATATGGAAAAAATATAAACACAGCAACTATAAAAAAAATATAAACCCTAAAATTAATGCAATATTAGTCTTATTCTAAAACTCTATATCTGCTCCACCTTAAGAGGTTGGTCCGTAACCTTGTATGTACCACGATTTCTTTTTTTTAATAAGCTAGCTCTCAACTTCCAAAAAAAATAAAAATTACTGCACAAATTAAGAAACCAAAAAACTAGATAACATATCTGAAATCAAATAACATTTTCAAACATTTTAACAACATCTAAAAGCTCATAACAATAACAAATGTCTTAAAATATGAGGTAGCCTGACGAATACCTATTAACAAATGTCTTAAAATATGAGGTTACCTCACGAATACCTATTAATTCAACAAACACAACAAATACCTAAGTGTATTCATATATAAACAAGAGCCACGTGGTGGTAGTGTCCCCGACCTTGCCACTAAGGTTAGTTGGTAGTAAGTAGTTGTTGTTTTCAGTATTTGGTGCAAAGCTCTTGAACTAATAACATTATTGTTAGAAATATTAACAATGATTTATTTATGAAAGTTATTTGCAAACAATCATTACAATAATATTGTAACTAATTTGTTTCAATTATGTAATTGCATTTGGTTCACTGGCACTTAATTTTCTATAAATAGCTAAAAAAACTATTAGCTACTCAATATACATAATGAACTATTGACTCTTGAAAGAAGACATGCTTTCGCAAAGATAATAGAACTATTTGACG
>LPNX010797657.1:277360-357008 GCA_001517045.1 Pseudotsuga menziesii
CATCATGCAACCATTAAATATTAATCAACCATTATAATATTAATAATAATAACTTATACACACATCCACATTCTACCAACGTTTCAATATTAAGAAACTTAATACATAAATGCACTTAAATATACTTAGTCTAATGGAATATATATAGAACTAAAGAAAGAAGTATGTTGATACCTTATCTATACTAATACCTTACTTATACTAACATGAAAGATGTAAACCTTAATCAAAGCACGACAAATTCTACAAACATGTAGATGCAGATATTTTGAACTTACTAAAGCTCTTTATTATATAATAGCTTTGTATTGTCTAAATTTTTTAAAAATAATAAAAGCGAACGGTAAAATATTTGTTATGTTCAACGATACATTATGTGCATGTATATCAAAAATAGGCAAAAGTAAAACAAGGAAATGAAGAATAAAATATATAAAATCAATGGAGATTATACTAAGTGGGCAATAACGTTTTCCAATATGACCGTATCCAGGTGCTCAATTATGAGCAATTCCTAAGCATGTTTTCGTCTTTCAATAGATACCCATCAACGAGCTGGTGCCACACTACTTCAACTGTGAAATTTCTTTGCAATCACCACAATAAGTGCTCTTTTCCAAACAATACTCCTTCTTATTGATATATGTAACTTCAACTGTGAAATTCCTTCGCAATCACCACAACTAGTGCTCTTTTCCAAACAGTACTCCATCTTCTTATTGATATATGTAAATTTCGCCAAATAACTATATAGAAAGGCTGGAGCTGAACGTGTAAATCTAAAGCTTGTAATTTTGATCAATCAGAGCCACTCTTTCTAACCAAAGAGGCTTTCCATCGATTAAGACATCCATCAACTTATAGTTTAGCAGAATGACAAATTTGTTTCAAGCAAAATTGGAATTACAGGGATTATGGCATGGTCACTGGACATGATGCCCCAAACAGCTTCACCAACCATAGACTTTATTAACGCCTTTAAACCTAGGATTATGGATGGAGGAATGCTGCTAACTCATTAACTTCTTTCTCAGAAGAAGCATTCCAGATATATTTTCATTAGCCAAGAGAGAGAGGAAGGGTTGTTAGTGAGTTAGGAAATTATGGGCCAGTTACCTAAAGAGAGATTCTAGTTTTGGAACCCGGTTGCAGCTGCAGCTGAAGAATGAAAGCATAGATTTTGTTGTGAAAAATGTCTGACAAAAGTATACATCTAGGCTAAAAACAAAAAAATGTTCAATAGTCAACTCCCTGGTTTAATGCAGGATTCTTCCTTCCAATAAATCCAGGGGTTCTGTAAGATGCCATAAAAATTAAAATAGAAAATGGAATTCTGTAAGATACCATAAAAAATAAAAAATAAAATTTTCATGACAGTACAACTTTTAAAATTCATTCAATATATATTTTATATAAAATTTGAAGCAAACATGTATATTTTATACTATAGGATAGTGACCTCATGCTGGAGGAGGTTATAAATCCAGGGCCATAGAAATGCCCTGCTGTAAAACATTGTATATTCAGGTATGCATGTCCACTTTTGTCACTTAGCAGTGTGTGGGTCAATTGCGGGAATCCAAGGACCTTGCTCATATTACATTGAATGTGATTGTGACCCTGGATCGAGTCCAGCTAACATACTAAGATGTGGCTTTGAATATTTCATCCCTTGATTGGAAAATGCAGTATAAAGAACGATTTTCTTATGAAGAATGTGTGGACCTTCTCCAGGATACCATCTGCCAGATTACTCAAATAAGGCCATTATAAAAAGATCCAACATAGCCCAAAATTTGACAGCAATTCATTCCATTTTCTTAGACTCAACGACAGCACATACACCCCATTACAGCAAGAATATCACACAACCTGAGTGACCTTCCCTGCAACAAGAACATTATGCGACATGACTGACATTACCTTGCCCAACAAAGTGAGAAAAAACAAATTAAATAAAATAAAATCTACATATCTAGACCATCAAACACACAATCAAAAACCAAAAATAAATACACATTCATAATCAAAATGCTGCACTTTGCAAAGCTTGATTCCTCTTCTAGAAATCCTTTTTTGTCCAGGGATTTTGTGTATTTTTATTTTTCTTGAACAAAGGAAATACTAAATAGTAGGATCTCCTACCATTTCTTTATATAATACACTCAACTGCTACAATACAACTGAGAAAGAACTACCCAGACGAGGAATACAGGAATGGTAGCCCGGGCTGCATATCAAATGAACCTAAAACACCATGTGAGTTCCTTACCATTGAAGTTAAGCCCGTTACATGACTCTCCATGCACACGAGTTGTTTCCTTTTCGGTTCTAAGCAAAGAAGTTTCCAGGCCACTAGATAAAACATATTTGCAAATAAATAAAAGATGAGTTAAAAACCCAAAAACTGGGTGAAAACCAAAACTATTAACAAGTAATGAAATGACAAAGAAAGGACCGAGTCCAATACCTAGTTAAGTGTAGTACTAGCCTTATTGAGATTCTGTAGGCCTCTAACATAGAACCTTGTAAAAAATATATTCAACACTCCACAAATTATTTTACCAAAAAAAAGGTTGAAGCTTTCAATTCAAACCTAACCAGTGCCAAGGTGGCTATCAAGCTATTGTCTTTCCAAGAATCTTGATATGAAAACATTCTATCTCTGATATGCAGAGAACGGATCCCCCTTTTTTATACTGAACTCATGTTCTTTTAGAACCACTAACATGGTGACCCAACTGATTGGTAACATGTTGATTGCAGCTCATTGCCAAATGGTTCTGTATCAAGCAACACTATCACTTCCGTAACTTCCGTATGAAGAATGATGAGAAGACAGTAATATTCATTATTTAGTTTAAAAAGTACTTCTCTCTCTCTCTATATATATATCCACATTCAAGCTTGGATATCTCTGCGATGCAAAAATCAACGGTAAGTTTATTACAATTTGGGTCCGCAGGTTTACAAAATTTATCTATTCACCGCGAAACACCATTTTAATCAGATCCTTGCCAAACCAGATGGAGAAATTTTTTTATTTAGCTTAAGACCGAGACAATTAAAAAATTTGAAGAAAAAACAAAGAAAGTTTATCCAGTTATTTACTGACACTATAAATTTATAAAATAAAAGGATTCTAGAATACGGCAAACAAGTCAGAGCAGGTGCAATATGAAAACCGGATAACCTCATTTATTCTACACGCTTCCACAATTATGCGTTCCCCGCTCCGTTTAAAGCGTTGGTGAGGAGATAAAGGCCCCGACCATGGCGGTCACAGCTACCTTTGGAATTAAATATGAAACTCTAGCCATGGCGGTAGCAACAGCTAGCACACACAAGTGCTACTCATTTCTCCAAACCCAAACTGGGCTAGGGATTTCTTCTACAACAAAGAACCCATCTTAGTTAAAAAAATAATTGTATTGAATTTTTTCTTCATACCAAAAAGCAGTGGTGCTCAATGTGGTTTCAAATACCTGGCACTTCATTGGAAACAACAGCTCTGGTAATCCCGTTGCGGTTTCCATTAACATATGCATCACTATAAGTGACGTTTTAAGGAAAGGAAAAAAAAGCTAGCTTTGTTGGTGCTGTCATGGCTTTATCCAAGTGGAGTGTTGCATGCACATCGATTACATGCAGCTGGACAGGAGTTATAAAATTTTTGTTAGAGTAATGGATTGCATGCATGTCGACTTTCTGTATCAAACAATTGTCAGGCTTCCCCAAAGTGAGCAGGTTGTCTGTGTGTATTGTCAAATGTGTCAAACTAGAAGAAATGAAAAAGGTAAATCCATAATAAGAAGGTGGATGAAAAAAACATAGCAATATGGTTTAATTTAAGTGTAAAACATTAGCATAAAATACTACAAATAATATGGCACAAATATCAAAACCCTATGAAATACACAATTCCCTGCTTGCACGGAATAATAATGATCACAATGCTTGCTTACATCAGCTCGCCGCTGGGTCTAGGGACACAAAATCCCATAATGATGTCACCTACACACAACGAATAAGAGCCAAGTTAAATCAAAATTTTAAAAATGCCAAAATTAAAAATTATTCCAAACTACAACAAAGACATTCAAAAACCAAAAAAATTGAACCTACATTCTGAATTAATCCACCTGCACGAATCATATATATCCCCTGACGGAGACATAAATATGAGGTAACCTCAGGACGAATACCCATTAATTCAGCAAACACAACAAATAACTGAGTGTATTCAAGATATATGACTCTATGAGGTAACCTCGGGACGGATAACGATTAATTACTGCACACAAGGCTAATCATACCAAGGCTAATCATGATTCGAAATTTCCAGGTCACCCTCAAACCGATTAAAGTATATTGATAAGAATACAATTATCACTCAACGGCTACTCGAGATTTGAAATGACTCTGACGTGGACAACGCTCTATCCGCATGTTTTGCAACGTGACCGTTGATGGTGTAAACATGGTAAAGGTTTTGATTCATGGCTGCCACTTCAGATTAAAGTTAAATTTCTCTGGTTTTTCTCTGCATGAAAGCACGAGATATTTATTCATGAACAACAAAGATGTCAAGAATGTAACGTGACGAAGACAAAATGAATCAGTCAACGTGAACTTTCCTTTGAAACAAGGAGGAGTTTCTTTTTCGTTAGAGATTGTTTGTTTGTTATATCAGTAGTTTAACCATTTTCAAAGTTTAATTTTAAATAAAAAGTTGGAATTGAATATGAATCATTTTAATTTAGAAATGTAAAATATTGTAAATGTCCTTTTTTTTTTCAATTTTTTTTGAGAAAAATTATTTATATTTCACTTTCAATTAAAATATCAAAATAGTTCTTAATGTAGTATTTAATGAGCATAATTTGTAATGTATCAAAATAGTTCTTAATATAGTATTTAATGTTTTATATTTGATTATTTTATGTTATGATTAGACCTTATTTTATTTTTACTTATATTGAATTTTTCTCATATCTAAAGATAAATTTTAATTGTTTTTTATGATTTTACGGTATTTAAAAAATTATATTAAAACTTAATAAAAAAGTGATTAACATTTTAAAATAAAATTTTGAGAATATTAATTTTATATATATTTATATTTTAATTTTGAGGAATGTTGCTTGCTTTATGGGAGTATATTTTTCCTATGTAATAATTGATTGCATTGTGTAATTCTCGCCATATCTTGATTTTTGGGAATAGTTTTTGTGGTGGATATATCCCTTTAAAAAAAAGTGAACCACAATTTAAAAAAAAAACATTTAATTATATGTATGAGATTGATAAATAATTTATTGTAGACTTTTTTTTATAATATTGGGTTATGATTTTAATTTATTTTTGAAGGAGTTGTCTAACTAGGGGACAATTTTGACTTTTGAGCTGATTTTCAATGGGAATCTGGTTAATTTAACTTATAAAATCTTGTATTTTTGTTGCTTATTAGTCGATTTTAAGTGCAGAAATGAAATCATGTGA
This sequence comes from Pseudotsuga menziesii, assembly GCA_001517045.1. NCBI lineage: Eukaryota > Viridiplantae > Streptophyta > Pinopsida > Pinales > Pinaceae > Pseudotsuga > Pseudotsuga menziesii. Next base: position 282,863 of record LPNX010797657.1, read on the forward strand.
CATCAAAACCCCAAAGCACCCACACTTTGTAAGATATAGCAATGTTTATGCACATTTTGAAAATTTAGTGAAGATTCATAGCTAGAAACAGGTAAAAACCAACCGGAAATAGGGGAAAATTCTCCCCTAGTTAAACAACTCGATTTTTAAATGGTTAAGATTTAGTTATGTAGTACTTATTAAGACAACATCGTTTGTCTAACTAACCATGAGCCTTTTACAAGTATCTAAGTTTTATCTAACATGATGATTTAAATGGTGGTCAAAGTCTTCACATTACATAAATAAGGTTAAAGTACGTGTAATGCCCTGGTTTTGACCCCGTTACATTAGATGTATATGATGTATATATTGTAATGATCATGGTGTGGAGCTGAAGGCCAAGGCCCCGCCATTGATCGGTTATGCTATGTTTTGGGATTTAAATTGTCACCGATGGTATATCGGGGCATGCGGCACATATTAAGTTTTAGCATCATGTAAATATGCATCTATAATAAAAATATACACAACCAGCTACGGTCGCGGCAACCAAATCGAATGGGGCATGATTTCCTAAGGATAAGGGGGGGGTGAAATATTTAACCTATGGGTCAATGGGGAAAAGCCAAATGTCTATGAGAAGACCCATCAAGCTGTCAACTACCTTTCTTGTCTTTTTTCCCCAATCATTTATTTCTGCCAGAATGTGGTTGAGTTAGTTATTGCATGGAATGGGAAGAGTATGGGCAAAAATTCGAATTGGGCAGAGACCCATTTTTAAAAAACGTGTTCTAACTTCCTTGGCAAGAAAAATGCCCAAAAACGTATGCCATTCTACTATGCATCCACGTTTTTCATTTTCCTCACCATTCTCCTTCACGTTGGGGCTTTTGGGAGTAGCTGGAGTTTTTCCTGTGTCTTTCATTCACGTTTTTGGTTGCTGGCTTCATTTTTCCCATGGATGGGAGGTCGTTTTTGTAGTGCTAGGGATTGGGTTGTTTTTCCTCACGATTTGGGAGCTACTGGTGCATTTCCCATTCACGATTTTGTCTGATCCTCCTCATGCACAGCAAGCTGGGAGCCATTTGCTGCTATTGCCCACGATTTCCTGGAAATGTTGTAAATTCGTTTGAGAGTCATTTTGGCCACGATAGGGCCAAGAATGACTCAGGAATTGTTTCCCTGTTTAAGCTGTAATAGCTAAATTGGTTGCCTGAGTGCAATGGTTGGTCCTTGGGACTGTGTGAGGAGTAAGGATTTTGGCTTGGTTGCTTGATAAACCTGGTGTTAGAAACCACACAGACAGAACTAGAGGGTTGGCCTTCTTCTCCATCACCCCTGAATAGCACTGGAAGGGAATGCAGGGCTTGAGGGACTGTGTAGCAGAGAAGGGACTGATTCCTTGTGTTGGGTGTGGATGGGTGTCTTAGAGGTCAGGCTAGTTCTGGTGTGGGTATTCTTGGCTCTGTAATGAGCTCACCAGCTTAGCAATTTGCCTTCTCCAACTCCTAGATGGCCTGGTAAACCCAACTTAGTTGGCTTGGCTGTGTTTTGGTTACCTTTGGCTATGTGTCAGCCTGCTAGTTCCCTTATTCCTTGGAGAATCATGCACAGCTCGGGGGTGGCAACGTTGCTGAGATATTGATGAGCACGCTAGCCTATGGTTGGGTGGAACGTTGCAGCGACGTAGCTGGTTGTGGAGCAAAGCTCTCATAAGATAAGTGATCTTGTGTATTTTACCTCTGCAATTCTACATTTACTGTTAATGAAAATGAAATGAACATGTTGAAATAATGATTGCGTGAATGCATGTTGTTTCCGCTGTGCAAGATGAATTAATCAAGCTGTGTATGATGAACAATTGAATTTGTGCATGTTACACTGCCATGCATTCTTCTCAGCATTCTGTTTTAGCAATTCAACATTTTATTTAAGCCTGTACATGTTCATGGGCGGTTAGCCCAGTCTGATAAAGCTAGTAGATTGCGTCCTCTACGCCGGTCGGAGGCATGGGGACGTGACAGCACGACTTTAATATTATGAAAATTTGTTAGAGAATAATGGTGAACCACTCGTATCTCGTAGAGTTATTTAGAAAGTAGGTTGTTCTAGATATGTTTATAATGGATTATATTGAAATATTTCATTCACTATAAAAATAATTGATTGCCAATAATAAAATGTAAGGTGTGTTGTGTGTTCTCTCTGAAATATCTGTGTATTAAGTTCCGGCAACAATGGACTATAGTTCTCTTGCTCTCAATTCCTCATGCCTTCAATGTATCCAAAGGGTTCCTTATATAGCTCCTCAATGGGGTAATGAAGGGTTGAATCCGAGTGATCTCAAGGCATATGGAAGGCCAGGAGACAAGTGAGACGGATCCACATCAAGGAAAACTCCAAAAGAATTTGGCCTTTTGCACACATCCCGATGTACGTGGTTTTAGGGGTCAATCCCGTGTATATACATGAGAAAGGGTTTAAAAGTTTCCTATGGCAATTTTTACATGTTTTAGGGATGATCTTGGAAACATCAAAGGTACAAAAATGGTCCATGGGGTCTAAGGAGTCTGCAGAGGGACAGGGAAGGCCATAAAAGTGTGATTCACCATGTGTGGTAAAATCAGCTATAATAGATGCCCCCTAATGTGTGAGGTCAGAGGGGTCATATGATGGCTGAAATACATTATAAGTCCATCCCAGAAGTGAAGTGATGAAAAACCCAGTGGAAGAACCAACCATCCAATCAACACTATACAATGATACAACTCTGCACATAACTGCAAATAGATATAGCAGTCTCGGATACATAAGAGTACAATGGCCATGCATAGGCATTATACAATATGACATATGTGGTGATCGCCACATACAAAATAGATCAAAATATCCATGATGAATATATACAAAGGATCATGATCTCCATGAAGGCTGAAGATATATAATGGATCAAGATCTCCATAATGGCTGGAAATGTCTGACATATACTGGAATCAAGTCACGAGAGCTGAAATCTCATGAACACTGGCACGATTAAGGAGGTAGCATATAAGAGATGCCACAAATCTAGAAGGTCTTCTACACAAATAGCTACGAGTACATGTCCTACTATGTGAATAGAGGTGTCGAGGTCGAACATAGTAGTCCATCGTTTGATTACCGGTCATTGATGTATACCATTAACAGACGCGAGATCACCCACCAATAATGAAAATGGGAATCAAGGTACTAGAGTGCAAACTAACAAGTGTGAATAAATGTGTTGAGGTCAAACACTTGAGAGAATCCATCGATCAAGGGACATTGATGTATTCCCAAAAACTATCGATGGCGAGAGAACCCGCCACTTATGACTGGAAGTCTCAAGGAACTCAAAAATGACTCTAGATTCCTATCCCAGAATAAATGATCCGAAGTTGATGGGATGAAATCTGCTGGAATGAGGGAATTAAAGCATCCCCCATCATCCAACATGAGGTACTCAACAAAGCTGTATAATGTGGAAGGACTCGATCATAAGGTGCACGAACCAGTAACTGAACCAGGAATGACCGACATGTAAAGTCAAGATAACTGAGGAATGGTCGACTCAGGTTTCAACTTCCTTTGAACAAGAGCATAAAGGTGAATGGTGACTGAATGTAGGTAGCATAGACTCGATATACAAAGCTGGGACATCTCTGTGACACAGGAGGCATCGACAGAGGCTCCATAGGGAATGGAAGCTTAACCAGTCGGTGGAGATAAACTTAGATAAACGAGTACATCTCCTAAAGTCAAACTATTAACCCAACCAACGGATGTGATAAACTATGCTCTATTCGAAGGAGAAACGACTCGACTGCTGCCAAAGATAACATCTTTTCTTGTCCAGCTTTTTGGTTTTTTAATTTTTTTTTGGACTTTTTCAAATATTTGAAAAGATTGAAAAAGAATAAAATCACTTTAAAGTTACAGACTAGGAGGAAACAAGTGTCAAATGGGAAAACAAACTAGTTCCAAGCAGTGGAACATACCTATGCTCAATGCAAGGACACATGTGTAGGATAGAGACAGTCGGGGGAAAGTCCCCTCCCGGTAAAAATAGGGAATCAAGCTGCAAAGGATATATAAAATGGCTCTGCGTGGCTAGACATGAGACAAGCTCGGGCTATATGGCTGATACTCAAAGTCAGGGAAGCTGGCATAAGGCTCAATAAGGCAAGAAAAGCTCATGATAATGCAATTACAACTTGACATAAGGGAGTCCAGGGGAAATAGGCTAGCAAAAGATTAAGAGGAGTATGAGGCTTTTGCGAAATGTCATGGCAATACTATACAATGGACTCCCACACCCTAAAGGACAAATTGCCGGCATGGACACCAAATGCAAATAAGGAGCTAACTAGGGTACCCATGTAAAGTCAAGCTCTACCATTCAAACCATGCCACTTCTAAAACAACAAGAAGGTTTCGTGACAAGATAGAATGAGTTCGTAACTACAGTTATAATGAAACGATCATAAGGTCATGCAAAATGCAAATAGAGGTGAAACCTAACCTATATGTCAGTTTAAACATGATACCTGAAATCGACATGAACAGGTCAAAACAATGGTCGAAACGGCGCTCAAAACGGTCTCCTACATCATATATTAGTAAAAAACGTTCCAAAAGGGTCAGAAACGGTCCAAAACTATAGAAAAGGGGGTAAAAATTTTCAAAAATTTGAAAAATTTCTATAAATAGTGAAAAATTCAAAACATTATATAACATTTGAAATTTTTACCCAATTGAGCTCAGAATTTCAAACGTGAATTTCGGGAGATCAGCTAGCAGAATCCGACACAGTTTTTTCCAGGTAATTTCCCATGCCTTGCTCTTTCATTTACATGTAAAATTTTCAATTTTCCATGGTCTAATTTGATTTTTAGGCCATCCTCAAGTATGCGCAACGGCCCACACGGAAATCGAGGATTTTTTGCGTGTAGGGTGGAATATATGTGGACAAATGCCCCAAAGTCACGTACATACATGGTTGTTTAGCAAATAGTCGCATATGTGGTTGCGTTCAAGATTTTCTAAGACGTCTAATGACCCAAACTTGAATTGTACAGGATGGTTCTAGAATGGAGAGAACGTGAGCACGGGGATGTAGAAGAAGCAGTACGGGGTGATCTAATGGCACAATAGGCTCTTCGTGCATGCGGGCTCTACAAGTTTTGGTGTCTTGGTGGCTTAAGGGCCAAACCAAGACTGTTGTAGATGCTGGTAGACTACTGGGATCATAAATCAGAGTCGTTCTAGATCGATGGGATGTCCCTCACCATAGAAGTGGAGGACATATACTTTATTACTGGATTGTCCCGATGGGGGGAAGTGGTGATGCTACGTTCTCGTGGACCCAGAGGTGGCCTCACCATAGAGGAGTACATAGTAGGGTATTGTTATTCGAACATGGAGAAGGTCAAGAGTCAGATCCCAACTAACTCCATATAGGTGCTAGGCATAAAGGCCATACTACTGACACTTGGCATGATAGCAGGGCTAGCCTCACTTCACCAGGCCTCACAGCCCTTAATGTTCTATGTGATGGAGTGCATGAGACCCACGGTTTATGATTGGAGCACTACACTGTTGGGCAACATGAAGCACCAGCTCAGTGAGTGCAAGATAGGCAGGGTACAAAACTTCAGTTTCAGTAGCATACTGAGCATGTTTTTATTTGAGCGTGTTCCAACATTGAGCCCTAGAGTTGACGTTCCTCTTCACGGGGTTCAAGATCCGGCCCAACGATGTTGGGCAGATGCGATGCGCAGACTGGGTGGAGGTAGGGTGTCCAACCGCTATCCAGCTGATTTCTTTCCATGGTGGCGGCGACAGATAGTTTCCATCGATGATTACCCCTATGTGAGGATAGATTTTTGGGGAGACCCCAACATGCCACTACCACTAGGATCGGCATACGACGACATTGGTAACAAATCCCAACCCTCTTTTTAATATTTTGAGTTATTTAATTTTTTGTGTGTTTTTTGATATATGGAATCAAAAAGACATGTTTTTGCATGACAACACATAGTGACATCCTGTCATATGCATGCAGATGTAGGACCATGGTGGCCTGAAGGCTTCCCTCGTCATAGACGGAGGGGAAGAGGAGATGACATTATGGGTGTGGATGCAGAGCGGATGCTCCAAAGAATTCATACCAACTTCGTGCGACTGACACATAGGGTACCCATGGTGCAGGTCGAGGACCTGCCTAAGGCCATGCAGCGTCAGGTGGTGGGTGTGCCATGAGCATGGGTGCGGTTGTTTCAACAGCTAGCTACAGCCGTGGTGACATTCCACGATTAGAATCCCCCTCCTCCTCCCCAGGCTTAGATACCTGGGAGTTATACATTTTGTACTACTGTGTATTTATATTTGGGTGGCTCGGAAGCCCCATTTTTGTATTATGACACTATGTATTATTACATTTTGGATGTTTAATGAAAAACTTTTATGATGATCGGTTTATTTATTTACATGTGTAAAAATGTATGTTTGTGATGAGCTTATTGTATATGAAACAAATGCCAATCTAACACGTAGTTAGCATATGAGTTAGTAGCTTGATTATAAATTCTTGGAACATGTATGTATGTTCTATTGTCAAATTGTCGTTCTAACAATCTCACACGTAAGAATCTCCATAATAATGTTGGATCCCTAACATGATACAAGACATTAAGCTGTGACACCACTAACTCTGAATCAAGACATACCTCAAGAGATAGAACACCATGTGAAATGGCATCCCGTAGAAGCTCGATAACGGCACTATATTCTACAACATTGTTCGAAGAGGGCCGTAAACATATGCCTCTTGAAGACAATACCTGACCCGTAGGACTATAAATCACCTAAGCAGCAGAGGCTGAGTGTTGAGTGTGATGGCTTGCACCATCCATGAATCCTATATAGATGGAAGACTCCATTAACATATACCATAAGAAACGGAAGCTAATCAACAAACCCGATCACCATAAGAAAAACCTAACTATGCAAAATGTTGTACAATAATATACAATAGTCAGCCCTGGCTGAAAATCATGCATAGTACTTTTTAAGATAGAGCCCATTTCTAGGCTCCACCAAGGCTGTCCCGTCATAATCTACTAGCTCATAAGCGGCCTTCTCTAACACACATTTAACCACATAAGGACCATGCCACATAGGGTTGAAATTTCCTACCCCCAAGGGTTCTTTAGCTTGATCCCACAAGAGGACCAAATATTCTTCACTAAACTTCCTTGGACGGATAGATTTATCATACTGGACCTTAATGCAGTGCGTATTCACTTCTAGAGCCACTAAAGCATCTCAGCGCTATTCATCAAGCTTCTCTAAGTGGACCAAACGCTCCTCCAATGGGGAAGTGTCTGGTAAGAGCTCTATGGCTAGCTTCAAAGAAGGGATTTCACACTCAACTGGCAATACAAACTCCACTCCATGTACAAGCTGATATGGAGAAAAACCGGTGGCAGTCTTAATCACAGTCCTATAATCCCACAAAGAAGGATATAACATGATATGCCAATTGGTCTTGCTTTGTGCGACGATTCGTTGGAGAATAGACTTGAGTGATTTGTTCACTGCTTCAACCTGTCCATTCACTTGAGGGTAATAAGAAGAAGAATGCTCATTAGAGGAAATTTCAACTCAAAATGGGCCTCCTAAAAAAAATAATAAAATAATAGTTAAAATAATAAAATAATATTTATTAATTTTGGAGGAAGAAAAGAAAAAAACTACTTTTTTGTTTGTATTTTTGACATATCTCCCCATGTTTTTACTCAAATTTTAATTGGGAAAGCTCGTTGGATGTGGAATTAAATTCCACATCCAACGAGTACCCACTTAGCATACTTTTGATGGACCCCACTACCCAAAAAACAAGAAATACCTAAAAAAACATGATGATGATGTCACCATCACGTTTTTTCAGGTATTTCTTGTTTTTCGGGTAGCGAGGTTCGTCAAAAGTATGTTGAGTTTCTACTTGTTGGATGCGGAATTAAATTCCACATCCGATGAGCTCTCCCGATCGAAATTTGAGTAAAAAAAGGGGATATATGTCGAAAATACAAACAAAATTAGTTTTTTTTATGATACCTATCCCCAAATTTATATTAAAAAGGTGTTTAAGACCTATACTGTATTTCAAATTTAAAGCAATTTCATTGGCTAACACATGATGACATGGAATTTGAGTTAAAGTTAAAGGGCCCATTTTGAGTTGAAATTTCCTCTAATGCCTATTTATACCCTAACTTTGAGGCCAACTCTTCCATCATCCGATTCTGAAAGTGCCTACCATGGTCAATGACAAGCTCTTTCGGAATACCGAACCAAGTAATAATCTGGTTGAATACGAAGTGTGTGGCTGTCTCATCATTGGATTTAATCGTAGGCATAGCCTCATCCCATTTCGTGAAGTAGTCAACAGCCACGATAATATGATGATGCCCCCTAGCTGAAGCTGGGTTGCAATCCATGAAATCAAGCCCCCACTTAGTGAAGGGACCAGCGGTGATAATTGGATGTAATGGGGCAGGATGCGAGTGCATATTACGTGCAAACACCTGGAAAGGGTGGCACTTCTTGACCGCATTGACAAAATCTTTAAAGATCGACGGCCATAAATAACCTTCTCTCAAGATTTTTTGGGCTGTAGAAAGTCCAGATAAATGACCACCACACACCCCTCCATGGCAATCATTCAGCACAAGCTTAGCCTCATCATGAGTTAAACAATGACGTAAAATGGAATCTACCCCACGACGGTATAATGTGTTATCCACTATGAGGTAATTCTTGGATAAGTGGCGTAATCGTCGTCGTTCATCCCGTGAAAGGTGAGTAGGGACCTTCAATGTTTGTAAATATATGATAATATCTTCATACCATGGATCCAAAGTTGAGATCAATAATATGTGCTCATCGACAAATGTATCTTCGCAATCCTCCTCTTCCTCGCTCAGGAAATCAGATATAAGCTCTGCAAAAATCAACAATTTCTTTGATTTCGCCGAAACAAACTCGAGATCGAATTCTTGTAAGATGACAATCCACTTATTATATTTTTCCCTAATCATCCTTCTAGTGAGGATGAACTGAAATGGATTGACATGGGCTACCACCAAGGTCTGGCGAAGGAGAATATAGTGTCTCAATATTTGAATTGCATGAACGGTAGCTAAGGCAAGTTTCTCCACATGGGAATAACGGATCTCCGCATCTATAAGGTTTCGAATCAGATAATATATGACATGCCCCTAGATCTCCTCATCCTCTTGAACCAAAAACATACCAATCATCTCCATGGACGCGGCCACATAAAGAAGAAAATCATGGCTATAGTCGGGTGGACTAATCACCGGGGCTGATGCTAAGGCTTGCTTAAGCGCATCAAAGGACTCCTGGGCTCGCTCATCCCAGCAAAAGGTAGTGTCCTTCTTCAAAAGATGCATAAAGCCTCTAGTCAAATTGGCAAAGTTCACGACGAATCTCCGTAAGAAGTTTTCCATGCCTTGCAAACATTGAAGATCTCTAATGTTTCGCGGGGGAGACAATTGAAGTATTTCCTCAACCTTCAAAGGGTTGAATCTTATACCCTCGTTGGAGATAATGAACCATAATAAGTGACTAGAATTGACGCAAAAGATGCACTTGTGAGGATTTAACCTGACCAAGTAATGGTGGCACCTTTCGAACACTAATCTCAAATGGTAGGAATGACGCATTCTCATTCGAGAATGAGCAGCAAGGTCATCCAAAAAGACTTCAATAATCGATTTGAGATCATGGAAGATCAAGGTCATAGCCCGCTGAAAAGTGGCTCCGACATTTTTAAGGCCGAAAGGCATCTTTCGATATGCAAAGGTACCCCAAGGACAAATAAAGGCAGTCTTATATTGATCCTCAGGTTTGATTTGTATCTGATTGTATCTAGAAAATTCGTCCATAAAGAAAAATACCTCGCTTCCCGCACACTCATCTAAAATTTGATTGATAAATGGTGTGGGAAAATTATCCTTAGGACATGCACGATTCAAGTCATGGAAATCAGTGCATATGCAGATCATTCCCTACTTTTTATCAACTGAAATGGGATTTGAAACCTACTCCATCAAGGGAATGGGATAGATAAAACCGGCATTCAACAACTTTTCTATCTCATCCTTAATCGCAGGTGCTTTCCTAGGATTCACCACACGCAAGCGTTGTCGAATAGGTTTAGCATTGGGATAAGTTTTAATCTCATTTTCAACAATGCAAGGGTCGATACCTGGCATTTCCTCATATGACCAAGAAAATACATCATGAAATTCTTTGAATAGCTCGGCATACTCTTGAATCTTAGCATGGGAACATTCTGCCCCAATATAGACATTCTCAATCTTGCCAAGATCGCGAGAGATATCAGATAGGAATGGTAGGAGATATATTTGCCATGTTTCCATTAGCCATCGGATCAGGAGAGCTTAATGGAACCATGGGACTACCAATTCTCTCACTGAGAACCTCCATAAAGTCCTCACACTCCAAACAGTCAAGCTCGGGAAGAAAATAAGATCTATGATGTAACTCTTACCAAGGTAGCTCAACCCCAAACATGGCCTCAATAATAGCTTCATCTGAAGGAAAAACATTATCAAGGCAGTCATGTGCATGCGAAGACTGAACTACCCATGCAGGAAGCACATATGGGTCCTCCTCCTTTGTCCATGAAGAGGAGGAACTAGGCTCTGCAGCACATTCAATATTAGCTTGATATGTTATCATAGTTGTAGGCAGCGGCACATTTGTTTTGATGGGCTCACATGAAGGACTCGGTGTAGGAAGAATCCAAGGATCTTCCATATGGGTTGTACGAAAATAAAACGATCTCACTGATGACAAAGCCTCACTGGAACTAGACCCGATCATAAGAACAGGTGTAGGACAACTAAATATTCCCATAAGGGATGGATACATGTCAACACCCACACTCCCAGTTGCCAGCTGAGAGTGTGTGACAATCGAGATAGAAGATCCCAAAGATTCGGTAACAGGCAGATTCGTGAATGAAGTTTGATCAATCATAACTATCTTCCCATTAAATGGAAAGCATACAAATCGAAATAGAGAAGAAGCTATGGCTTGCATACTGTACATCCAATTCCTACCCAGAACAAATTGTAGTCAAGGGGCACATCAACCACCTCGACCTCTATCGCAATGGTCTTCCCTCCCAAATGGACCTTAAGATAAGGAAGAATACCGTGTGGTATAAACGATCTACCATTAAAATAAGTCAACATGGTAGTAGATTTAGACAACTCGAGGGAACCCAAACCCTTCCAACATGCCAAAGACATCACGGAAGCAGCAGCGCCTTCGTCAATCATAGTGCATTTGACAGTCATGTTAAGACATTCTACATGAATCAAGAGAGACACATAGTAAGGAAAGCAAGGCTGTAGTCCCGCGGTTTCAAATTTGATGACAGAGGAAGAATCATCATCGTTAACACCAAGAGAAGAAAGTAAAGCTTTCCTTTGCGAAGGACAACTCTGAAGTACTTCGAGTGCAGACATCGCACAAGGAGTGTGGCCCAAAATCTCGACAATAGAATAGTTCTGGGAAGCTCAGGCATTAGGATTGTGCCCCAAATGCTTAAGGAATCCCTTAGGAATGCAAGGATAAACTTTATGTTTATCCACAGGTTTTTCAATATGCAAAGGACTCTCAGGTGGAGTAGGTTCCTTTCCAAGGTCTGGTTGTGACGAACCATAGTCCTTCGCACAAGTCACAACCTTAGTAGCATGCACCATATTGATGCAACCATGACCACTAGTAGCTTCCAGCAGATCTTGATCCCCACCAGACTAATAATAGGTCCTTGAGTTCATGTTTTGATTATGAAGTAAAGGGTTGGTTAGCACAGCTGGGCCCTACGCTATGAACCTCAAGGCTTCTTCTATCCGAGGGAACAAGTGAGTGAGGTGGTCATCCTTATACAAATTGCAAGGAAACTTAACCTTATGTTTAGGCTGCTTGTCCCTCCCAGCATTTTGGGTGTTCTTGTCATTAGAATTGGCATTTTCATTCTTAATCCCACCCTTACGATTGTTTTTACCCTTCTTCTTATTCCTTCCGGGTTGCTGGTTACCCTTCTGGTCCGACGATTGTACCGAAAGCACACTCACTATTTGGGTGGGTTGAGACAAAGCTGTGGCTTGTCCCGAGGCAGATTGGTTGATAAATAATTGAATGACCTATTTTACAACTAAATCTACAGGTTTGGCACTCATACAACCAACAATGCCATCGGCATGTGGTCCAGGTTTGACCCTAGGGTCGAAACTAGAATGCGGAGCATTAGGAATGATCTCATATAACAAACTAGATTGAGCATAAATCAAGTCCAATTCCTGTGCCCTAAAAATGGCTTGTTCCTCGTTCTGAACTCCGGATGTAGAAACATCCTTCACTATATAAGGAAGTAACAATTTAAGGAACCATTCGAGGAGAAACTCCAGTGGTATGAAGGATTTAATCAATCTCTTCTGTCTACGCCACTCTTGGATATGGTCTGAGCTATGTGTGGCTTTGTCTTGCCAAAAAGTTGACAAGAGCTCTGTACCAATGTCATAACACACTGGTAGCTAGAAGTGGTTGAGAAAAGTCATAGCTAGGTCATCGAACAAAGCGAATGCCCCCCCTAGGTAGCTCCATGTACCATTTCATGGCAGGCCTGGTGAGGGTGCGTTGAAATATCCTTAAACGGATCAAATCTTAGTGTAAGGAATTAGAAGAGCACCATAGGTGAAATGTAGTAACATGTTCACTCGAATATTCTCCTGGTTTGCCCTCGAATTTGGGAATGTCCGAGGGAAGCTTCGTAGGGACAACTGGCCAAGCCGGGTCATAAGATACCAGATCGTTCGTTAGTCTCAAAAATTTAGGTAGATTTAACATTGCGAGGAAAGGGAGCCTAGGTTGAGTAGGTCTATGAGGCGCTCCCTAATAATTTTGATTCACATAGGGCTGATTACCATAACCATGATGGCCATGGCCATAGTATCCTCCTCTTGTTTGACCTGTGTAGGGTGGCATGGAAGCACCATAATGTGGTGTACGTTGACTATGTGGGGGTACAAAGCCATAATTTGGAGAGTAAGTGGGTTGTTGATACCTGTAACCATAAGGTGAATAACTCTGTGCATACTGCGGTCCATAATATGGTCCATAAAAAGTCCCATGAGATGTCCCATGAGAAACTCCATAGGTAGGGATTGACATTCCGAAAATAGGAATATGACCTCCAGAAGCAGGAATACGACCTCCCGATACAACAGGAGGTACTTGAATCTGAGACACAACTACACGAGTAGCAACAGTACACACATGAATCGTAGCAACATTCCGGCCCGAAGGACCATGTGAATGTGGGGGAGGAATAACATTTGAAGAACTAGGAATAGAGGATGAGGGGACATGTGAAATTACGTAAGTGGTATTCCCTACAATCACTCGTCTTGGCTCTGGTATCCAAATAGGACTACTAGCACTAGGTCTAGGATGAACATGTGATGTGACCTCCACCGCCGGGATGGAGGGTGCAATGTGACTCATGTTCCCAAATCTCTCCACATGGAAGTGACTAGGAATGCCCCCAGACATAGTGTTAGGTTCAAACTCTGACTCGGTATGCGGTACCAAATCATGTGTAGGAATACCAGACATATTATAACTAACATAACTAGTGCTCATAGGTTCATGATAAGTCTTGTCACCTAGCATCCAATACTGACGACCTGTGGATGAGGGATCATACCCAGAGTGTGTAGGTATATCACGTGAAGGATCATACCCAGAGTGTGTTGGTATATCAGGTGAAGGATCATATGTAGGGGTAGGCTCTTCTTCTTCAACTTCATGAAGTGAAGAAGGTAGCTCAGGAATTTCATCTTCATGATCTCTCATCGTGTGTGAATCAATGTGATAAGTAGTCCACCTGGATCGTCTGCTTCTCTCTCCCAAAGAAGGAGGAGATGTAGAAGGAGGAAGTATTGCTAAATGACGAGAATGGAAGGGTTCCACACCCGAATCCACAATGACTCAAAAAATGAAAAGGACTCTCTAATTATGCAAACCCTAAGCAAGCTAGCATGCATAGAGCATACACCAATATAATCTAGAGCTAATCACAAGCAAATAAGGGTAGGATATGTGAGCTACAGAATGAAGCAGGTATGTCTCACCTAGGAGAGGCTTGAGACTCCCATACACAATAAGCGAAGGTTCGTAACCAATTATTGTGGCCCTTATCTTCAACGCATATAGTGACTGTGTTGCTCAACCCCAACCTGGCTGAGACACCTGCAGAATAACCCCTGCAATGTACCCCCTCGATAACCTAGGTAAGGCAACTAAGGTCGCCTCAATATAATCAATGCTCAAGTAGACATTCACAGGGAGGATTGACCGTATGGACAGGGTAGCAAAGCCTGAAACTCTCGAAAGAGCCCCTAGATACGAATGAAATCATGGAAATATCTTCGGTGCTACTTAGTTATGACTAGGGGTCATCCCAATCAATAACCGCTCACATTGCCTTGTGCTTAACTCCCTTGTAAGAGGAGGATCCTGCGAAACACTAATTATACCAAGGAATTTCACACTCTCACTTGGACAAACACATACATGTTGTTCTTTAGTGGTCTTGGAGAATTTACTGACAATGAACTATTCCAAGACCCTAAAACCTAATCTTGTTGGTGCACCCTATCAAATAAAATAGTGTAATCCATTTTAATTAAGCGTTGATTTTATTTGGATTTATTACTCAAAAAAGGTAGATGACTGTGCAACTAGTGGTGTTCTGACGCAATATGAAGTAAAATGCAAACCTAACAATCAATGCAAATGCATTGTGTCAAATGAAAAATAGGGCATGCTACTACGCGAAATGAAATTTTTTCTTCAAATGACAAATGAAGTCATTCCTATATGAAATCCTAACTAAAGATTCTCTAAGCAAACCTAATGCAAGTACCATGCAAAATGCAAAGTGCAATGCATAATGATGCAAAGAAGCAAATATTTTTGGATTTTTTGAATAAAAGTGAGATAGTAAAGAAAAAGAATGATTCTACCACCCCCAGACTCTGCAAGCATAATCAAACAACACTCATGCAAAGTACTAAGGTAAAATAAATCTAATGCACTAATCCCAAAACAAAAAATCGAAAATGCAATGATAAGAACATTCTTAAAAAAAAAAATTACCCTAATAAAGGTGTCTCTGGTCAGAAATAGAGGTGTATACAAACTCTAGAAATATCAAAGGAGACTCACCAATCATCAAAATTCACCCAGCAACACTCAATCTTCCCCTAAAAGTAAAAAATCAGGGCATACGTGAATGTATGTAGAAAACCCGTGTATTTACGCAGATATAGCAGTCAAAACCACATGTACACACGACTGTGAGTTAAAAACTCACGTACAGGAAGAGAAATGTATAAAAATGAAGGCAAACAAATAATATGAGACAAAATTCACACCAATCAGACACTACTAGGCAAACATGCCCCCAGACCTGACTCAAAAACAGAGAAATCAGAGCAATTCAAGAACATTGAATGCCGATAAAAACCCCCAAAGGGAAACTACTAGGAACTCCCCAGCATAGTCGCCAATTATGTTATGGAGAGAAATTCCTATGGATTGGGGTGCCACAATAGACAGCTTGACTCCAGAGATCAATCCTTTCCTATATGCAAGAGAAACCAAATATCTAACACTAAAGGATCTTGATTCGTACCTTATTCCGGATGGTTGATGTAGATCCCCGTTGAGATTTCCAACTCCAGCTTGAATTGATAAATTGATTCCTCAACATTCAATAAACAAGACAAGCATGCTATAGATAATTGTGTTAGACCTACTCTAGCATATATAATCAATAACATATAAGCATTTGAAATCATCCATGGATCAAATATTCATTCAAATACACATTATTGGACAGGAAAATATATTTCTATTAATATAAAAAAGAGATTACAATAGAGACAACCTCTGTCGGCACGTCTGTGAATCGGAGAAACTGAGTCCCCCACTTGGGCCTCCACCACTTCAATCCTCCATCTCTTGATAGCAAGATCACAAGCAAAAGGAAAGCTTGGGAAGAACACACAAGTGCTCCAAGGGACAAAGGGATGCAGAATCAAGTATAAGTTCCGTCAACAATGGACTATAGTTCTCTTTCTCTCAATTCCTCATGCCTTCAATGTATCCAAAGGGTTCCTTATATAGCTCTTCAATGGGGTAATGAAGGGTCAAATCCGAGTGATCTCAAGGAATATGTAAGGCCAGGAGACAAGTGAGTCGGATCCACATCAAGGAAAACTCCAAAAGAATTTGGCCTTTTGTACACATCTCGATGTACAAGGTTTTAGGGGTCAAATCCACGTATATATGCAAGAAAGGGTTTAAAAGTTGTGTATGGAAATTTTGACATGTTTTTAGGGATGATCTTGGAAACATCAAAGGTGCAAGAATGGTCCATGGGGTCTAAGGAGTCTACAGAGGGATAGGGAAGGCCATAAAAGTGTGATTCACCATGTGTGGTAAAATCAACTATAACACCTGCCTTACTGGTTAGAACCCTCTTTTCCCACTTTAGATTATCTCACACAAAATTTTCCTTCGGATGAGTCCATTATGGAAATCATGAGTGAGAGTGAACCCGTCTGGGAAGATCACCATTGTTGATCTTGTTTTCTTCCCAATGCCACTTCAGTGGGTTTTGACCTTGAATCACTTATCAGTACTAATATTGCCACCCATCCGCAAAGACTGGTATTGTTGCAAAATATGGAATCCAAAGGAAACCTATTCAACATTAATAAAACTACCACAATTGACATATCAGTCAAACCTGGAACCATTGAGCATGTTCATGTAGGGCATAACTACTCAACGGAAGAAAATGAAGCATGTAGAGCATTATTCCGAGAATTTTGACATATGTTTTCCTAGACTTATGAGGAGATGCCAGGGATAGACCCTTCTATTGTGTTTCATGAAATTAAAACCTATCCTACGGCAAAACCTGTCAGGCAGAAATTGCATCAAGTCCATCCCCAGAAGGCTGCAGCTATTAAAGCCGAAGTAGAAAAACTTCTGAAAGTAGGATTTATTTATCCTATAACCCTAATGGAATGGGTATCTAACATTGTCCTTGTGAACAAAAAACAGGGTACCATTAGAGTATGTATTGATTTTCGAGACCTGAAAAAAGATTGTCCCAAATACAATTTTTTGACTCTGCATATCGATCAGATTATCGACAACTGTGATGGAAGTTTCATATTCTTGTTCATGAATGGATTTTATGGCTATAATTAGATTGATATATTTCCCGCCGATTAGCACAAAATGACATTTATATGTCCATGGGGAACGTTTTCCTATAGTAAGTTACCGTTTGGCCTTAAGAACACCAGAGCTACATTCCAGTGTGCCATGTCCTAAGCATTTCATGATATTAAAAACATTATGGAGTGGGACCTTGATGATATCCCAGTGCATTCACATCAACAGGAAGACCACCCTAGGAATCTTAGAGACATTTTTCTGAGATGTCATCATTATAACATATGACTCAATACACACAAATGTGTTTTTTGTGTTGAAATGAGACATCTCCTTGGATTTGTGGTTTCTAAGGATGGCATTTGAATTGATCCACTGAATATTGCTGCTATATTATCCCTTCCTACCCCAACAAATATTGTTGAACTCCAAATTTTGCAAGGTAAGGAAAACTTTCTCCATTGTTTCGTTCGCAATTTCGATGAGAAAATGCATGGTTATATGCGTCTCCTAAAGAAGAACACTCCATTATTCTGGGATGACTAGGACTGGTGAGCCTTTGATAATCTCAAGCACACTCTGACTCATTCACCCATGATACACCCCCTGGATTATTCAAAGGACTTTCTCTTGTATGTTGCTTCCTCCACTACTATCATTGGGATGGTTTTAGCGCAGAAAGATCCCAGTGGTTAGGAGCACGTGATATATTATCCCAGTAAGAATCTTATTGATTAAGTTATCTCCAAAATAAATTTATTTTGATACTATGAAGAATT
This sequence comes from Pseudotsuga menziesii, assembly GCA_001517045.1. Lineage (NCBI taxonomy): Eukaryota > Viridiplantae > Streptophyta > Pinopsida > Pinales > Pinaceae > Pseudotsuga > Pseudotsuga menziesii. Next base: position 301,021 of record LPNX010797657.1, read on the forward strand.
CGAGTCATGTTATGAAATATTTAAACATGACTAACAAATTGAGGGTCTCTAGTTTTGCTCTGGTTGAGGAAATTGGAAGTTTTAGCTTTCGGTGGCTTAGGCAGGGTTCTTAACAACTCATTAGCCATTGAAAGGATTTGTTTCAGTATCTAACAATATAATGCATGATAAAGGTTAGCCACCGAAAACAGGCCCGATCGAGTAAATATTAAAAGCACTTTCAGTGGCTTAGGCGAGACTTCAAATAACTCATTAGCCACCGAAAAGTGTTGGTTTCGGCAGCTTAGTGAACAGTCTAAGAAGGGTGCTAACCACTGAAAGCAGGTAAAAATCATTGGGGAAAAAGTGATTTCGGTGGCTTAGGAAAAAGCTCTGATGTTTCATTAGCCACCAAAAGGTTGGTCTTTCGGCAGTTAAAAGGGATATCCGGAGAGACCATTATCTGCCGAAAGCCAAGTTTCACAGCGCCATTTGGAAAACAATTTCGGTGGCTTGGGTGAATAGGTCAGCATTTCATTAGCCATCCAAATCCTTGTTTTCGGTGGCTAGCAGACAAATTCCTGAAGGCCCTTAACCGCCAAAAAGGTAAAAAGAAAGAAATTTTTAGAAACCTATCAAATCAGATCCCGTCAGCAAAACAATGATCATCAAAGGGTGTGATAAAGCACAGAAAGGACATGAGGCTGCATCAAGGCATGAGGAAATGAGTGAGGAGGTCATTGTTAAACTGATAAGGATTGATGTGAATTGAAACCCTCCTTCTCCCTCCATCTATCCAAATAACTACAGAAAACCCCACTAGGTATCCGGGTTGATGTTAACATGATTGCTAGGCGAAGGGTCTCAAAAGGATCAACTAAATCCATCACCCTCTGACCTAAGCATCAATCATGTAGTAGAAATCCCTCATAATCAGTGCCCATTCTTCAGTACACTCTGCCTTTGACTTTAGCATTTCTCACCACCAGAAAACCATCTCTAAGAAGAATCCTACTAAAAACACTATCCTACAGAACTTGAATTGATTGTTGTAGGTACCCAAGAGTGACATTCAGCAAATGAAGAAGGGAGGACCCGCTCTCAGGCAAGAGTTGGGAGACATCCACTACTTGGAGGCACATGCAGAAGTCTGTCAATTTTTCAAGGATGCTGGCTACTATAGGTTTTGTGAAAATATTCAAGGTTCACACCAGCAGGTGGCTGAGGCATTTTCTCTCTCTTTCAATGGCTCCAAGGTAGTCATAGGTAAATAAGAATTTATGATAGGTGAAACCCTAATTACTGAAGTGACTGAAATCCCTAGCATAGGAGAGAAGTGGTTTAAAACCACCATACCAATGGATGTAGAGTTCAGATCTTATATAAAGCTTAAACATAGATGGGTGGTGTTAACTCAAAAATCCCCCACATAGCTCTCTATGGCCTACACCACTCAAGGACACCATCTCACAGCACTCATTTCACTCCATAAGACCTTCCATTTGACCCCCACACCTTCAAAAGATCCCAAGGATGAAGAAAAGGGCTAAAAACCGCAAAAAGGAGCCCAAAATAGCCCCGTAGGGGCTAAAGCCCTCAAAAAGGGGCTAAAACCCTGAAAGGGGCTAAAGGCCCAAAAAAGGGGCTAAATCCCTGACAAAGGGCTTAAAACCCTAAAATCCCTTGAAAAAAATATAAAAGGAGGGTGGGGGGTCACTCTCAAAACACTCCTCACTTGCCTATTGTTATGCTGCCCGTGGATGCTTTGAGACCTCTTTCTCTCAAACCACCCACTCTCCCTCTCCTCCATCTCCATCTCATCAAGCCATTGCTTCCCAACCAAGAGAGAGGTGCTCCCATGAGATAGGGCATGGTGGCCCATTTCCACCTAAGTGAGGTATAATTTCTTTTCATGGTTGTTTATTTTTTTTGCTTTCTAACCCTCATTTCTATTTGTAGGTTTTTCATTGACATTGTTTGCAGGTTCTCCATTGTAGTAGCTTAGGTTGTTTGCAGGTTTTAAGGAGGCGGAACCCTTACCCATTTTCTATAAAGGGGTTCACAAGGGCTTCATCTCTCCATTTATTTTCTATTATTAGCTCTTAGATCTAGTTTATAGTAGCTACCATTTGCTTATTCTTGTTTAGATTAGCTTAGTTTAATTCGCTGCTCTGTTTATGTCATATTTTCATTCCATTTTTTACTATTTTCTAAGAGTTGGAGCCTACCCTTGTGCCCTATAGGCACAAGGGAGCCATTCCTACTCCTGTAGTGAGGAGAAATTCTCACTACAGCTTTGGCGACTCCACTGGGTCGATCCCACAGGATCCCTAGGCCAAAAATTTCAAGTTTTCAAGTTTTTTCAGTTTTACCCTAGTTTTCAGAAATCTTAGGTTAGATCTGTTTAAATATACTTTATTTCCTATTTTAGTCAGTGTCGAAGCCTCTGCTAGGCCAAGGCAAGTCAAATTGACCCTAGTACCAGTTACTGTCGTCCAGATCTGACCCTGGATCACCAGAAAACCCCTTTCCGGACTAGGGCGCTCTTATTGGGGAAAAAGGTGAGACTGGGGCGCTCTTAATTGGCCAACAGGTGCACCCAGGGTGCACTTAATCCTTAGAGAGGTGTGACTTCAGCCCAGAATCTTAGGTTGCGGCTGTTTTCACATTTTGTGCGACCCCCTTGCTCATTTCTGGAAAAATATCGCGGCCTCCTCGTGGGATTTGGTCAGAAATGTGCAGCCTATCACACAGAAGTTGTATTTAAGTTTAATTAATAGTAATTTTTAGTTTCAGAGGACTATTAGTGTGGCCCAACTACCTCTGTCCACCATTGCAGGTCTCTTTGAATTCCAGTTTTTACTTTCTGCAAATCAATCCATGAACAATGTGTATATGTTAAATCAATCATTAAGGCTTAATAAAATCAACTAGTCTAACTAAAAGTAACTTAAAAATAACCATCTTGTTTCCCCCTTCCTCCTCTACCCAGTCATCACCCTATGGGGTATTCTGGGATACGACAAAGGGTAAGCTCGTATAGATCTAGGCACTCCAAGTTAATTTTCCCAAACCACTAAAACCAAGTGACCTAGAAGGTAGAGGGGGTAGAGAAGGAGGGCTTCTCACGGCACTAAGCATCCTCCCTGTTGACCAACCTAGCATTTGGGAGGTGACTTGAGTATCTACGAATGGGCTTAGTCCCATTGTGTTGAGATCCCAGCACCTTCTCTTGGTTGAAGAAGAATATCACTGAGAGGTAGACATTTAGTTAGGCCAAGAATTCAGGGTTAATCATCATACTTGCTTACAAATTTTTGTTTATGCTTGCATACAAAACCATGATATGAACTCGATCATGAATTCATAAACCATATTGGAAACCAAATACCAAAACAATCAAGCAAACCAACACACCATAGCAAATAATTAACCCAACTCAGTTCATGACGCTGAGTAAGCCTTAAAATTTACCAAATTTACACTAAGTTCAATCAATTTTGTAGTCTTTGAGGACATAAGTTCCTGACCGCTTCAAATCTAGGAAGTACTTGGGATTTGCCTAGAAAATCATTGTGAGGAGTACCATAGGAACCCTAAAGTAGCTGGCCGCTGAGAGGAATTTCCAAGCAAAACGGGCAATGACCCCTTTTGATTGAGTAGAAACACCCATGAGAAACAATCCAAGCATTGTCTTTCAGCAGTCTTGGTGGCCAAGAGACCACCTTCAGCTGATAGGCCATTGAAACTAGGGTCAAAATCTCATACCCACCAGTTTCATACAAAAAAGAAAACACAATTGATCCTCCGTGATCTTCCTCACGCCTGAGAGGCGAACCGCCACCATTTGGAACACATGATCGGCACCGTCGAAGCCGCTCTTAGTGATCTTCGACACCATCAAAGAGCCACACGTGCTCTGATTTTGATTCAGACCCATATCAGTTTGAACCAGACCTCCACACCGCACCATCAAGCCCCATGGCTAGTGCAAACCCGGATCCATTTTTCGGCCTAACCTTATCAAGTGGACCCATGTCCACATGACAACCAGTCACCCACAACTTGGAAAGCGGTCCAAGCACAGTCATATAGAATATCATTAGCCAATTGTCGCCACCCATAGTGACCATCCAAGCTAGCCCAGTGGTAACAAACGGGGGTAGTGGCCCCTCCACACACACTGCCCCTCCTGCCACACAGGGGGGTAGTGCACCATCCACCTACATTGCCCCTACTGCAATACATGGAGGAAATGCCCTCGCTACCCATACCATCCCACCCACAACACTTGGGGGCATTGGCCCATCCTCCATGGTGCCACCACAAGCACCCCCAGCCATGCAAATGCATTATGCACCTACAAACCCCACTCTTATTGCAGCCCCATCCCACATCAACTTGGGGTCAAATCTACCCTTCATGGTTTGTCTAAACTTGCCTGACTGGGCTAGATTAATGAATGACCCCATCTACCACCAAGCTTTCTGGCCACCCATGCCAACTAAGATGCCATTAGACATCCCAAAGTTTGAAGGCAAAGCCGGGGAATGTCCCCAAAATCATATAATGACATTCCATTTATGGTGCTCATCCAACGGCATCATAGATTACTCCATCAGGCCGAGGTTGTTCCAACGCACCCTTACAGGTGCTGTAGCCAAATGGTACATTGAGCTGCCACAAGCCAAGTACCCCAACTTCAACTCCCTAGCCTTCATGTTCCTACAGTATTTTCAACTCCCTATCAGATATAACACGGGGGTGGAGATCCTGCTATCCTGTCACCAAAACATCGCCACTCACATCACTGATCATATCCATGAGTGGCGGCGGCACCACAACTTGTGTAAGATCCAACTAGACGACATGATCTTCTTGGATTGGTTCCTTAAGACTTTGCTCCCACCCATTGAAAAGGACGTCGCATCTGAACGTCCCCAATCTAAAGAAGAGGCCATACTGAAGGCCCAACAATTTGATGTCATTTATGCCCAGTCGGGATACTTGTACACTGTCATTCCAGATGCTCCCCGTCCAAGTACCTCTTACCGCGACACACCGAGGGCATCCCATGCAGTGGACAACATCATAGGGTAAATCTCCCAACAACCACAGCCTCGACCGACACCACCAGCCATTGCACTACAACCAAGCAACACTACTAATGTTGCTTACCAAAACCAAGCTCTAGACTATGCTAGAATGATGTCTCAGTCTAGAGCAACAACCTCTTATGCACAAACTGCGCCACCACAGCAGGCTCAGGCCATGACTTGGCCAACACAACAGTATGTGGGGAAAATGCCCACATTTGTGGCACCACCACCCCCGCAAATATACTATGCACCACCTATGCAACAATTTTAAGCCCCCACCCTCGCTACACCCACTCCATTGGGACAAGTGTTCACACAACAAAACCGTACCAACCAGCCTACCCCTAACAATCAACAAGGGAAAGCTAGAAACAACCAGCCCCACAACCAAGGAAATAACCAACTGTAGGGAGGCGGTCAGCAACCAAACCCTCCCAATAATGCTGCGGCTAACCAGCTAGCCCAAAACCCCCCACGACAGAATGCACCAAGACGCAACGCTTCGTTGCACACAAACCAACCTTATACACTCTATGATGTTTATGGGCATTACACATTTGAGTGTCCCCTCATGGCTCGTGCTAAGCAAGCCATTCAAAATGAGGCCCAACAGGCTGCCAATGCCCCCACTTAAGCCCAACCCAACTAGGCACCACAAGGACCTCCTCCCATGGTGCTTCAAAACCCATTACCAGTCCAAGGATTCGTGGCACCCACTCCCCCTCCCCAGGCCAATCCCAACACTTTGGGGGCACCGCCCATGGCTGAAATAGGTGTCCACCACCTGATGACCATGACCAATGAAGAGGTCAACTTACAGACTAGATGAAATTAGTACGGTACCACCATCGATCCTGCCGACTCATCAGAAACATCCACGTCTAAGACAACCAACCTACCTCTCTAGTTACCCCCATTCCCATGCCCCCCCATATGCAGAATCACTAATAATGCCACAGCTAGAGATGCAGTCAGCTATAGCATTGTGGATGATTTGGCCCAAACTCCAACCGCCATTTCCGCTCTTGAGGTACTTAAAATGTGCCCAACGCAGCGAAAATCCTTACTAGCTTCTCTAGGGGCAGTAGACCCCTCCGACTCCAAGTTAATCACGTTTGACACAGAGTATGGAGAGCCATGCATGCCCTTCACTATTGCCTTCCAAATCTTGGTGTCCATCTGAAACTTGGTCATGCACCGATGCATAATGGATGAGGGGGAATCCACATGCATCATGTCTACCTTGGTTTGGTAGAATCTTGGATCACCAATTCTACAACCGTCATCCACGACTCTGCAGGCTTATGATGGACACCCCACTAAAGCCCAAGGAATCCTCCCCCATGTCCCTATCATGTTATCCAGGAAGACAGTCTTGATCGACATCGAGGTTGTCAATGCTCAATTGGATTACAACCTCCTCCTTGGGAGGAGTTACATGTATGCCATGTGAGCTGTCATGTCAACTATCTTCCACCTCATGATGTTCCCCCATGAAGGAAATATTGTGATGCTTGAATAGCTCACCTACCATGATCTGCAAGGGTTAACAACACCTGCCAATGTTATCCCTACCATCACCACCATTGAGCCATAAGGGGTGACCACACACACTAACGTCATCCCTGCAACCAACATTATGGTTGAAAACACACCAGCCTCCCCATCGTTGAATGTGGGCCCTGGGTTGTTTACTGATCCCAACATGACGGCTCCTTTCCCATTCGTGTCACCACCACCAACACAAAGCAAACTGTAGACTTGTGCATGGTCTCATCAAGCACCGCTGCACCCAAACAACAACCGCAGTTGCAGCCCCAACCAAAACCACAACATTGTCTGCAATTGCAACGCCAACAGCAGCTGCAACATCACCCATAGTAGCAACATTACGCGCAGCCACAACCATAACCTCAACCCCACATGCAACCAGCTGGGAGTTATGTGGGCTCATCTCTGGTCCATACAATTACCTTCCTCTTTCCCCCACCTGGTGTCATGAGCAAACCGGTCATGGCCACCTTAAGTCTACCCAACTTTATGTTGGGGATCCCGGTGTGGTATCTTGATCCACCAGCTCAGCCAACAATGCCCCAGGTTGTGTTAACTCCGATGCAACCTATTGCGGTTGAGTCTCACCCCCCACCCAGTCTGCATAAGACAACTAATACACCCGCACCTGCACCACCCCAACCCAAAAGGGACAGGGGAAAGAACACCAAAGCTACCCCAGAACCATGAAAAGTCCCACCTTGTGTCGTCTATGAACAACAGGGCCATCCAACTTAGAATTGCCTTGAAATCCCAGTGATATGTGCACATCTGGATGCCATGGATACGAATGAAAACATCCCCGTGGTTGAACTCCCAACCACGCCATTAGTTAAGAACAAGGAATTGAGGACAAACCATGCTTATGCCCTTTGTGTCCTGTATGGACATTACTCCCACCATTGCCAAGACCTGCCCGAATTTCAAATGTCTCTCACTGACCTCCGTCACCATGCCCTTGAGTTCGATATCACCTTGATCGAAGAAGTTCACCCACCACCTCCTTCGTCTGACACCATGTACATTTACATGATGTTTAGTTCCCCTGACCAGCTCATCCCCATATCCAATGACGGTCCATCAGACCTGTAACTTCTTTGCTTCAACAATGACAAGGAGATACTTGAAGCTCTGACCGCCCTGGAATACCCATGGGACGACATGCACCATCGCTCGTTCTTCCTCCCGGAAGAGCTTGTGTCGCAGTCCGACCATTTTTCCTTGGAGACCAAAGATTTCATCCATGGGAAGGTTGACTGGTTCAAGAACCCAATCCCAACAACCGATGCCTTCGAAGAAGGGAACATGGCAAAAATTTCACCAACAATTAAAATCGGCATCTCAACCAACTCTGAGATCGTTGAGGAAATTATGTTGGGGGCATCTTGCTCCCCAGAAGAGGTCGATGCGTACACCACTCTCTTCCAAGAATTCCATGACATATTCACCTGGTCATACACTGAAATGCCCGGTTTAGATCCATCCATCGTGGAACACCACATCGACACATGGCCTGATGTGGCACCTGTCCGCTGGAAGCAACGGCCCATCCATCCATCCAAAGTGGTTGCGGTGAAAGCTGAGATAGAGAAGCTGCGCACAGCTGGCTTCATTTATCCCATTGCATACACAACTTGGGTTTCTAATCCTATTCCCGTGAATAAAAAATAGGGTACCATTCACGTTTGCACATACTTCCATGATTTTAATGGCGCATGTCCCAAAGAAAACTTACCCACCCCGTTCATCGATGCATGTGTCGGACATGAGGCCTTCTCCTTCATGGATGGATTTTTCGGTTACAACCAAATACAAATCTAGAAAGAAGACCATTACAAAACTGCATTCACAACCCCATGGGGCACATTTTCCTACCGAGTCATGCCCTTTGGCCTCAAAAATGCTAGAGCCACCTTCCAACGCGCCATGACATATTGTTTCCACAATTTAATTCACATCATCTTGGTCTACTTGGACGATCTCACCGCTCAATCATGAAAATAAGCACAACATATAGACGACTTGTGGCAAGTCTTTTTACGTTGCCGCAAGTACAACATCCGCCTGAACCCCCTCAAGTGCGTTTTTTGTGTCCCAGCAAGCCGTTTACTCGGATTTATTGTCTCACACAAAGGGATAACAATAGATCCCCTCAAATTTCAGGCCATCCTTGATCTTCCTTCCCCAAGAAATCAGCACCAACTACAAAGCCTACAAGGAAAGGCCAACTTCATTCGCCGCTTTGTGCCAGAGTATGCAACAAAAGCCTATGGATTCATCCTCTTGCTCTGCACAAAAATCCCCTTCGTTTGGGATCAGTAAGCACAAGAATCGTTCGAGGCACTCAAACAAGCCTTGGCTTCTGCACCATTACTCTCACCACTAGATTTCACTCGAGACTTCATCCTTTATGTGTCAGCCTTAGAAAAGACCATGGCTGGAGTCTTGGTCCAAGAAGACGATGCTCGCCAAGAGCACGTGATTTACTACATTAGTCAGAAGCTAATAGGACCCCCATTACGATATTCACTTGAGGAGAAACTAGCCCTAGCCATTGTCTTCTCGGCTCAAAAATTGTGCCACTACATCATTGCCAACCATACTCAAGTAGTGGCTGATTCAAACCCAATGCGGCACCTCTTAAGCCACCGCCTTCTACAAGGTCGAGCAGCCAAGTGGGTAGTCATCCTCTAAGAGTTCGACCTAGAGTTTGTGTCTCCAAAAAGCACGAAGGCGCTCGCATTGGCCACACTCATGACCAATCTGCCCCCATTAACCGCATCATCACCCCCCAAGGATGATCTCCCTGATGATTTCCTATTCGTCATATCTACAGATGACCCATCGTATGGGGACATCCTTCTCTATTTACGAATGCAAAAGTTCCCAGCTCACTTCAACCATGAGGATAGGTGATGCATCCAACATCAAGCCATTCGCCACTTGCTGATTGGAGATGTTCTGTATCATCGAGGCATTGATACCATCCTATGTCGTTGCCTCACGTGTGGCGAGGCCGATACCATCCTTAACGACAGTGATAGCGGAGCCTATGATGGTCACCTTTCAGGCCTAGAAACCGCCCAAAATATTATACGCGCCAACTATTTCTAGCCCTCCATCTTTGCTGATTGCACAAAGGTAGTCAAACATTGCCGCAACTGTCTACTTTTTTCCCCAAAGGCAAGAACCCCCCCCCGCACCATTACACCCCGTAGTCACAGTCGGGCCTTTCTGCAAATGGGCAATCGACTTCATGACAAACAACCCCATTTTAGCTAATGGTCACAAATACATCATCGTGGCAGTCAATTACTTCACCAAGTGGGTCGAAGCCATGCCCACATTCGATTGCAAAGTTGAAACCACATCACATTTCTTCTTCAACCATGTCATTACACGGTTTGGTGTCCCCAAAAAATTAGTCTCCAACCATGGGGCACACTTCAAAGACTTCGTATGGGCTGAATTATCAACCATGTTGAAATTCAAACACTAATACTCTTCTTCCTACTACCCTCAAGGCAATGGCCAAGTTGAAGCAGTCAACAAAATCATCAAAACAATGCTCCAACGGATGATAGGAAACCACAAAACTAACTGGAATCACATGCTATTCTCTGTCCTATGGGCTTATCGCACATCCACAAAAACCGCAACCGGTTTCACCCCATTCTGACTAGTACATGGCGTTGAATCAATGCTCCCTATAGAGTGCCAAATCCCATCTCTCCGCCTCATGGTGGAACTCCTTCTTGATACTTCACCTTTAGAATAATGACTCCTCCAACTCGAGCAAACCATAGAAGACCGTCGAGCTTCTCTCCAAGCCATTGAAGCAACAAAAGCATGATCAAAGATCCAATATGACTCCCATGTCCACCCCCACACCTTTAGCGAAGGTGATATGGTTCTATTCTATGACCAACCCAACGATAAATTGGGTAAAGGCAAGTTCGAATCAATGTGGTGTGGCCCATATGTCATCCACCGTTGCCTCAGAAAAGGGGTATGCACCCTCATCGACTCTGATGGACAACTCTTGGAGAACCCCCACAATGGGCTCTACCTCAAGAAATTTTACGCTTAACGTCACCAATGCGTCACTTCATTTTATTTTTCTTGTTTTTCAACATTTTTCAGCAAACATCAAAGGCAGCACCATCAGCTGCTAATCAAAAGTCACTTGGAACCTGTTCAAGACACCTCTCACACCTCCAAGATCAAATTTTTATCTAGTTAGGATACCACCGTCTCATGTTTAGTAAGTCAATTTCAGGATCATTTCCCACAAGTCACCTCGATTCATGAGCCATGACATGAGGATGCGAGTGTCTACGGAGCGGTACTCGTATCACACCCCTCGGTCGCAACTCATGCGAGCGATCGGGCTGCCACCCGTTAAGGATTGTACTATACTTTTATTTTTGTATTTATAATTGTCTTTTTCACCGCCCCTTATGCGGACCTTTGGACCATCGTCCAGAAAGCCCTTTGTTTTTCTTCCATGTATTTGACATAGAAGTGTCCTCAGGTCACCGCCCATGAAGGACTATAATTTTAAGCTTTTATTTTGTATTTTTAACACATAGTTGTCTTTTCCATTCACCACACCTTACGCGGACCTCTGGACCACTGTCCAAAAAATGATTTCTTTTCTTACACGTATTTGGCATATAAATGCCTCTGGACTTGTACTCACATCACATGTATTCAAGTTCATCCACCACAACACACACACATGCTCTCCTGACCTTGTTGCCGCCTTGCACACACCTGGGTCACGTGGCAGAAATCTTCAAGACACTCGGTGTGTCCTTGGGGGCAAGTCTCGAGTCAAGGCTTTCACCTTGTTCTTGACTCCTTCGTTTAGGCTCAACTCCTAATGAAGCCAAGAGGGGTAGACCTTATTAAGTTACTAAGGATAATTACTTAGTATGGTGATGTTAAACTGAATGAGTTACTTAGGAGTTTGAAATTTAACTATAGAAAATCAAATATGACAAGATACAAAAAATGAACACACGAAAGCACAATGCTGAGACACAATATATATATAAAGCAAGAAAATAACTAGTGCCTTAGAATGGAGTCAAAAAATAAGATCAGTGTACTTGCATGTGCTTGGAGTGAATGTTTTACGATTGCCTCTTGGTACGTTTTAAGTTAAATTTGAGGTGTGAGTTGATTAAAATTAGGCGAAGGGGTGGACTCGAGATATACCCGAGAGTACTTGGAGTATGTCCAAAACTAAACCTTCATGGCTACCCGCAAGGAATATGTGGGATGAATGGAGTCTCTAGGGCTATTGTTCATAACTCACCCATTAGGGTGTGACAGAGATCGGGGCCGCGAGGTCACTTTTCAGAAGTTTCCACTTCCTTTGGGTATTTTGCCACCGTGATGGTTTGATCTAGGTGTTGGATTTTCACCTGATGGTTTGTCAATTTGGGAGAGTGAGTCCTAATTATACTAGTCACTCAAGTGCTTTTGATACAGCTTGACTGATTGGATGAACCGCATCCAAGTGCAGAGCATACATGCCGGAGTCTTGTCAATTTTAGAAAATTCTAAAAATGGGTGTTCTTGTTAAAAAGAAAACCCTCCAAGAACGTATTTCGATCCAAGTGGATCTCAATTGGGGAATCAAGGAGGGGTTAATTTTATAATATCTGAAAAACAAATGATAGAAAAGAAAACAAATACACAATTCTAGTTTTCTAATTAGTCCTACCACGAATCTCTTTCCCCTTTCGGGTCAATCGAGAAGTCATGGGGTAAGTATTAATATTACTTTGAAATATCAAATATGGAATATGAAATTGATAATGAAATAAATTATACTACCCTGCATATTAGATCTATGCTAGTTTGAAAAGGGATGAACAAAAAGCAAAAAAAAAGACACCGACGCAAATCCCCCCAGGGGGGATGGGGAATGGGCTCGAAAGAGCCTATTCAAAAATTATTTTTATTAATAGTGGTTACAATATCCGAAAACTGATATAATTCTTCTTGATCCTTATATGGAGTGAAATCAAGAGCTTACAAAGTGCGAAAATTAAAGGTTTTAGTCAAATGGGAGACCCCTGGGGGGATTTGAACGCTCCTAAGGCCACTTTCAAACAGAAGCTTCCTTTATTTTCTATCAAACCTGATAAAAAACAGCAAGCATATTATACTAAAATATGCTCAAAATAACTCTGAAAGTACCTTTGGGTCAGCTTACTTTTAACCAAAAAAAACTAAGTTAAGACTAGTTAAAAAGGTAAAAATGAACCAAGGAAAGCATGCTTTCCTTGGGATATTGGCTTGCCTTTTGGGAAGCCAATAAGATGTGCACTTTTATTGCAGAATATGAAATTTAACATACAGCAAATAGAAATCAAATGCATGCAAGCTACAAAATTTCTTTAAAATTACATGCAGAAAAGGACGATTTCCATAAAGCTAGATCTAGAATGCTCATGAAACCTTTTAAGAGAAAGATCTATACTATGGGATTTGATAGGATAGATCTATGTTGAAATTACTTTTAATATGATAGATCTAAACAAAATCAAAGCTATGAACAAAGTAACCGGGTAAAAGAGTTGATTTTTTTTAAGAAATGAGAAGAAGAGGAGAGAAGGTCGGCTCGTTGCTTGAATGGAGCAAGATGAAAGGAGGCCCTTTTGTGGAGTGCTGAGGGACAGAGTATTGAGCTTATTGGATAAGGAATGGCATCAATCTTGATCCACACCTTCATCCAATCAGGAACCTGCAACTAGATAACACAAGCCTGCACACACCTCGTGAGATCTGGATATAGATGTATAAAGCAACAAAAATGAAAGATCATGCAAAAATAATCTTATTTAAGCATATAACTGAAATTTTTGAGCATACATCATATGGATAAACAAGATCAAGCAATCTAACTTGCCTAGTTTACACCCTTACTTGATTCAACCGAATCCTTGAAGCCAAAACACACAAGCAGCATAGAATTTGGAAAGAAATTGTAGTTACCACATCAGCAGCATAACACTCAGAATCCACACAGACACATGCACTACACAATATAGCCTCCAAAACTTCTTTATTCACAAATGATTATCAATACACAATTACAATGGCAAGCCCTTCAATCCAACTCTAACTAGCTTGGAAGAGGGAGCCTCAGCCAGGATATATACAAAAAACAGGACATCCAGCCCATGGGGGGTGCAATTCCTCATGGAATCAGATGAAATCAGTTGATGGAAAGTCAATCAATTCATAACTGAAGCTGAATTGATCCTACTTGTCAACCGGGGGCTTGATTGAGCTGACACATCAACCCATACACTGACGCATCAGTCCACAGAGCATCCAGGAGAGTCCACGCATGTGGAGGAGAGAGAGAGGGAGCAATTTCCCATGAAGATAGCTGAAGATCAACTCTAGATCTGATTTGATCACCTCCTTCAGTCAAGGATTTGTTAGATCCAGTCAATTTGCTTCATATCTGACTGATTTCAATCAAATCGGCTGAGAATCCACTGATTTATGATTTTGGATTTGCTCCATTATTCATCAATTTATTAATTAAAATAATCAATAATTGATTTTTGGGGCTTTCTGACCTGAGTGATGGAAAAATCACTCAAAACTAGGAAATAGTGGGTCCATGGGTTTACATGGTGCTCTTAGCTTGAAAATGAGCACCTACATGACTGAAACTGATTATTTGGCCCACTTTTATTACAAAATCAATTTTTCCAATTAAGCTATTAAAAAATAGCCTAAGTTTTGGAAAAATTAAAATTTTAATAAAAAACACTGAAAAAACTAAAAATTTGAAAAATTGAAAAACACCTAGGGGGACTTAGACATGTTCATATGACTCAACCATGATGTCTAGCATGTTTATACATTGACACATAGACTCTAATAACATCAATAGGCTGAAATGCCAAGCCGACCACCCCAACTTTGGAGGTATGGAGTGAAAAACTCAGAAATTATCAGCCGTTTATTCAACAACCAATAATAACCAAGGGAAAAAACACCCTGGGCTGATCGGATTGACAAATAAAGTCTAAGAGACTAAGTATTTTACAGACACTATCATGCTAGAACATTTATTACAATTCCCCCATGGGGTATGAACATGTGATATAGTACAACAAGCACTTCCCAGAAGTACTTCCAAAGGTCTTCTGAAGTCCGAACAAGTTAAACCTATCCGGTTCACTAGGCTCACTTGATAAAAAAATACTAAGTACAACTTAGGTGGTAACAAACCTCTATCCGAGAGCCACCTCAGTTTGCGTGACCCTGCCTCACCATCTCTCAGGCCTCTGTCGTGATATATCCCGCACATGTATTGGCATGTTTGAGAGCCTTCTACTCTGTCCATACTATGCAGATGACCTTTGGACCTTTGTCCACCATCCCGACATGGGGGCACCGCTCGTGCCACCATAGTCGGTTGACCACATTAGAGTTTTGTTTAAGCTCTTTTCTGACTCCTTAAAACAATGAAAAGATCACCGAGCGCAACTGCTTCCTTTCCCGCTCGCTAAAGTATAGGAAAGGGTGTCTACATCGTCTCGTTTACCTCCTTTTTTGGACCATGTAGACCACCTCATGAAAAGGACCTCCTTGGCACACTCAAGCCAAGACCGTTCCCCTCCTCATACTTTTGTGCTTTCTCGGGCAGAGGGGCCACACTTGACGAAAAAGCTCACCACCGGTTCTCGTTAAGCTCTTTTCTAGCCGTATCAACAAGAAAAGATCACCGAGCAAACTTGATTTTTTTCATGCTCATAAAAGTATTTGAATGACCGTCCAATCAGTATAGGTTTAACCTTTTTCGGCCTGATTAGACTACCAATGGTAAAGAAGTCTCTCATTCCCTCTAGGATGGGCGAGCTCTCCTATGTATACTTTTATCCTTTTTTGGGCACAAGAGACTACAAATGAAAAAGAGCCCCCACTGGAGTCTTCTTTGTACTTTCAGACTCTCTAAAATTGAAAGCACCATCGAGCATTGACCATCTCGGGCTCGCCAAAAATCCATGTGATCGTACCACAACGGTGTCCCTAGACACCACCCCACAGAAAACAGTTTTGCAACATCCCTACATTCGGTCGTTCAGAGTACTCTACAATGTGTCTTCCTTGGATCCCATCAGTATCAAAAGTGTCCTTCGCCTCCAAGTATTTCCCATCTACAGAGACATTCCTGGTATTACAGCTATGATCTCATTCCCATGATTTAAGTTTCATTTTATCCCTGGTCCACCCTGCCATCATACTCTAAACAAAGGAAGTTTGATTCTCCCACTCCCCCCCTTCCCCTATTCAGTTTTTCCCTTCCTTCCCCTCCCCCCCAATTCAGTGAGTTAGTCCACAGATTGCTTCACATCTTTCTGTTATCCCTCATGCTCCTGGTCAAGGAAACATCATTTCCTTGACTAGGGGCAGGTCTCCCTCTGTCGACGCCAACACACATATTCCATAGGATAGACCTAGAGGTCCCTGTACCTTGGTTTCATTAACATCATTGATGAGTTCCTTGGACCACTTGAGAGGATTCCTTAGTGCCTCTTGGGATGGTTGTTTCTCACGTGCTCGACTTCAACTCCATCATCACACCATTGAGATTCGTACAGGGTTTGTTCCACACAGTACTTGGTCAAAGACCCCGGATGTCACCTGACTCTAGCACATTGGTGAGTCCACTCGAGGGACCTAGAAAGGATATGTCCCTTGTGATTTTCGGGTTGTGTTGGAGATAGTGTTCAGAAGCCCCAGCAGTGCTTCAATATACCTTCATGATTGATGCAGCAAACTTGTACCACAGAGACTCTGACTCTCAATTAGCGATTCCACATATCTATCCAAATCCAATAGACCGTCAGTCATGAAGATGCAGCATTCCATGAGAATGCCATCGGTCCAATGTACTAGATCAGTATTGTATCCAGCCTCACATGAGAGGCAACCATCATTGTAACATCAGTTGTATATGATCGGCTCTTGTATTTTAGAGCATAGATCAAATGATTCTTTTGACATTGTCACGAGCATGGGAATGCCTGCCTCGTCCATATACATGTCACACATTTATTGTATCTCACTCATTGATGGGAACCAAATTAATACAAAACCAAAAGCCACCATGCCCCAGCCCCGGAAGCACCACCTCTCTAGAATAAATCTTATGATGTCCATCGGCCATACATTGAGCTCCTACCCTCACACATCAAGGGGCAATCTGTTAACCCAAAAATCCCCCACATAGCTCTCTATGGCCTACATGACCCAAGAACACCATCTCACAGCACTCATTTCACTCCATAAGACCTTCCATTTGACCCCCACACCTCCAAAAGAGCCCAAGGATGAAGAAAAGGGCTAAAAAACTCCAAAAGGAGCCCAAAATAGCCCCCTAGGAGCTAAATCCCTTAAAAAGGGGCTAAAGTTAGGGAGAAAGGGGCTAAAGGCCCAAAACAGGGGCTAAAGCCTTGACCAAGGGCTTAAAACCCTAAAATCCCTTGAAAAAACTATAAAAGGATGGTGGGGCGTCACTCTCAAAACACTCCTCACTTGCCTATTGTTATGTTGCTCGTGGATGCTTTGAGACCTCTATATCTCAAACCACCCACTCTCCCTCTCCTCCATCTGCATCTCATCAAGCCATTGCTTCCCAACCAAGAGAGAGGTGCTCCCATGAGCTACAGCATGGTGGCCCATTTCCACCTAAGTGAGGTGTAATTTCTTTTCATGGTTGTTTATTTGTTTTTATTTCTAACCCTCATTTCTATTTGACATTGTTTGCAGGTTTGCCATTGTAGTAGCTTAGGTTGTTTGCAGGTTTCAAGGAGGAAAAACCCTAACCTGTTTTCTGTAGAGGGGTTCACAAGGGCTTCATCTCTCCATTTATTTATTTTTATTAGCTCTTAGATATAGTTTACAGTAGCTGCCATTTGCTTATTCTTGTTTAGATTATATTAGTTTAATCCGCTTCTCACTTTATGTCATATTTTCATTCCATTTTTTACTGTTTTCTAAGAGTTGGAACCTACCCTTGTTCCCTATAGGCACAAAGGAGCCATTCCTACTCCTGTGGTGAGGAGAAATTCTCACTACAGGTGGTGTAGAAGAAGAGTGTACCATCCTCCTAGCTAGAAGAGAGGTGGCAATAACTGCTGAAGGCCATTGTGGTCTACATAACTTGTGAAAGGAGATACAACAGGTACATGATCTACCATTTTAAATTGATGAACCACTGCACAGGGAAAATCCCACTAAATTTACCTTTCTACTTGCACAAAAGCTTGGAAAAAATGACACACCAGGTGAAGGCTCATCCAACCAAGATTGTTGGTAGACTGTCTCATCATGGTCTTATCCAACTCCTGATCCAAGAATTACTAAAGAGGAGAAATATGGGATGGGATTATTTCTTATTTTGGAATGGTTTTGAAATATTCCTGCAGTCAGAAGAAAAGGGGAAGTCTCCTGCTAAAAAGTATAGCACACCAAGGAGTGGAAAAAGGAAGAGAAGGGCTATATTGCCAGCAAAAGCAGAACAACCTCCTTCCTCTTCCAAATCCAAGAAGGTCAATAGAAACTTGGATTTCAGTGAGAAGGGCCAGGAAGTTACAACACACAGTGGGAACATCTTGAACCTACCCCACTTAGATTTAGAAGAGGAAAAAGAGGAAGTCATAGACATAGCATTTCAAGTTGTAGTAGAGATTGAAGAACTCCCATCACCTACACCAAAAGATCAAGATGAACCAGCAGGGAACGCTTCCTCTAGCAAGCCCAAGACACAAAGGATAAATCAGTTGCAAAGGAAAGTGTATGAGATGGAAATTTTAGAAAGAGACATAAAGAAAAACAATGCTATATTGACCAAGAGGAATAAGCAATTGCATAATTCTTTCCTAGAGATGAGAGGAAGATACATCTTGCTCAAAAGAATAAACCTAAGATACATGAAGGACAACACTAGGCTGTATATAATGATTAGGCTTTAGAGACTGCAGATGAAGGAGGCTAAGCAAAACCCTAGCACCCACCTCACATTGGAAACCCTAGCTGAAGCTGGATTAAGCCTTTAGCCTCCTTAATCAAGCTAGGTTGCTGTTAGCCTTCCTAACATAGAGGTTGCTGAATAAGAAATACAAGCAGACAAACTTGAAAGAAAATTTTTGGAGGTGACCTAATAATTTTTGAAGAACAGGGCTTTCAATGGCTTAGGCAGACGCTGAGGCCGTTCATTAGCCACCGAAAGCACCGTTTTCGATAGCTAACGGTTCTGATATTTTGGTCTCTTAACCACCGAAAGCAGAAAGAGGCATAATATCAAATTTTGACAGGAAGGACCGGTTTTGGGCGAACAAGAATAGCTCAGGGACAAAGTATAAAGATGAAGGATGCTGAAGAAAACATCAGTGAAGGTATGATTCAGTTTTGCTATGACATAAAGGAAGAAAAGGCCACCAACACTTGACTGTCTAAGTGAAATAGTGACCTAACCAGCAAAGGACCAGTGGCAGTTATTTCTAGTACTTACTTTAGTTATCAGAAGGTTCAAACAGTGAACGAATTCTACAGTTAGTTAGACTAGTAGTTAAATTAGGTTTTTTTACCTAATTATGCAAAAACAATTATTTTGTCTATTTTTAGTAAATCAGATCCAATTTTTAAGGATATAAATATTTTTGTAAAGGCTATCAATCCTAAGACTTATTTTATTGAAAGGGTTCGACTTTGGGGACTTGTAGACCATTACTATTGTTAAGCTTCTCATATTTCTCATGACCTAATATAAGCTCTTTTGCTATCATATGTTCAGCTTCCATTTCTTGTCTATTCTGTGCTTATGCTTGAATGTGTTATTCAGGTTTATTCAGGTTAATTGATGTCTGATAGCTATCATCCTATTGGCATATTGATGATTTGAATTATAAGTACTTTCCTAGTTATTATTAGCCACACATATATATATATATATATGTGTGTGTGCGTGTGTGTGTGTGTGTGTGTGTGTGTGTGTGTGTGTGTGTGAATATGCCAGCATGATAAGTTCTTCATCTCTACATAATATTATCAAACCTCTAAACAATGGTAGTTAGAAGCCTTATCCTTGATTGAGTTTCATGCATGTCTTGAGAGTGTGAGGTACTGCAGGTCACCTGACTTGATCCACTCAGAAAACCATAAAAATATTTAAGTTACCAGGCATCCTCGAGCTGCAACCTAGAGGAGTTTCCTAGACTGATAACAAATTGGTGCCGTTTCCGGGGAGAGGACACTGAATCTCAGCTTCCTTGGGAGATGACATAGATCTTGCTTTGATGATAGACTAATTTTGGACACTTTTCTGGTTGTAATCATCTATCTGGAGACTCCATTGAAATGAGGTGGCTTCAAGAAGACAAAGTACCAGAGCAAACCCTTAAGGGCCACCAACAACACCGGTTTCAGATCCAGAAGAGATTATGAGAAGAGCTAGGGCTTCACTAAGGTAGACCAATAGTGCTGTAAAGGAATCTACATCAGTATTTCAAAGAATATTTTTGCTATTATTTCTTCTGCTAAAACACTTAATTCTCAGGAATTTATAAATACATCAGAAAATTTTAGGGTTTGGGCATTTTCAAGCACTGTTTCTTATGAAGATCCAATCCCTGGTGAATCCACTGGGATAATTTTACCACCATCACCTTTTTAGCTACTACCTACATCAGTACTACCTTCCTCCACCCTTTCCATACCCATTTCCAATATGAATGCCCATCTGACCAAAATAAAAAGGATCCTAGTAGCTAGGTATGCCCCCCTGAACTTGCCTAACCCCCTCTCGGCCATGCCCACTAGAGACTATCTCAAGTACATGCCTAAATTCATAGGATAAGGATATTTCACAGCTGAAGAACATCTAGAGTCATTCTACAGTTATGCTGAGAACATCAATATAGAACAAAAAGATGTGTGGACTAGGGTTTTTGTGCAAATCCTAGATGATCAGGCTAGGAAATGATTCAAATAAATGCCTGCCGGATTAGTAGTAGGCATTGAATCCATAGATGACATCTTTATAAATAATTAGGGAGAGAGGAGAGACCGCCTCTATTATATCACTGAGTTTAACAAATTGAAAAGAGAGAATGGGGAGTCTGTCTCCAACTTCACCAAGAGGTTCAATAATATGTACAGCAATATCCCCACTGAGATCAATCCCATTGATACCTCAGCCAGAATAACTTATGCAAATGCCTTTGAATCTGATTCTTTCCTGCTTCTTAGAGCAACGAGGTATGCCTCCTTATCACTCATGCAGTATGCTTCCCTAGAGGTAGAATCTAACATTGTGGCATCCCAGAAGGTCAAAGGAAATATAGATAGGAAGAAGCAGCGAGCAAACCCTCTTGGGGCTTCTTCATTAGAGAACAAGATTGAAAAAATGACCAAATTGTTAGATAACTTGACTACTGAAATTTCTAAGCTAAAGTTTACTTTATGGGATGATAGGGTAACATACAAAAGATCGATAGGGACTTCTCCATTCAAATTAATTTATGGTACTGAGGCCATTTTTCCCATTCAGCTGATTCTGCCAATGGAAAAATTCTTTCAGGAGGAGGAAGATGAACCAAATAGTATGGTAAGGAGGATGATGGAGTTGGTGGAGTTGTAGCAAGTCAAGGAATAAGTGATAGGAAAATCAGAAGCCCATCAATAGAAGATCAAGGTCATGTTTGACAAAAGGGAAAAAGTGGACAAATTTCAGGTTGGAGATTGGGTCCTCAAGTGGGATACTGTTAGGAAGGACAAGGGAAAACATGGAAGGTTTGACTCTCTCTGGATTGGACCATTTGTGATAGCTTAGGTATAGAAGAACAACACCTTCAAATTGTAGAATCTGGAAGGGGAAGAGGTGTTTGATGGCCTAGTGAATGAGCGTTTTCTGAAACTTTACTTTATTTAAGGATTTGAGGCCTTGTTATTGTAAATTATTAGTGTTTAGGTTGTTTTTGCTTACAAAATAAACTCCATGCCCAATGGAGCAGTAAATGATAGTGTTAAGTTTTTAGTTGTTTTCAAGGAAAGGAATTTTGGTCTGGGGTTCTTGGGACCTCATAGGGAGGTTCCCATCCCCAAGTAGGAGCCAGATGTTGTCTCCCAAATAAATTTATTTTGATACTATGAAGTTTTTGAGTCATTTTATAAAATATTTAAATATAACTAACAAATTGAGGGTCTTTGGTTTTTCTATGGTTGAAGAAATTTGAAGTTTTAGCTTTCGGTGGCTTAGGTGGGGTTCTTAACATCTCATTAGCCAACAAAAGGATTTGTTTCGATAGCTAATAGTTTAACACAGGATCAAGGTTAACCATCGAAAAAGAGCCCAATCGAGTAAATGGTAAAAGCACTTTTAGTGGTTTCGACGAGACTTCAAATAGCTCATTAGCCACCGAAAAGTGTTGGTTTCGACAGCTTAGTGAATGGTCCAAGAAGGGTGTTAACCACCGAAAGCAGGTAAAAAGAATTGGGGAAAAAGTGGTTTCGGTGGCTTAGGTGAAAGCTTTGATGTTTCATTATCCACCAAAAGGCCGGTCTTTTAGCAGTTAAAAGGGATATTTGGAGAGACCATTACCCGTCCAAAGCCAAGTTTCATAGAGCCATTTGGAAAATGGTTTCAGTGGCTTTGGAGAATAGGTCAGCATTTCATTAGCCACTGAAATAATTGTTTTTGGCATCTAGCAGACAAATTACTGAAGGCCCTTAACCGCCAAAAAGGTAAAAATAAAGAAACGGTTATAAATATATCAAATCAGAGCCCGTCATCAAAACAACGATCATCAAAGTGTGTGATAAACCACCGAAAGGAAAGGAGGCTGCATCAAGGCATGCAGAAATGAGTGAGGAGGTTGTTGTTAAACTAATAAGGATAGATGTGATTTGAAACCCTCCTTCTCCCTCCATCTGTCCAAAGAACTGTAGAAAATCCCACTGGGTATCCAGGTTGATGTTAAGATGATTGTTGGGTGGAGGGTCTTGAAAGGATCAACTAAATCCATCACCCTCTGACCTAAGCATCAATCATGCAGTAGAAATCCCTCATAATTAGTGCCCATTCTTCAGTACACTTCACCTTCAACTTTAGAATTTCTCACCACTAGAAAACTATCTCTGAGAAGCAGCCTACTAAAAACATTGTCCCACAGATCTTGAATTGATTGTTGCAGGTACCCAAGAGTGACATTCAGTAAATGAAGAAGGGAGGACCCGCTCTCAGGAAAGAGTTGGGAGACATCAGCTACTTGGAGGCACATCCAAAAGTATGTCAATTTTTCAAGGATTCTAGTTTCTATAGGTTTTGTGAAAATATTCAAGGTTCACACCAGTAGGTGGCTGAGGCATTTGCTCTCTCTTTTGATGGCTCCAAGGAAGTCATAGGTAAAGAAGAATTTCTGATAGGTGAAACCCTAATTACTGAAGTGACTAAACTCCCTAGCACACGAGAGAAGTGGTTTAAAACCACCATACCAAAGGATGTAGAGTTCAAATCTTATCTAAAGCTTGAACATAGAGGGGTGGTGTAGAAGAAGAGTGTACCATCCTCTTGTCTAGAAGAGAGGTGGAAGAAACTGCTGAAGTCCATTGTGGTCTACATAACTTGTGAAGGGAGATACAACAGGGCCATGATCTACCATTTTAAATTAATGAACCACTTCATAGGGAAAATCCCACTAAATTTACCTTTCTACTTGCACAGGAGCTTGGAAAAAATGGCACACCAGGTGAAGGCTCAGCCAACCAAGATTGTTGGTAGACTGTCTCATCATGGTCTTATCCAAATCCTGATCCAAGAATTACTGAAGGGGAGAAATATGGCATGGTATTATTTATTATTTTGGAATGGTTTTGAAACAAGCCTGTAGCCAGAAGAAAAGGGGAATTATCCTGCTAAAAAGTTTAGCACACCAAGGAGTGGGAAAATGAAGAGAATGGCTATATCCCCAGCAATAATAGAAGAGCCTCCTTCCTCTTCCAAAGCCAAGAAGGTCAAAAGAAACTTGGATTTCAGTGAGAAGGGCCATAAAGTTACAACACACAGTGGGAACATCTTGAACATTCCCTACTCATATTTAGAAGAGGAAAAAGAGGAAATTACAGACCTAGCATTGCAAGTTGTATAAGATATTGAAGAACTCCCATCACCTACACCAAAAGAGCAAGATGAACCAATAGGGAAGTCTTCCTCTACCAAGCCCAAGACACAAAGGATAAATTAGTTGCTGAGGCAAGTGTATGAGATGAAAATTTTAGAAAGAGAGATAAAGAAAAACAATTATATATTGACCAAGAGGAATTTCACATGCGCCAATTTTGCAAAAATAATTTTATATTATTTGGTATTATTTCAGGACAATATGTTAAATTTTATGCTAAGTTGCAATTGATGACTCAGCAGAGTCAAGGATGTTTAATGTAATTTTGAATATTTTATTTATAAATAAATAAAGGAGGAGACAACAACTTAGGAGAGCTATTAAAAGAGTATATACTGGTCAAATTGGTGGAGGATACTGGGTGGAGAGAAAACTGACATGTGGCAACATCCTCAAACCACTTCCAACTGTTGTAGGTGGAAACCTCCCTACATTTGGGGTCATGATTCCCCAAGAAAGTGGAATCAGAGCAGGTGGCTCAATTAATGAAAACTGTCCCAAAATACCTAGGCAATCTTTATAAAAATACCCATTGAAGAGAGTTGAGGCTACTCATTCTAGAGAAGTGATCATTCAGGTGAATGAATGTACTTCAGAGAAATTCAATGGAAGGGAATTGTGGAAAGTGTTCGAGGGGATAACTACTGATTGATCTAGTGCAACTGTTAAACTGAAAGATCTTATTGTTGAGAGCAGAGTGTTTTACTGAGATATTGGACTAGTCTACTATTTGCATTCTCCACCAGTTCTTAGCCAAGAAGACCGGGAACAGGCTCGGGGGTCCTGAGGAAGTGTTGTTTGAGCGCTCTCCAGGAGATTGGTAGGGAGGAACGACCTCCTAACGCTATTGTCATCTATCCTAATCAGGTTCTACATTATTTTGTTTTACTGTGTTAGATAGATAAATCTGAGTCTGACTATTATATGAATGTTAAATATTCAGTTTGTAAATATTAGAACTTAGTAGTCTTTTTAGTTTATTGAAGAAATGAATTTGCAAAGTAATGTGTTAGAATGGAAAATAATTTCTAGTCTGTGTTTTTCCACACCTGGAAAACCAGGCTGTACTCCAGCACAGATAGAATATTTACAGTAGATGAAATGAAATGATAAGAGATTGAATATAATAGATATGGTTCTGCATTTTGTAGATAGCAGAGTAATTAATACTGTGTAAGTTATTATTTAAGAGAACAGTGTTCTGGTTAGTTATGTTTACTGTTTTTATGAGCATATCTATGTTGGAAAAGAAACAATTGTGCTAAAATAGAATTATAGTAAAGAAATATACTGTTACAATAAAAATCATAGGAGATACAGTAAGTATCTAAAGATGGTTTCAACCACCCTTATATCATTTAGCTTAAACTATTATTTAACATATACTAGAATAGGATTATGTTATAAATACTATTAAGGAAAAAAAATAAACAAAGTTCACAGTTAATGTTTAAAACATTACATAACCCTGAATCTTTAATAATTAACAGAGCAGTAAACAAATGAAAATTTAAATGTAAACATTAAATAGAATGAAGCTAAGAATTTACCTATTCCAAGAATAATTATTTTCCCAACAAGCTCTAAATCTGTTTAGGTTTAACCTGAGGGTCAAACCCTAATTCTACTTTCATTATTTATATAAAAGTATTTCTTTAAAACAAAATAAAGAAATTAAAATTTAAAAACTATAATACTAAAGTATGCACTAGATTGAGTACAATCTTATAATAAGAATTTATAGTATTTGTATAAACTCTTTTATTTAAAGAAAAGAAAATATTTAAATAATTTCAATACATTGAGTACAGTCTTTCACGAGAAGGCCCAAGCTAGGAAAAACTACAAT
This sequence comes from Pseudotsuga menziesii, assembly GCA_001517045.1. NCBI lineage: Eukaryota > Viridiplantae > Streptophyta > Pinopsida > Pinales > Pinaceae > Pseudotsuga > Pseudotsuga menziesii. Next base: position 326,721 of record LPNX010797657.1, read on the forward strand.
TCCATTAGTGAGATTCAAATGCATGATCAAGTAATAAATGACTTTGGTGGTATTAAGGAGGCAACCCACTCCTTTTACAAAAATCTCTATTCAGCCCTGGACTTGGACCCCGTGGACCCAAATAATTACCCTCTTTCAGAGATTCCAAGGATGGTCAATGATGATGACAATATGTTGTTGAACAGCCCTGTCAGCATTCGGGAAATCAAGAAAGCCCTTTTCAATATGGACCCAGAAAAATCCCCTGGGCCAGATGGATTCACTGCCTGGTTCTACACTGCTTGCTGGGACATCATTAAAAATGACCTGCATAGAATGATCAAGAAGGCTCAAAACTGTACCAAGCTGGGAGGCAGCACTAACTCCTCTTTCTTAGCACTCATTCCAAAAGAAAAAGGTGCCAATAATTTCAGCAGATTCAGACCTATATCCCTCTGCAATACGGGATATAAAGTCATCACTAAAATCATGGCCAACAGAATCAAAAGAATTCTGCCTAAGCTGATCCCGGAAAACCAAGGTGGTTTTGTGAAAGGAAGACAGATCCTGGACAATATTATCTTAGTCCAAGAAGCCATTCACACTAGTTACAGGAAAAAAGAGAAGGGTATGGTGGTCAAGATGGACCTGGTCAGTGCCTTCGACAGAGTCAAGCATGAATTTCTGTTTGCAGCCATGAGGAACTTTAGGTTCAGTCAGAAATTTATAGGCTGGGTCAAAGCCTGCATATCAGCTCCCTGGATTGCCCCTTTGGCCAATGGATGGCCCACCAACTTATTCCAGGCTTCAAGAGGATTAAGGCAAGGTTGCCCTCTTTCCCCTGTCCTCTTTGTCATTCAAGCCTCCATCCTTAGTTTCCAGCTGAACAGAAGGCTTCAAAACAGATCCCTCTCAGGCATCAGAATTGTCCAAAAGGTCAAGGAGGTAAACCATGCATAGTTTGCGGATGATACCCTCTTACTGGGAGCAGCCACTCCTTATACTGCCAGGAATTTCAAATCTAAACTGGATACCTACAGAAGCTGCTCTGGAAGTGAAACAAATTACAACAAAAGTAAGATTTTTGGCTGGAATTGTTCCCCACTTGATATGCTGGAGATCTCTAGGATTCTAGGAATGGAAGGCAGTACAACTTGGGATACCTTCAGCTACTTGGGCATCCCAATTTTCAAAGCTGGCCCCAAATTTTGCTCATTGGCTACCTCTGCTGGACAAATTAAAAAACAAAATCCATGCCTGGGGAGCAAATTGGCTCAACAAAGAAGGTAAAGTTGTTTTGATGAACTCTGTCCTCACCAGTCTGCCAATTTATCAGTGTTCTGTTTTACTAGCTCCCAAAACGATAACCAATAAAATCAATGAGATGCTTCGTCATTTTCTGTGGGAAGGAGGTCGAAATTGTGAGAAGAAGATCCATCTCGTGAGCTGGGATAAAGTAATGAAGCCAAAAATGGAAGGGGGTCTTCAAATTAGGAAAGTGGCAATCCAAAATCTTTCCATGGGTGGCAAAATCCTCTGGAATTTGATAACTGGAAAAAGAACCTGGAGCAAACAAATCGTCAAGAAGAAATACTTCAAAGGTGAAAGACAGAGATGTCTGGAAAATCCCACTAAAATGCAGAAAGGCTCTCCAATTTTCACGCTGTGCAAAAGATCCATCCCTCAATTCATCCCAAAGCTAACGTGGATTCCTGGTAATGGTGCTAAAATTAAAATTTTTGAGGATTCAATCCTGGGAGATCCACCCCTCAATGAGCTCAATGATCTGGAGAACATCAAATCGTGGCTGCTGGAAAATAATCGCATCATGCTCTGGGAAATTTCCATTTGGAACAATGATGACCACGAATCCTGGGAAAACTGGTTTCTTGGAGACTATCCAGATTATTTAGAGGACGAAGCTTCAGTGTTGTTAGGCCTCTTGCAAAGGAAATCGCCCCATTCTTCCAAAGCAAAAGACAAATGGGGTTGGGGGTCTGGAACAGGAATTTATTCTGCAGCAGCTGGCTACAATGCCATCTTGGAAACGCCCTGGGTCCCTCCAAATCCAGTACCGTGGGAAACTCTGTGGAATTTCCCCTCCATCCTAAAAATAGACATCTTCATATGGACTCTTCTCCACAATAGCATCATGACCAGCGATAATCTCAAAAGGAAAGGCTGGGAAGGGCCTTCACGCTGCTCCTTGTGCAATCATGCTGAAGAAACAGCTGAGCACCTCTTTATCAGTTGCGATTTCACCAAAGAGGTATGGAGGATTATGACAGGACCTATTGCTGACAACCTGCCAAACTCAGTTATGGAAATCATAAGCAATTGGAATTCTCTCTCTCCTTTCAACCTGAGAAAGAAAAGCCTCCTCAAGCACGTGTGTATGTGGACTCCCAAATTCCTGTGCTAGAAAATCTGGTTGGAGAGGAACAACAAATTTTTTAAAGAGGAACGTAGACTTCCTCCTCAAGTTGCTGTCAAAGCCCAGACTATGATGGAAGAAGCGCTTAGCACTAAGCCTTCCATCAATAATTCATCCAACCTCACTCCTGATGAAGAGCGCTGGATTAAGGAGCTCAACCTAAATCAGCAAAACATGGATGCTCCAAACCCCCCTTAGAATTTAAACTGGGAAATTAGATTGGATGAACAGGATTTTATCAAGTGGAGGTCAGCCTTTGACGAATGGTGCCTCTTCTTTGACGGGGCCTTGAAAGGAAACCCTGGGCAAGCTGGAGGAGGAGGCATTATTCTTGATCCCTCTGGCAAGCTGCATCTGTCATATGCATGGGGTCTTGGACACGCCTCCAAAAATCAAGCTGATTTTCTGGTGCTGTGGCAAGGACTAAACCAAGCAAGGAAGCTGAACATCCAGAATATCACTATATTTGGAGACTCCAGGCTAATTGTTAAGGCATTACATACTAAGAAAGGGCCAACGGACATCAACCTTGGTCAAACATATAGGAAAGTTCTCCTCCTTCTGATGCACTTCAGCACCCACAAGGCTTACCACGTGCTAAGGAATATCAACAATCTAGCGGATTCCGAGGCCAATCGGGGTACCTCCTTGACCAAGAGCCAGCTAATAGTCAATACAGAAATATCAAACCATCTGATACCCTAACGCCAAGTCTCCTCTAGCTTGCCACTTCTCAGCTACTGCAGAACCCAGAAAGACTTGTGCTAGATCTGTTTCAGCTACGTGTATTTGGAGATGAAAATCAAGATAACTATCCTGAATAAGCTTTGTAAGGGCCCTGGTAGCCTCTTTGCCAGGCTTTAATCAAAATTTTAGCCATTTTTGTAAAAAAAAAAAAGAGCTGAATCAGAAGATATAATTCATCAACATAAATATAAAAAGATTAAACAGACTAAAAATGAAAGCAGCTCATCTTCAGAGGTATTTGGTGATCAATGTAATTTTCATTCCACTAGTGAAAGTAGTGATGACAATCATTATATTAAAAAGAGAAAATATAAACCCTATGAGGAAATTTCTGGGGATTTTAAAAAGATTAAACCACCAATATTCAATGGAGAGACTTAGAAGGGGGAGGAAGCAGAATCCTTGTTATCTGGAATGAAGAAGTACTTCCATATTTATAACTATTCTAACTAATTAAAGGATAGAATGGCTATCTACAATCTCTTAGGAAAGGCTGATATTTGGTGGCAGGACTTGAAGAGAGTGAAGGGAATAAAATAGAAAAGAAATCTATATACATATGAGACTTGCATCTCCACATGCATCACTCTATAAAGTCTATATACATATGAGACTCACATCTCCATGTGCATCACTCTATAAAGTCTATATCTAGAAAATAAATCTACAAACTAACAACCATATGCATAGAGCTTGTACAGGATATCACACCTTATACCAAAGCTATCATCATTAGTTTTCTTTTCGCTGGAGCTCGGGGGACCACACACAAGTGGAAAGAAAATCTCTAGAGATAGCCATGCTTAGCTCATCAGCTAAGGCCAAGGCTTATGCAACTAGTTGGACTAAAGATAGAGAAAGAGAAATAAAGCTACTACTTCTTATGCACTACTACTTACTACTGCCACAATAAGAAAGACAGACGCACATACTTAGATTCAACATTTGGGGAGCATAGGAGAATCACTTTTGAGGAGATGGATGAATGAGAGTATTAAAGTACCTTTAAGAGGTACTTTAAAAAGAAATTTATGTCTGAGTAGTACTATGAAGAGAGAGCAAAATAATTCTATGATCTTAAATTAGGATCAATGACTATGGAAGATCTGAACAACAAGTTTTTAAGTTTGATTAGGTGTGTACCATATCTTGTAGATGAAAAACCAAAGGTACAACGATTTCTCAGCTGTCTACCTTATCATATTAAGGACAGGATTGAGTATGACAATCCAAAAAATCTAGAAGAAGCTATGAGGAAAGCCAATTTATGTTATGAACAGAATCGGAAGAAAGAGAGCATGGCCAACTGGAAGGCCAAAAAGAATAATAACGATTATGAACAAAAGAAGAAAGAATTTGTGCCCAACCAAAATTCTAAAAACAATAAGACCAGAAATTTTGTTAATAAGAATTTCCAAGGGAATAAGAATAATTCACCAAGCAATCAAAACAATTCAAAGGGTAAATAATCTGCTAATAACCATGGTAATTACACAAAGAACTTTGAACGCAAAGAACCTATAAAGTGTTGGGAGTGTAATGGCCCACATTATGCCTCAGTCTGTCCTAATCAGAAAAATACTGTCAATAATATTCATACCATACAGGAGGAAATGATTATTGGAGATTTAGCGACGACTATGCCCAGAATCAATGCAGCCTTGGAGAATCAACAAGCATAATATCAAACTTCCATGGTGGAAGTAGAAAGTATGATAAACCAAACCCCTATGGCTATTTTAATTGATCCAAAATCTAGTCTCAGTTATATTTCACCTAAAATGGTAGAAAAATGTAAGTTGCTTGTTGAAAAATTTGAAAATTCTTGGTTGGTTCAGTTAGCCACTGGTGCTAAAACGAAGGTAACTTGTTTTGTAAAGAAATGTGCAATAGTTATGGATCAATTTGAAATTGTTGTAAAGCTTAATGTACTACCTCTTGGTTCTTATGACTTACTAATCGGTATGGATTGGCTAAAACAACATAGGGTGATTTTAAATTGTTATGATAAAACCTTTACGTGTATAAATAATGATGGAAAATGAATAAGTGTAAAGGGGATCCCTAGAAAAACAACCATAAGGTAGATTTATGCTCTGCAGCTTAAGAGGGTTGTTAGGAAGGGTTGTAAATCTTATGCAGTAACAATAACTGTTGAGGAGAATCTAAATAAAATAGACAAATTAAAATTGGAGGACATACCAGTTTTAAGAGAATATGTTGATTTATTTTCGGAAGAAATTCTGGGACTACCTCCAAAAAGGGAACTAGATTTTACCATTGAGCTAGTACCTGGTGCAGAACCCAGCTCAAAGGCCCCTTATGGAATGAACATACTTGAACTTAATGAATTAAAGTCACAATTAAAAGAACTTATTGAAAAAAAGTATATTCGACCTAGTGTGTCTCCCTGGGGGGCACTTGTCATCTTCATTAAGAAAAAGGATGGAACCATGCGACATTGCATAGATTACCGTCAGTTGAATAAGATGACTATTAAAAATAGATACTCGTTGCCTCGCATAGATGATCTATTTGATCAACTATGTGGAGCCACGGTGTTCTCGAAAAGTGATTTAAGGTCTAGATATCATCAAGCTAGGATTAAAAATGAAGACATTTTAAAAAAAACCTTTAGAAATCGATATGGCCATTACGAGTTTGTCGTCATGCCATTCGAGATTACTAATGCCCTAGCTATTTTTATGTGTTTAATGAACAACGTTATGCATAAGTATCTAGATACGTTTATGGTCGTTTTTATTGATGACATATTAATTTATTCAAAAACTGAAGAAAAACATAAAGAACATTTAAAAATTGTTTTGCAAGAGCTACGAGATCATCAACTCTTTGCAAAGTTTAGTAAATGCGATTTCTTCAAGGATAAAATTCAGTACTTAGGTCATGTGGTGACTAAGGAAGGGATTTCAGTGGATCCCGAAAAGATAAAGGTAATCGAAGATTGGCTGGTTCCTCAGGATGTAACTGATGTTCGATCCTTCATGGGAATTACCAATTATTATCGGAGGTTCATTGAAGGTTTTTCGAGAATCACGAATCCCATAACTTCCTTGCAGAAGAAAGGAAAGAAATTTGATTGGAACCAGAAATGAGAGGAAATATTTAAAAAGTTAAAAACTTTATTAACCAGCGCACCTATTTTAAGAATAGTTGATCCAAATAAAAAATTTGTAGTGTGCACTAATGCCTGCAATGATGGTTTAGGTAGTTTTCTAACTCAAGAAGGGCATGTTATTACCTATGAGTCTAGGAAATTAAAAATTCATGAAAATAATTATGCAACTTATGATCTGGAATTAGCTGTTGTTATACATGCTCTAAAGATGTGGCATCATCACCTAATTGGCAGAAAATTTATTCTAATGACTGATAATAAAGGATTAAAATATCTGTTAGATCGGCCTAACCTAAATGCTAGACAAGCTAGGTGGCTAGCTTTTCTAAGTGAGTATGATTTCGAAATTTAGCACATTAAAGGTAAAGAAAATAAAGTTGTTGATGCATTAAGTAGGAATGCAAGGCTGAACTTCACAGCAGTTATCAACACTTATACAATAGATCTGGATGAACAACTTAAAGCGGGGATAGAACAAGATGAAATTTACCAAAACTTTCAAGCTAAAATGAAATAAAATCCAACAGAAAGATTAAGTAAAGGGTACAGTTTGAATGAAAAATGATTTTTACTGTATAAAGATAGAATGTATTTACCTAATGTACCTAAAGTTAAGTTATTAATTTTAGATGAAATCCATAAAAATCTATACTCAGGTCATCCAGGCTATCAAAAGACTGTAACTATGTTAAGAAAATAATATTTTTGGCCAAACATGAAGAATGAACTGGCAGAGTATATCGCTAGGTGTTTTGAATGTCAGCAGGTGAAAACTAAACATCAACACCCAGCTGGATTACTTCAGCCATTGCCCATTCCTAGCTGGAAATGGGAGATAAATAGTCTCAATTTTGTTACTGGACTGCCTAAAAGTTAGAATTTAAACGACTCCATCATGGTAGTGGTCGATAAATTAAGTAAAGCATCCCACTTTATACCTGTTAAAACTACGTATAAAGTTGCAAACATAGTTGATATTTTTCTAAAACAAATTTTCTGACTGCATGGAACACCGAAAGTTATAATCTCAGATAGAGATCCTAAATTTATAGGTAAATTTTGGAAATATCTGTTTAAAGGAATAGACACTACACTAAATTTTAGTACTTCATTCCATCCTCAAACAAATGGACAGACTGAAAGAGTAAAACAAGTACTGGAATATTTACTAAGAATGTATGTGAAAGACCATCCAGGTAAATGGGAGGATTATTTGCATCTGGTAGAATTTGCTTATAATAATAATAATCAAGCGTCAGCCAGGATTAGTCCTTTCAAAATCTTGTATGGAAGGAAATGTAATACTCCTATCTCTTGGAGTAATCCGGTGGATAGATTAGTATTAAGTCCTGAACAATTAAAAGAAATGGAAGAAATTGTAAAGCAGGTACAAGGTAATCTGAAAATTGCGCACGATCGACCGAAAAGTCAACCAGACCTTAAAAGAACTCCAAAGGAGTTTTAGGTAGGTGAACATATGTTCATCAAGGTGAGGCCCAAAAAGAGCTCTCTAAGATTGGGTAGTTGTGCAAAACTAACACCTTGTTACTGTGGTCCCTTTGAAATACTGTCTAGGATTGGACAAGTAGCTTATCAATTTGCATTACCACCAAACTTAAGAATACATAATGTTTTTCACATTTCTGTATTAAAGAAATATGTTCATGATGCTACTCATGTTGTTAACTGGAATGATGTACAGGTGGAACTAGAAGGAGATTTTCTGGTGGAACTGAACTATATCCTTGGGCGGAGGGAGATCACACTGTGGAACTGCACCATTGGTCAGGTGAAGTTGCAATGAAAGCACCTTAGTCTAGAGGAAGCCACCTGGGAATTGGAAAGCAATATGCAGGATGCATATCCAATTCTGTTCCAGAGGAATTCTCAGGATGAAGAATAAATAACATCGAGGACGTTGTTATGCTTTAAGGGGGTGTGTATGTCACATGCCCCAATTTTGCAAAAACAATTTTATATTATTTGGTATTATTTGAGGACAATATGTTAAATTTTATGCTAACTTGTAATTGATGACTCAGCAGAGCCAAGGATGTTTAATGTAATTCTGAATTATTTATTTATAAATAATAAAGGAGGAGACAACAGCTTAGGAGAGCTGTTAAAAGAGTGTTTACTGGTCAAATTGGTGGAGGATACCGGGTGGAGAGAAAACTGACATGTGGCAGCATCCTCAAACCACTTCCAACTATTGCAAGTGGCAACCTCCCTACATTTGGGGTCATGATTCCCCAAGAAAGTGGAATCAAAGCAGGTGGCTCAATTAATGAAAACTGACCCAAAAGACCTAAGCAGTATTTATGAAAATTCCCATTGAAGAGAGCTGAGGCTGCTCATTCTAGAGAAGTGATCATTCAAGTGAATGAATGTACTTTAGAGAAATTCAATGGAAGGGAATTGTGGAAAGCGTTTGAGGGGATAACTGTTGATTGATCTAGTGCAACTGTTAAGCTGAAAGATCTTACTGTTGAGGTAGAGTGTTTTACTGAGACATTAGACTAGTATACTATTTGCATTCTCCACCAGTTCTCGGATAAGAAGACCAGGAGCAGGCTTGGGGGTCCTGAGGAAGCATTGTTTGAGCGCTCTCTAGGAGATTGGTAGGGAGAAATGGCCTCCTAACGCTGTTGTCATCTGTCCTAATCAGGTTCTACATTATTTTGTTTTACTGTGTTAGATAGATAAATCCGAGTCTGACTGTTATATGAATGTTAAATATTCAGTTTGTAAATATTAGAACTTAGTAGTCTTTTTAGTTTATTGAAGAAATGAATTTGAAAAGTAATGTGTTAGAATGGAAAATAATTTCTAGTATGTGTTTTTCCACACCTGAAAAACTAGGTCGTACTCCAGCACAGATAGAATATTTACAGTAGATGAAAGAAAATGATAAGAGATTGAATATAATAGATATGGTTCTGCATTTTGTAGATAGCAGAGTAATTAATACTGTGTGTAAGTTATTATTTAAGAGAACAATATTCTGGTTAGTTATGTTTACTGTTTTTATAAGCATATCTATGTTGGAAAAGAAACAGTATTGCTAAAATAGAATTACAGAAAATAAATATACTCTTACAATAAAAATTATAGGAGATACAGTAAGTATCTAAACATGGTTTCAACCACCCTTATATCATTTAGCTTAAACTATTATTTAACATATACTAGAATAGGATTATGTTATAAATACTATTAAGAAAAAAAATAAACAAAGTTCAGAGTTAATGTTTAAAAAATTACATAACCGTGAGTCTTTACTAATTAACAAAGTAGTAAACAAATGAAAATTTAAATGTAAACAGTAAATAAAATGAAGCTAAGAATTTACCTATTCCAAGAATAATTATTTTCCCAACAAGCTCTAAATATGTTTAGGTTTAACCTGAGGGTCAAAACCTAATTCTACTTTCATTCTTTATATAAAAGTATTTCTTTAAACAAGAATAAACAAATTAAAATTTAAAAACTAGAATACTCAAGTATGCACTAGACTGAGTACAGTCTTATAATAAGAATTTATAGTATTTGTATAAACTCTTTTATTTAAAGAAAAGAAAATATTTAAATAGGATAAACATTATTAATACTATTGTAACAACATAAAATAAGTAAACACAATTAATAAATTTTACGAATATATTTATATAAGGGTTCTTTTACAGTAACCCTAGGTTTTTATCCAAATTTAATAAGTATAAACATATAAAATTTATCTTAAGACTGAACTTATAGTCTTCACAATTACTTATTTAATTACAAGAGAAAGCCTTAACAAATATCTATCTATATTAACATTCGAAGAAGGAAATGGTTTAATTCCTCAGAGCCACAATTTACAAGTTTATAAAACCATTTCATAATCGAGACAGAGCTCGAAGTTAAAAGGAAACCTTTTAAACCAAATGTATTACTTTGTCAGGCCGAAAGGATTAAGACATAATAAGTTTATTTTTACCCAGCTCAGGGCCGACGTACCCAACATCGTGGCGAGGGTTCAAATGGAAAAACTAACAATTAATTATAAAAACTTTATTACTGTAATGACTTTTATAAAACAATGTATATTTTTAATAAAGTATTTGAAACAGAGAACCATTAAAAAAACCATGAAGGCAGGAGAACCTCCACATTTAAGAAATAGAGTAAATCATTACTTAGCCATAGGGATATAAGCCTATCAATATGTCGAGAATAGTGAAATACAAGTCACGGCATCGAAGCTAGAGTTGGGACTGCTACAAGCAAGGGTTTTTAACAACCAAAAATACTAAGTAACAATTCAGCTAAGCAATTTAAACACCGATGAAACCGAGGTCGTATTTCTTCTCCAACTGAAACCCTTTTTCCCTAATCTGTACAAGCAGGGAGTTGCCACATTGTAACCGAGACTTACCCGTAGGTCTTGCTGTAAATCCAAACATGGAAATGGTTTTTCCAAGTGTAAGGGTGAACTGCAACCTACAAGCAAACCCGGGGGTTTTAGTTAGAAACTAACTAATCTATAAATAAAACTATAGCTGGAAATTTATAACAATTATAAAATAAACTCTTTCCCTGAAGGTGAAAGATTCAGGATCCGATGAGGAATTGAATCCACACCACAAACATCACAACCCTCATGCTCACCAGTGACATAGGTGACAGAGCTCACAATACTTTCTACACCGACGACTGGAACAGGAGTAAGCCTTGGTAATGGCCATGAAAGAAAACAACACTAAAAATTACTAACAGAGTTTCACTACCCCCATGACAACATAATGTATGCAGGAAGAAAAACACCAAATGCGAGTTGTGAACTTTGCAACCCTACACTAGAGTGGTAACAATCATCTACACACAGACAATGGAGTTGGAGATGATCACAAGCGAGCCCTCATGGTCATAGTAAACCAGACAGAGCAACGACTAAAACCCTTGATGAAGGATGAAAAAGTTAGGGTTGTATGGTAAGCTTTTAAATAATGCATTGCACGGTGGTGGATGTTCCACGTGCCCACAAATTTATTCAGTTCGCAGTGGGTCAAGTTGTCTAGTCTCCACTGCACTGTCAGGAATCAAATTATTGTTAATAATTTATACAATGACCACAATGATAATATAATATACAAAGTCAATACATATCATTTCAATGATAAACATTAAGTCAAACAATGTTGAAGTATGATATTTTTATGGTATCGTTAACCCTTGTTATATGTAAACATTGAAATCTTTTGTTGATAAGATAATAACTATGGAAGATCCATAGTAGGGTATATGCCCTTAATCATAAGTTACTAGTTCTAATAATAATTGATTCAAACTTTACAATGAAGAACTATGTTGTTAGATCTAGTTTTATGTAAACGTTAATGGTAAGAATTTAGTTTATAAATCATCAATGTGTATATAAAAGTATTTACACTCTGAAATAATATCTTACACTTATATGTTTAGTCTATGGTACCATAGAGTAAGATAAACTTCTTGTAAGTACATGATTTTTTTGGTCTCCATAAGATACCAAAGCTCTAAGATAAATGAAACCAAGGTTAGAATAGACGTGGTAGTAAAGGATAGTAAAACTATCCAAGAATAAGTATAGTATCACTTGATAATTATAAATAAATAATAGGTTAATGTAATCTCACCACATTACTTATGTCATGAAGAATTTTGGAGATAGAAATCGCAACTTGACGACATTTATGGAAATGATCATTTATAGATATAACACAATAATAAGCTAATAAATTTCCTCTACTGAAGCTAAATTAAAAGTAGAGCTGGGGGTGCGTTTGTAAGATTTTTCTTATAAGGCTTAGCTTTATTTCCATGTTGATAAGCAGTGTTTTACATTTTAGAAATAATAACAACAGTAAACTCTTATGTCAGTAAAGGTTTGTTCTACAAAATCGTGAGCTCTATAAGTAACTTGGCTAGTAGGTAAAAAGAAGAACTGTCCGAAACAAAAGTCATACTAATGAAAAACATTGAGAATGGTAAGGTTATTGGTCTTTACGTCATGAATTTAAAATACTATCATAGTTGCAAAACAAGTAGGAACAGATACTTTACCTCATAGTACCCTTGAATTCTATTAATCAAACTTTTACTCTAGCAGTATATTTATGCTAAAAGAAGTATATATGGATTAACGCCTTAATAAAATCTTACTGATTCAAAATTTACCTGTCAAGCCTATAAGATCCAGAAATCCAGGTAAGTTAGTAATCGCTAAGTAAGCCCCAGTTAGAAAGTAACTTCTCACCTTCTTGACAAAATAAAATCATCAGTACAACTAGAAACAACTGAATGCAGATTATTTACATCAGATATCGAAATAAAATTAGTATTAATTTATATGTGTTTAAGTTAATAATTAGTTTGTTAACTATTTCATTTATCCGTTAACCGCTAGTAGTTAACAAACTGCAGCTATAAACAATTTATGTTACATCAAAAAATTTTAATTTTTGTGAAAATTTGGGGTTATGACAAGGAATAAGCAATTGCATAATTATTTCTTGGAGATGAGAGGAAGATACATCTTGCTCAAAAGAAGAAACCTAAGATACATGAAGGACAACACTAGGCTATATAGATATAATAGGCTTCAGAGACTGTAGATGAAGGAGGCGAAGAAAAACCCTAGCACCCACCTCACATTTGAAACCCTAGATGAAGCTGCAGTAAGCCTTCAGCCTCCAGAATCAAGCCAGGCTGTTGTTAACCTTCCTAACATAGAGCCTGCTGAATAAGAAAGACAAGCAGACAAAGTTGAAAGAACAATTTTTGAGGTGACCTAAGAATTTTTGAAGAACAGGGCTTTCGGTGGCTTAGGTAGATGCTAAGGCAGTTCATTATCCAATGAAAGCACTGCTTTCGGCAGCTAATAGTTTTGATATTTTGGCCTCTTAACCATCGAAAGAAGAAATAGGCATAATATCAAATTTTGACACAAAGGACCATTTTTGGATGAACAAGAATAACTCAGGGACAAAGTATAAAGATGAAGGATGCTGAAGAAAACATCAGGGAAGGTATGCTTCAGTTTTGTTGTGACATAAAGGAAGAAAAGATCACCAACACTTGACTGTCTAAGTGAAACAATGACCTAACCAGCAGAGGACTAGTGGCAGTTATTTCTAGTACTTACTTTAGTTATCAGAAGGTTCAAACAGTGAATGAATTCTACAGTTAGTTAGACTAGTAGTTAAACTACGGTTTTTAACCTAATTATGCAAAAACAATTATTTTGTCTATTTTTAGTAAATCAGATCCAATTTTTTAGGATCTAAATATTTTTGTAAAGGCTATAAAGCCTAACACTTATTTTATTGAAAAGGTTTGAATTCGGGGACTTGTAGACCATTATTATTTTCAAGCTTCTCATATTTCTCATTACCTAATATAGGCTCTTTTTCTATAATATGTTTAGCTTCCATTTCTTGTTTATTCTGTACTTATACTTGAATGTGTTAGTTAGGTTTATTCATGTTTATTCAGGTTAATTGATGTATGATAGCTGTCATCCTATTGGCATATTGATTAATTGAATTATAAGTACTTTTCTTGTTATGATTAGCCATTTATATATATATGTTTTATGTATGAATCTGCCAGCATGATAAGTTCTCCATCTCTACACCATATTATCAAACCTTTGAATAGTGGTAGTTAGAAGCCTTATCCTTGATTGAGTTTCATGCATGTCTTGAGAGTGTGAGGTCCTGTAGGTCACCTGACTTAATCCACTTAGAAAAACATAAAAATATTTAAGTTACCAGGCATCCTTGTTGCATTCAAGTAGGCAGAAGTATAATGCACACATTAACCATCAGAGAAAGAACACATATTGGGTCAAGCACTTAACCGTCATATTTATTCAATAGATGATATTCTTATACATGAAGAGATGGGTTGGAGTGGTTACACCTACTCCAACCATTCATCTAATTATATCTTTTAATACATTATAATATATGATGACTTTAAGAAAGGCCTATTAGCCCCTTCAACATCTCCCCCATGAAAAAAACATTTCTTCGTCCCGAAGAGAACAAAGAATTATGTATCAACATCCTGGGTATCTGCTACTGCTGAAGTAGTCCTCACTGTGCATCAACCATGCATATTGGTCTGCATAGGTAACTCAGCCGCAACAACTGCCATCTTGATAGGAAAACACATGTGTACAAGGCTCTACCGTGATTGGTTACTCTTCAGCCTCCATCTTCAATCTGGCAGTAGTCCATTGAAGCCTCATCCTCTCACAACAGAAATGGTGCCATTGTTGCATTCAAGTAGGAAGAAGTATAATGCACACATTAACCATCAGAGAAAGAACACATATTGGGTCAAGCACTTAACCGTCGTATTCATTCAATAGATGATATTCTTATACATGAAGAGATGGGTTGGAGTGGTTACACCTGCTCCAAACGTTCGTCTAATTATATATTTTAATACATTATAATATATGATGACTTTAATAAAGGCCTATTATCCCCTTCAACAATCCTCGAGCTGCAACCTAGAGAAGTTTCTTGGAGTGATAACAGATTCTGAAACCTGATACTCACGTGTGGAGAAGTTAGCATTGGCCATAATCATTGCTATTCAAAAATTGCATCATTACATCTTGCTTCGCACTACCATGGTACTTGTAGACCAGAACCCTATGTACTACATCCTAACTCATCAGGTACTAGTGGGTGAAATATTCCCGTTGGATTGTCATCCTACAGGAATTTGACCTTGAGTTTGCTAAGCTCACTTCAAAGAAATCCTTCGTCTTTGTAGAGCTGATGTGTGACCTTCCCTATGCTTTGATGGATAATAATCCCAATGATTCATTTCTGGATGAATTCCTATTCTTGATAAGCATGACAGACCCATGGTATGGATATTTAATTATTTATCTCCAAACTCAAAGATTTCAGCCCAATATAATCTGTGATGATCGTCGACATATTTGCCACCACACAAAATACTGCCTTATCTTAAAATGATACATTGTATAGACATGGTATTGATTCCATTCTTCAACGATTCCTTACACATGAGGAGGCTAAACAAGTACTTAATGATTGCCACTGAGGAGCACGTGGCTGTCATCTTTCTGGGATTGCTACAGGCCAGAAAATCCTTCATGTTGGCTATTTCTGGCCTTCAATATTGAAAGATTGTCATAGGGTTGTTAAGAAGTTCCCACCCTACCAACATTTCTATCCGAAAAAGTGCACCCACGCTGCTCCTTTACACCCCATCACTGTAGTTGGCCCTTTTTCCAAATGGGGAATTCATTTTATGCATTGTAATCCTACCTCAGTCGGGGGGCATGGTTACAGACATAATCCTCGATCATGAGGATCTGAGCTCACAACCAATGGAAGACAGTGGCCTTGAATCTCACCTTGGATCTGCCACCACCTATATGAGCCATGATCTCAACCCACCTCATCATGCATGGGTCTCTATCCCTAAGCTCAATTAATATCATCTGGGGTCTCATGAGAGGCACCCTCTCAAAGAAGAAATAAGCTAAAATGGACCTGAATCCAAACTGCTTTAGTTCTCCCTACCGACGTTTTGTCAGCCGATCCTTGAAGACAGGAAGAAGTGCCTCACCCAGTTTAAAACTGTAGGATCCATAGCTTCCAGGGAATACAACATATGAGCCCTGGATGCTTGATGAGGCCCTTGGCTTCCAGCCAGCCCCTGCATGATGAACAAGACTTTGTGAAGTGGCATATCCACCACAGCCCTCATAGGAATCTTCTTACCTCACACTCTTGTGCCGGGATGACAATGATGGTTGATCAACTCCTGAGTAGTCATGTCCCCTCCTCAGGAACTGGTAATAGAGATAGGGGCCCCTCATATAGACAACCCTGTCAAGAATTAGATATCCTCTACCTCTATGGTCAAAACATGAGGTCCTACCTAAAAATACTACTGCTCCGGATTCCACATTTGCAGGATATATTCTAGCAAGCGAGGATGTGAAATCATGTTGGGGGTCTAGAAGAACTTCAGAAGGCCACAACCCTATAGGGAACCCAAACAAATCACATCTCCTGTAGCAGAAACATCATCTAGGTCATGTTGCCTTTCTTTCCAGATAACCTTTTTCGATTTGATAGACCTGCCAAAAATAATTTAAAATCCATTTAGAAGCATTTCTTATCAATAAAATTGCTTAAAAACTTTTATTTTGGCTAGTCCATTAGTTTTTTTCAGTCCATGTTTGGCATCGCGTCTGTCTAGTTAAGACAGAGTGATGCCACCGTCTGTGTCAAATGGAATAAACACGATTTCTATCTAGCACCGCATTTCTCATAAGGGCTAGGAGCGGTGCCCTCATTTCTCATTTTAGGTTTGGCCTATGAACTCAAAAAACCATGAAAATAAAAAATTGGGAAAGATAAAAGGAAAGAGGATGGATTTATATTTTACCTGGAACTAACGGTGGATTCTCCCGCAATCTTTTGTTGAATTTTTGGCTCAAAACTACCCAAAATGCGCTCCAGGATTGGTAAATAGTGAATTGAATTGTTTTTTACTATTTACTCAAGCTTTTATAACTTTTTTCTGGGGTTTTTTATATTTTAAAATAATTTTTAATAAAAATACCCTTTGATACAGTTTTTAAAGGTCATTTTATCGAATGTTTTGGGAAACTAATGGTGATTTTCAAGTCTTGCAGGGTTACAAGCAGTAAAGTCTATGGGGAAGTTCGTTTTAAAAAAATTTCGTACTTTTGAAAATGGAAAATTTTTGCAAGCGTTCGTTTTGATACTTTGATCACGCACCCAAAACCTAGTATCAAAGTTCTGAGTATTTTTCTCTTTCTTTTCAGACTCGTAAAACCCTTTATCATGAAAAGAGACCTAATGGAGTCTACTTTAAACTCTTTTCGGAATCCATAAATATGAAAATATTTTTGAGTACTTGTCTTATTCATACTTGTAAAAGTATTTGAAGAGTCATCTCTCCAATGGTAGGTTATCTCTTCTTCGGTTCGGATAGACTATTTATGAAAAATTACCCTTTGGAGTCTTCTTCCTTCATTGTTTAGACTCTCTAAACACGAACGATACTGAGTTAACATTCAATGGACTCGTTAAACTAAACACTGAGAGACTCTTTTTTAGGAATGAACCGCTCCTTTCTCAGGTTCGTAAAACATATGAGAATGTACTTATCTTTAGATTAGCTTCAATAAGTGTTTGTTGCCCTCTTTGAACATGTAAAAACAAAAAGAGGCACTCATCAATCATGATGGGGAATTTAAGGGAAGGGAATCAATTCATCTTTGCAAATAATATGGAAGTTTTGTCGCCACCTTTGAACATGGTACTTGTTTGCATTTCATTTAGTCATTTGGGTAAAATCAACTTGTCTCTGAGTCGATCCACTTTCATGAGTCATGCCACCCCTTTGAGTCTTTCAAAGAATTCATTGTCCATTGTCGTATTGTGTTCCTCCTTATCGATTCAATGCTGCCAATTCTTTTGTCGTGCCACCCTATTTTCAAATAGAAGCTAGAAGTTTATCTCTGCAGTTAAAACAACTTTGTATCAATACCTTTTGAGTCAGTACTATGGTTACATTATCTATAACATTTCAAATTTTTTTTTCGAGTTTCGTGTCGTCGATGTGGGATTCATCATTTCCCTCCTTCGATGAGACTATTCCTGTCGATATCAGCTCATCATCTAGGAATTAGTCTTAGAAACAAGTTTAGTACCTTGAGATCTATATGCCTCAATGACAGATTCTCTCGCTCTTGACATAGGCTCACATCATTGAACTTTGATTGAGAGATTTGACTGAGTGTTTGACATCAAATCATCTATTCACATTTAGTATACTGTACTAGGGTACCTTGGGAATCATTGACATTAATGGTGATCTCCCTCACACTTGTTAATGATTCACATCATTGGCCGGTAATCAAGTGGGGTCTACCATATTCGACTTCAAATCATTGTAATCACATGGATAGAATCGTACTTTGTGGAGGATGAGACGAAGACCCTAGGTATCTATTGAAAAGCACTCATTTGCTTTTCCCCAGGTTGCGATGGAGTATATTGTATGAAGTATGAGCATGGATCCACATTTTTATGGTCATGTCTATGCTCAAATTTTTGTTTGTATGGCATAGATATACATTGTATGTCTGGTAGCTATGTCCAAGTTTGAGTCCTCTATCACATGAATCTACGCTGTATTCTAGTAGCCATGTTTGTTTATCTCTCTCATGGATCTTCCTTGTATTGGTCTCCATCCATGATGAAGACACATTTTATCAGGAGTCAAAAGTATTGATGTGTTGCAGATGCCTGGCTAATGATCTCTGATCAAGTTGATTCTTGCCTCGAAGTGATAACTTTCTCTTTCAAAGCTCTCGCCTATCATATCCCTCTAGCCTCATGCTTTGGGGGGAATTCTGTTATACCTAAATCATGTCATCATCATGTGATAATATCCCAAACTTTAGTATTTCCCTCAATCCTAAATTGTGAAGCAAGAACGTTGGTCCAGACATCAAATTTGTATATGAAAATCCAGCACCGCTTCTACCCTTTAGTAAAAAAGTGGTACCTTATTTAGCACCGCCTACAGTATGTTGGCAGTAAGCGGTGGTATTATACCCAAATCCTTTCACCAGCATGTGATAAGATCTCTAACACATTTATTTTCCCTCAATCCCAAACTTGAAGTGAAAATAGTGCTCTAGATGTTGATCCTACATATAAAACTCCAGCACCGCTCTTACCTCTAAGCTTATAAGCAATACCTTATACAGCACCACTTGAGTTATGTGGAAGACAGGCAGTGCCACCACCTTTCACCCTTTTTTTGGTGTGGTTCTCACCTTGCACCGCTCTACCATAAGGGAGTATAAGTGGCGTCCTTGGTAAAATGGGAAAAAGGAGGTTTCACAAAGCTTCTAGAACAAAGGATTCATGGCTAGCCTTATCCCTACTCACCTGGTTCAGTTAATCTTGAGATCCATGCTTTGGATATCTCATGGCCACCTCACCCACCTATTTATCAACGATTCCTATCCCTTTGAGCCTTATAAAACTAGTCTCATACTCCATGGTTGAGGGGGGGAAGAAAAGAGTAAAGTTATACTATTGAATTAACATCCTGGCCTAATCCATTAGAGAGCATAGAGGAGAAACTTGGAGCTATCAGGGATGAGATGTTAGTATTGTGAAGGAGTACATCAACACTAAGGAAAAAGGTTGTAAACTATTTCATTCATCTATTAATGCAAAGTTGGTTCCTTTCCCATATATCTGTTGTGTTATAATATCACGTGTATTATCATATTCATTTGTCACTAATATGGATCTATGGGTAGTTTTCTAGTATCTTTGATGATGTCGTGTGTTTGATGTGTTTATGAAGGTCTTCCATCAGAGATCTTATTCCATGCATCTATAGCTTCTATGGAAATTATTTCGACCTAGTTGTGACTCATTTGTTCTGGATCTGAACCATTCATACCAGAGGAACAACTTCTGTCCATAGAAGGTGCAATATTATTGATAACAAATATGGCGACTCTGCTGGGGAATACAAGCTTCAGTTGATCTGATCTTCCTCAATCTCCGAACACTTGTCTGAATCCAAGCTCCAGTATTCAATATTTTCAGTAAGATCTACCATCTAACTTGGTGAAGTTTTGGTTTGAAATCATCAGATGTTTTCAAATATGAGTCACCTTGAATTTATATGCTCTGTATTACTATTGATTCATCAGTTTTAATATTGTTTTTGCAACTTCTAACTTGATTTTTTTGCTCTCCTTGTGTTCTGTATTTTTACAGGGAACCACGCTTGTGTAGTGAGCATAAAGTGGTGCCACCTTCTGTGCATAAATAGCAATAAGCAATGCCACCACATGTAAGCAGTTAGCAGGAAGCGATGCCTCCTCAGAACCGCTTTGTCAACAACCCTCTAGAAGCGGTGCTAGGTAGGATTTTTAGTCCTTGTTTGATTTCAAAACTTGGTTGTTGTCTTTTGATTTTTGAGTGTTTTTAGGCTTACTTTTCTATGAAACCATGAATTGTATATTCTGCAGTCGTTTTGATTATTATATTCCCTTAGCATTCAAAGAAGAGTTTATGTTTCTTGCATTAGATTTTGCATTCATTTCATTGCTTGAAACCTCTTGCTCTTTTCTGTAGATATTATTCGTTAGAATTGGGAAATATACATTTAATTTTCATGTGTAGGTTTTGGTTTTCTTTGGACTTGGAATGTGTAAATGATCCATGTGGTTTTGAGTCTTTCTTTACTTGGGTTGATTTTTGTTTCCTTTTGCATGCTGATTTTTTCAATGCTTGGTAGGAGAGATTGGTTCTTTGTTTCTGTGTCTGTTCCAAAGAGAAGTTTTAGTTTTCTCTCTCCTTTTCTTTATTCATAAGCGTGTTAAACAATTTTCTTCTTGTTTTGTGCATGATTGTTTCAAATTATGGATCTTACTTTCATTAAGAAGAAATATTTGTTTTCAGCTTTACGTGCATTAGAGTTAGTTTTGTTTGGAAACGTTAGTGAAATCATCTTTCCATAAATTTTTTATGCATCTTTTTCAAGCATGAAAAGATAGGAAACATTTCTGGTTTATTTATATTAGATGTTCTCTAGATCTCTTTTTTAATTGCTTTAAAGATTGTTTTGGAGTGAATTGATATTTTAATTTTCGTTTGAAAAGATAGAATTGCATTTTCATTTGGGTGTGCATTTTTGGGAAGAAAAGTAAATCTCTCTCCCTCTCTTAGGTAGAACTTCATTGAAGAGGAAAACTTGCATTATCATATAGATCAGTGTGCATCTTCTTTAAATTCAATTTTTCACTCCATGGTTCCACCTAAATGCACAAGATGAAATTAACGGTAGTACTAGGTTAAAAATTTTAGCAATTTGAGTGATAATTGAGTGACGTGTTTTGGCATTGTAAAATGTAGGAGCTATCGTTACTTTGTCTGCACTACAACCCGGGACTCGTGCAGTTCTTCCACGTACCATCGGTATATCGAGTAGCCTTTCACATACCCTTGAGGTATATAGAAAGGTACTTCACATACTCAATTGTTTATCGCAAGGCCCCTTATGAACGGTTGTGCATTAGACAACAATACTACCGATTTGAGCTCCCACGTACCTAGCGTATATCGGGAGACCCTTTTAGGAATCCTCAAACCATCTGAGTTATCTTTTTGTCATGTCCTGTGAGGTTATTGACTCTTATCCACTCCTTTCACATGTTTTCTTGTTGATTTTAGTTTGAGTAGTGCTTGTTTGTGCATGGTAGTTAGGGGGTTTTTAGAGATTTTAGAGATGGCATCCCCATTTGGGACTACCACTCAAGAGGTCCCTTTCCAAGGTGTACCTTTTGTTTTCGCTCCAAGTGAAGGTATTGGTCCTCCCTTTATTGCCACTCTAAATCTTCCTGGGTTAAATATAGGATTACCAGTCTAGATGTTTAATCCGATAATTCATGTTACACCTAATGTCTCAAATGTCACCTATCCTCCAAGAGAGGATCAACCTCAACCTATCACTGCTCCTTCTTCGTCAGTTATGGCTTCATCCTTTTCTTCTTCTTCGCTTGACCAAAGCTCTACGTTTAGTAGTCAAGTGGATAAGAAGAAGAAGAAAGGGAAGGGTAAGAAGAAGAAGGATAAGAAAGATAAAAAGCAGCAACCATCTACTCTTGATGGTGCTTATTCTAAGAGAACACCCAGAAAACCCAAGTTCCCTTGTAAGCTTTGCAAGGGGGACCACCTTCTTAAGGAGTGTCCTGGTCTCTCCCATGTACAAGAAGAGTGGTCTAAAAAGTCCAAACCATCTATGTCATCAACCTCTGATCATCATGTTGATGATACTCCCTCAACCAGTGGCCCATTGGTAAAAGGTCTTAAAGGTAAAGTCTTATATCCTTGTTTGATTTGAAAGGCTACGCATCATACTTTTCTTTGTCCAAGAATGGATGAAGCTTCTAAGTATTTGGAAGATATTACTGTTTCTCGTCAATGGATTCCAATAGGTTATCATAAGTTGTCTCTTGAACCCCCACTGGTTGACCAAGTGATCGATTCGGTTTCATCTGCGGTTGATCCCACTCTTCCTTCCAAGAGTGAATTCCAAGTGGTCAATTCAGATTCATATATTGTTGATCCCACTTTTCCTTTGGAGAGTGAATTTAAAGTGGTTGATTCGACATCATCTCCACCCAATACCACTCTTTCATCAGAGAGTGTTAATATTGAATTACTCTCTTTAACCAAATCTTCATCTTGTTCTTCTCTTCCAATAGAGAATGAACTAAAACCTGCTGAAGTTTTTATGCTTCGTTCTGATTGTTCTCGACAAGAGGAAATTTTGTCTATTTTGAAAAAACCCTCTCCAAGTACTGAGGTTATTTCCTTTGAATGGAGTATCCTAACAGAGTCTCGTCTTCATTTGAGTGTTCCTTTCCCGATAGTTGTGAATGTACTACTAGGCGGATGCTTCGCACTATTGTTGACGAAGGGGATTCTGTTAGCATTGTTTCCTCAACTGCTTGGCAAGATTTAGGTCATCCTTAGCTTGTGCCAGCCATTGATCAGATATTGGATTTTAATCATAGACCTACTACACCTTTAGGAATCCTTCCTCATTTGCCTATTACATTAGGAGGGAAAACTGTCTGTATTGATGTTATGGTGGTCCAAGGTCCTTTAGATTTCAATCTGCTCCTTGGACGTGATTATGTTTACGCAATGAAAGACGTAGTGTCCACACTTCTTAGAGTGATGTATTTTACCCATGATGGGAAGATTGTGACCGTTGATCATCTTTCCTTCATTAAACCTGATTATCAGGTGACTCCTAGTCATCAGACTTCCCTGAATTTTCTGCATGTTCTTGTGGTTCCTTCCCCTTCTAGTTAGCTTCTTCCCATCATAGGTAAAATGGGGGGCAAGGATCCATCCTCGGGATATCATACTGGAGTTAAGTTTCTAGCTTCTTATGTAAGGGGGAAACCCACCAAGCTCTTGATATCATGTTGGGAAAGAGCAGGTTTGTGAGCATAGTTCCCATTCTATGTCAAGCTCGTTAAAAAATGAAATTGATCTCCTCAAGCATAGTTTACCTTTTGGTTTCAAGATTGCATAAAAATGAAACCATTCCTGAGCATAGTTCATTTTCTATTTCAAGCTCGTTAAAAAATGAAGTAGGTTTCCTTAAGCATATTTTACCTTTTGGTTTCAAGCTTGCATAAAAATGAAACCATGTTGTGAGCATAGTTCCCATTCTATGTCAAGCTCATTAAAAAATGAAATAGATTCCCTTGAGCATAGTTTATATTATGTTTCAAGCTCATTAAAAAATTAAATAGGTTGTTTCAAGAAAATTTTACACTTTTGGTTTCAAGCTTGCATAAAAATGAAACCATGTCTAGGAGCATAGTTCTTCTCCTATGTCAAGCTAGTTAAAAAATGAAAAAGCACCTAATCATCATGTCAGTTTTTGACGATCATGTCTATTTTCTCCAAGCATAGTTACCTTCTGTTTCAAGCTTGTGTAAAAATGAAATAGATCCCCTTCCCTTGAGTCAAGTCTTCCCTTTAGTGTTAGAACTTGAACCTTCTTTTCACCTGCCTGATTCTCGTTCTTCCTACCCCCGTCGTCAACATTTTCACATTAGTAACCAGGTTTTTAGATTGGGTATGGAAGAAGAATCATCAAATGAAATGAAGTTTAGTGGGCATGTAGAGCCCCTAGAAACCATGCTAGTGGTAAGATTCGCTAGCAATCATGCTGGAGGAAAGATTCCAACCTATGTATATCATGTTAATGGGATTTTTCAAGCATAGTTTACCCATTGGTTTTGAGCTTGTGTAAAAAATGAAACCAATATTTGAGCATTATTTCAACTGATATTCAAGCTCGTTAAAAACAGTAAGATGGTGGTGATCTTACTTTTTATTTTTCGTGCTCTGGTTAAAACATGAAAAGTCGTTTGAGCTTAGTTTATTACTTTTTTGTGCTCTGGTTTCAAACATGAAAAAGGTTAAAAACTCTTTTTGGACTCAATAAATATGAAAAGATTGTCGAGTACTTGTCTTCTTCATACTCATAAAAGTATTAGAAGAGTCATCTCTCCGACGATAGGTTATCTCTTTTTCAGTTTGGATAGACTATTTATGAAAAAGGAACGCTCCATCCAATCATGTTTGGAAGAGTTCTCTCAGGTATTATTTTACACTTCTTCGGGCCCTGGAGACTCAATCATATGAAAAAGGACCCTTTGTAGTTTTCATTCATCTTCGTTCAGACTCTCTAAACATGAACGATACCAAGTTTTCTTTAATTGGACTCGTTAAGCTAAACACTGAGAGACCTGTTCAAGGAACGAAGCCTTCCTTTCTTAGGTTCGTAAAATGTATGAGAATGGACTTGTCTTCAGATAAGCTACAACGATTGTTTTTTACCCTCTTTGGACTCGTAAAAATGAAAAGAGGCACTCATCAATCATGATGGGGGAATTAAGGAAGGGAATAATTTTGCAAATCAAATGGTAGTTGTTTGTCATGTTTGAACATCGCACTTCTTTGCATATCATTCAGTCAATTGTGTATTCAACTAACTTACAAGTCGATCCACTTTCATGAGTCATGTCACTCCTTGGAGCCTTTCAAAAGAATGCATTTTCCACAGTTGTATTGTGTGTCCATCTGTTTCAGTCATGCCGCTAACTCTTTTTTCATGCTGCTCGATGTTGAAAGGAAGTAAGAAGTTTACCTGTGTAGTTAAGACAAACTTTGTTTCAGTACTTTGATTTATTCCTATGGTTACATTATCTAAAACATTCCAAAACTTTGTTCTGAGTTTTGTGTCATCAATGTGGGATTCATCATGGCCCTCCTTCGATGAGACTATTCCTATCGACATCAGCTCATCATCTGGGAAATGGTCTTAGAAACAAGTTTAGTGCCTCAAGATTTGTATGCTTCAATGATAGATTCTCTCGCTTTTGACATAGGTTTACATCATTGACCTTTTATCTAAAGATTCCACCCGGTGTTCGACATAAAAACATCTTTTCACACTAAGTAGATTGTACTAGGGTACCTTGGGAAAATTTGACATTGATGGTGATCTCCCTTGCACTTGTTAACGGTTTATATCATTGGCCGGTAATCAAGTGGTTTCTACCATGTTCAAATTCAGAAAATTTTAATCACATGGATAGAATCATACTTTGTGGAAAACGAGATGAAGACCCTAGGTATTTGTTAAGCACTCATAGCCTTCTCCCCAGGTTGCAATGGAGTATATTGTATGAATTACCAGTATGGATCCACATTTGTATGGTTGTGGCTATTCTCAAATTTGCATATATATGACATAGATATACATTGTATATCAGCTATGTCCAAGTTTGAGTCCTCTATCACATGGATCTACGTTGTATTCTAGTATCCATGTTTGTTTATTCCCCTCACGGATCTGTCGTGTATTAGTTTGCAGCCATTATGAGGTTACATTTACTCATGAGTCAAAGTATTGATGTATTGTAGATTCCTACTCGATGATACTTTTCGATCAAGTTGGCTCTTACCTTGAAGTGATAACTTTCTCTATCAAATCTCCCGCCTATCATATCCCTCTAGCCTCATGCTTTGGGGGGCATTCTGTTATACCCAAATCCTGTCACCATCATGTGATAAGATCTATAACACCTTTATTTTCCCTCAATACCAAACTTGAAGTGAAAATAGTGCTCTAGATGTTGATCCTACATATAAAACTCCAGCATCACTCTTACCCTTAAGCTTATAAGAGGTACCTTATACAAAATCTCCTAAGTTATGTGGAAGACAGGCGGTGCCACTGCCTTTCACCTTTTCTTTTGGTGCGGTTCTCACCTTGCACCGATTTTCCATAAGGAAGTATAAGCAGTGCCCTTGGTAAAAAGTGAAAAAAGGAGGTTTCATGATGCTTCTAGAACAAAAGCTTCGTGTCTAGCCTTATCCCTACTCACCTGGCTCAGTTAAGATCGATATCCATGCCTTGGAGATATCATGGCCACCTCACCCACCTATTTATCAACCATACCTATCCATTTGAGCCCTATAAAACCAAGCTCATATTCCATGGTTGAGGGGGGCAAGAAAAGAGTAAAGTTATGCTGCTGAATTAACATCCTGGCATAATCCATTAGAGAGCATAGAGGAGCAAGTTGGAGCTATCGGGGATGAGATTTTAGTATTGTGAAGGAGTACATCAACACTAAGGCAAAAGGTTGTAAACTCTTTCATTCATATATTAATGCAAAGTTGGTTCCTTTCCCATATATCTATTGTGTTAAATCCCACATGTGTATTATCAAATTCCTTAGTCACTGATATGGATCTATGGGTATTTTTCTGGTATCTTTGATGTTGTCATGTGTTTGATGTGTTTATGTAGGTCTTCCATCAAAGATATTATTCCAAGCATCTATAGCTTCTAGGGAAAGTCTTTTGACCTAGTTGTGACTCATTTGTTCTGGATCTGAACCATTCAGACTAGAGGAAAAAATTTTGTCTGCAAAAGGTACAATATTCTTGATAACAGGTGGCACTAATTTCACCCTTTAAGCAATGCGCAGTTCTTCCTAGAACCGATCTGTCATGGTGAACAAGGAGAGGTGCCCTTGGTAAAAATTGAAAAAGAGAGGTTCTCATGAAGCTTCTCGAAAGAAGGCTTCGTAGCACCCTTATCTCTGATCACTAGGGTCAATTGGGCTTGAGATCCATCCTTGTAGGATCTCCTAACCACCTCACCGACCAATTTCTCAACCATATCTATTCATTCCAAGCCTATAAAAGCAGGCTCAGTCTCCGTGGTTGAGGAGAGAGTAATGTTATGTTGCTGCTTTGATATTTTGGCCTAAGTAAGTTAAGAGAGCTTGAGGGAGCAAGTTGGAGCTATCGGAGACAAGATGTTGTCTTTGTGAAAGAGAATATCAACACTAAGGCATAGGTTGTAAACTCTTTCTTCATTTTATTAATGCAAAGTTGGTTCCTTTCCCATATACTTGCTATGTTTGTGATCTTGCATGTTATTGTCAGATTCCTTAGTCATTGGCATAGATCTATAGATGATCTTCTGTTATCTTCGATCCCTTGTGTGTTTGATGTGTTTATTGAGGTATTTACTTGGATACCTTTTGTCATAAGAGAAGAAACACATCACTCCATCAAATATTGTATTCCAAGTGTTTATAGATTCTAGGGAAAATCTTCCAACCTTGTTGTGAACCATCTATTTTGGATCTGAACCATTCAGACCAAAGGAACAACTTCTGTCCGTAGAAGGTGCAAAATTCCTAGCTACAAATTTGGAGACTCCACTAGGGAAGAGCTTCAGCTGATCTGATCTTCTTTAGTCTTTTTCAAGAACACTTGTCTAAAATCCAAGCTCCCCTCCTTCATTAATTCGATCAGATCCACTAGTTGATCTAGTGGTTATTGGTTTGGTATCTTTAGATCTGTTTAGATCTAAGTTTTTTTTACCCTATGTGCTCCTAAGTATTGTTAATGAATGGTTTAAGTGTCATTTACACAGTGATATAACCTTATTGTTTCACTATTTTCTTTGTTTTTGTGCATTTACAGGGAACCGTGCATGTGCTGCAGGAAATAAGTGGTGCCACTTCCTGAAGGAAGTTAGCAGGAATTTATGCCACTGATTGAGACCAGAAATAAGGAAGTAGTTCTCAATCAAAACCGCTCTGTGAGTGACACTCTGCATGTGGCGCCAGGTAGGCCTTTTCCAGGCTTAGTTTTCAAAGTTTTTTGCAAAAATTTAGGTTATTTGTTTTCAGTTCTGAATGTTTGGGTTTGTATTAAATATATTTGAGTGCTTGAATGATGAGTTTAATGTGGTAAAAGAATTGTTTTGTTAAAATCAAAGAGCTCGGATAGGTTCATCTTTTCATTAGCTTGTATACTTGGTTTTGAGTTTTTCGAAAGGACGGTTGTTTGAGAGCATAGCATCAGTCAGATATCAGTCTTATTGCTAGATAGATCTGAAAAAGAAAGACTTCTTTGATTGATAGCTTGTTTCATTTTTCATTAAAATTTTGTGAAGGACTTCTTTTTGCTTTGAAAAAGAAATTTTTTTGTTCAGAATTATTCATATCTATTGTTGGAGAATGAATTGTTGGGCTTCTGATTAGCCTCATTAGATTTCAGATCCCCATATTTATTCTCTTTATTTTACATTTTTGTTCTCATCAGAAGAAAAATATTAGTATTTTTAAGTTAGATCTTTCTCGTTTTAAAGAAAAAATTGAAAAAATGTTGATTATGACTTTGAGTGTATTTTTGTCTTTCTTCTTGGAAAAAGAGATCTTACCCTAGTTTGCTTGCTTTCAAAATTGGTTTGAAGTTTGTTGCTTATTCTCTTTCTTAGAACAAGTTTGGTTTAGTGTAGTTGTTTGAGAAAAATTTTGGTTTCAGAGCGGAAATTGAAAAGAAAAATAATCTCATGGGTAAGCATGTTTTAAAAAGTAAAGTGAAATTATCTCCATTTCATATTTGCATGGCTTTACGTTTCTGTCAAGATCTCATGCAATCACCTAACTACTCAAGATAAAATTAATGGTAGTTATAGGTCTAAAATTGTATAAGAATTTGAGTGACAAGTTAGTGACGTGTTCAGGAAACGTACAACGTAGGATTTGTCCTTACTATCCTACACTCCAACCCAGGACTCATGTGCTTCTTCCATGTACCGTTGGTATATCAAACAACCTTTCACATACCCTTGAGGTATATAGAAAGGTACTTCATGTACTCGATTGTATATCAAAAGGCCCCTTGTGGATGGTTGTGCATTAGACAACACTACTACCGATTTGAGCTCCCACATACCTTCTTTATATTGGGAGACCCCAATAGGATTCCTTGTCCAACTAAGAAAAAACATTTGACCGTCTTGTTTCAAGAAATACACCAAGAACAACACTCGGGGAGACTACTACGTAGTTACCTTGAGTATATCGTGAGTTGCACCTACTTGACAATCCTAGTGAGAGACTGACTATTTTGAGCTCATCCTACCACTTAAATTTTCTTGTGGCCGGTAGCTTGAGTAGGAAAATACTTTGTGTGATTTTTCTTAGCTCTAAAACCCTAGGTTAGGTTTAGTGACTGATACAATCTAGTTGAGTTTCAGTTGAGATGATCTAGAAGAAATCAGGGCTTACCACCTAATTTTCCTCCTGTTACAGGAGAAATTCCAATGGAATCCATCAACCAAGGAGCTGCAACCAATTCCCATGAGGAAGAAAATCTGGTTGTAAAAGTGGAGATCAATTCACTTCTTACATTAATCACTTTGCTGAACAACGTCCTATGGATGATACTTCCTTTCATCCTCCTATGGAAGGTCGTACTGATAGTCGTCATGAACCATAGTATGGAACTGATGCTTAGTTTTGGAGAACATCTATGGGTTAGGCCATTTCCTCATTTGGGGTCAATAGAACCTCTCCTGAACAAACTTCTACGAGTGAAGAAGAATATAGACAAATCGAAGAATCTATTCACCGTGCACGAGATTTTCAAGATATAATGAAAAGACTAGACAGAGTTCTGGATGTTCCTGCACCTCATAATGAATCTATATCATCTAGATTACCCTGTAATACATATCCTTGTCCTGTGGCTAAAATTTGGGCCTCCAACGATGGTTACCCACCACATGGTGAGACTTATCACAATCTAGGGAAAACCTCTAATTCTGTGCCTGCAACCTTGAATTCTAGGTCTGTCTCTAGTCATCCTATACCTTCAATGGTTGGGGGAATCCTTCAGCTCCTCATTAGAGGAAATTTGGGGTCTAAAATGGGCCTTATAAGAAAACGTGCCAAAATAAGTTTTTGTGAGTTGGAATTCAAGAACCAATAGAATTTCAA
>LPNX010797657.1:357230-370876 GCA_001517045.1 Pseudotsuga menziesii
AATGATAGCATCTCTACCCTCTAACCCTGGGGGGGCGACCTGTTGGCTATCATGGGCAGACCCGGGTTTACTGTATTTAACCAACAACACCCCTAGCTTATAGGCCCTTTCGGCGACAGACCGCAAAGTGGCCTAAAGTCTCACCCGAAGTGATTCTGAAGGGTTGGAAAAGGACTCAAGCGTCTTGGACCAGGTTCTGATGCATCCTACGTGTGACTCACAAATCTGCTAGTCGTAGGGCCTCTTTCTCGGTGCGTTGCATGACCCTCTGCTTGCGTCATGCGATCTCAACGTCTCGTAGCCCTTCTCACCGCAAGTTCTCTCTCCTCTCCGGCATGCAGTCCCTGCCTACATCGCGCAACTCCCACCAATCCGCGGTGACCCCAGCCTTACCGCATCGCTGCGCACCAGGCGACATGTAACTTCCTCCCAACACTAAGTCCTTAACCTCCGGTATCCCGCACCGCAGCTCCTTTTCCGGTGCGGTATCGCCTCCCTGCGATACTCCAACCCCGCGGCTCAGTGCACTTAGTGTTGTTCATGTCGACTTGCAAGACTCAACATGCCAGGCTGTTCAACACCGCGAATGGTGATGGTTTCAAGCAAAGTATAACTGAACCCGCATACAACATATCACTGGTTTCAACTTATGTCTATCCTTTTATATTATTGCAAACTGAACAATGCATACATACATTAAACTGTAACAAGGCTCATAAAATAACTGACAAATGCATCAAATAAACACAACACAGAAAGAAATCACATAACACATGATTTTAACATGGTTCACCTCCAGGATGGAAGTTACATCCATAGAACTATGTTTCTATTATAACTCAGGGGAAGGTAAACACAGTTCTGCTGCACCACATATGCAGCTTAATATCTTCTCTCTTAGATCTCTTTTCTACCTCTATATTGCACCTCTTACAATATACTCTTCCCTCTCTGTCGATCCCTGTGGATCATTACATGAATGCTCTATGAGCCAGCTACTGGTTACAGTAAGATACTACAGCTAATAACAGAACCAGAGCTTGGATTCTACAACTATCTAATACTCTACAAAACAACCACAATAGATGAATCAACCATCCGACTCTCTAACCAACCCTTTTACAATACAATTTATATCCCTTTATAAGCGGCCCGAAGGTCTCGCCATTACAACACTGTGGGCCTGTCCCAACAGTAACCCAAACCCTAACTAGTGACAGTTGTCGTATCTGTACTTTGAAGTAGCTACTATCTGTCACACCACAGCTCTCTGCGGTCTTCCATGCTTCCCGACGTTGATCATGGGTACTATGCACCGCTTCCCTTCACCACAGCTTCCTGCAGTCTTCCATGCTTCCCAGCGCTGACCATGGGTACCGGTGCTGCTTCCCTTCTGTCCTTCGTCTTCAATGCCTCAGCCTCGTTGCTCCTTTTCCTTTATGAGGGTAGCTGAGCCCTCTTGTCTTCCACCACTTCCTTCAATGCAGTGGGTGAGCTCTCTCTTCTCGGCCACTCAAGTACCGTCGTCTTCCTTGACTTCTCTATCTTAAAAGTCATGGTTTCTGGCTCTGCTCTGCAGCTGGAACCCTGCTACGGCGTCGTAGCTCTATCTTGTCTATCCGCCAAAACTGTCTATCCGCTAACCTAGCAACTTCTTCTGTAGCTGCGGGACCCTACTCCAACAGTCCCCTAACACTTACTTGTGGCTCGTCCCCGAGCCACTACCAGTGGGCTTCTCTTGCTATAGCTTCTCCTTGGCTTCCTGCGAAGTTTGTTGCAACCTATCGCGAAGTCCTGCGACTTCCTTCTGCATCACTTCGACACATTCTCTATAGTTTCTGTAACTTGGTTCGTTGGGCTCACTTATCTTTCCTACCCTTAGTCATGGTCTCGCTCTCGTCGCTCCTGAGACCTTTTAAGAACCTTCTAGTGTTTGAAAAGTCTTCCACAGATATCCTTTCCTCTTTATCTGGGTTAGAACTTTTATCACAAGGAAAATCTGTATCTTCCATCCTTCTCAAACATTTCATTCAGTCTGGAGCCCTCTATATGAAAGAGATACAAACCATGAATTCTGTTTCGAGAGAAAGCCTTTGTCTACATCTTGAAGTTCTGCTTGCTTGGTTTGTTTTCCCTTTCACTTTTCTTCTCAATAACTTGCTCCAGGTATTCACGTGACTCTGGTTCCACATATTTTCATTCTTGAGCTCTGGAACCTCTTGTTCTGCTCTTAGCTGATGAGATAGGTCATCTTCCTTCTCCTGTTGCTTTCTTTTTCTCATTTTTACTTTCTTCCTAGCGAGAAATTTCTTCTCATCATTCTTCTGCTCTGTGTTAACACCCAAAAAGTGTTCACTACCTCATCTACCCCACTAGATGGCTCATTTGTCCATTTTCCTACCATATTTCCTTCAAAAACCTGAAAATCCCACCAAAAAGCCTCCAAAAGGCCTAAAATGCCTCCAAAAGGCCTAAAATGCCTCCAAAAGGCCATAAAACCTCTAAAAAGCCTCCAAAAGTCCTAAAATGCCTCCAAAAGGCCATAAAACCTCTAAAAAACCTCCAAAAGGCCTAAAATGCCTCCAAATGGCCAAAAAACCCCTTTTTTCCTCCAAAAATATCCAAAATTCCTTTAAAATAGCAAAAATCCCCAAAAGAGAAGAAAAAATTAAAAATAATGAGGAAAAGGAGGAAAAAACCCTAAACAGCTGCCCTAAACCACATGGTTTCCAAAAACCATGGGCCATCACTCCACCACTAAAAAACTATAAATAAGTGATGGAGACCCCTCATTTCACATCCATAATCACAAGCATCCTTACTCTGCCAAAATTGCTCTTGAAACCCTTGCTCACCCCTTGAGCTACTTTCACCATTGAGAGCCCCTTTTGGCCCATTTCCACCACCGGAGAAAGAGAAGGGGCAGCTGGAGCTCGAAGCAACCTCACGGATCAGCGCAAAGAGCTTCACCAACCTCCACATCGGAGGTAATATCAATAAAAAACCATTCTTTATATTTTACTGTTTTGTTTCATGCACGAGTTTTAGATTAGTTTTTATTCCTGTTTAGCATTTTTCTTTCCATTTTATTGAACTGCTACTAAGGAGTCCATTCTCCTTAGTAGGTGCTCATTCACACAAGCTAGGGGTAAAACCCTAGCCACAGTTTTGGTGACTCCACTGTGTTTTTTATTTCTGGTTTCAGTTTTTGTTTTTTCCTTTCGGCTGTCCCTTTTGGCCGCCGTAAACCACGTTTTTTCCCTCTGCAGCCGCATCCCGACCGCGTCTTTCAGGCCTTTACCTGCGACCCGACCACGGCTATCAGAACGTCTTCGGTGCCTTGCCAGTGGATTCAAGTCTGTTACCTGCGATCCGACCGTGGCTATTCAGCCTGTTTGCTGCAATCTGAACGCGCCTGTCGGCCATTTTCCCGCGTCCCGAGCGCGAGTTTCAGCCCTTTAACTGCGACCCGACTGCGCCTGTCGTCTTTTTTCCCACGTCCCGAGCGCGAGTTTCAGCCCCTTCACTGCGCCCCGACCGCGTCTATTTCCCTCAAACCCGTGGTTCGACCGCCCGATTTCACCACCGACCCGCGGTCCCATTTTTGCAAACCAGCCCCTTTGCTGCAATATTTTCTGCATCTGTACAGCCATCTGTTCCACCTGCAACCCTACTTCCTTACAGCCTTTTTTGCAACCCCATTTCTATTCCCTTTTACACCATTTGTTTAAGATTTCAGCAGTTTATTTCAGAAAATTTTGCAGGTTCAAGTTGTGCATTCAATATTGTTGTTAGTTAGAAGGATTCCCCTTTGTGTGGCACTTCTATTTCGGGTTCATCACCTCACGAGCACACACTCTGTCACCTAATTCAAGTGAGCCTTAAAATACTACTTAACTCAACCAACATTCTAACCCCACTTGGGGAACACAAAAGAATTTTTGTAGTTAGGTAGGATCGAGGGGATAGGCTTCCAATAACACCCCTCGGTTATTTACACTTGAGACATAGCTGTTGTCCAATTAGGGAACCAAAATCCCCTAGTATTTTTTGGCACGGTCACAACCAGTTTACCAGAGGGCCTCTCTCTTAGGAGGGTTGAAGTTGTGAGATTGGTTTCGGAGGCCTGAGTGGAATACTGCACTCCATTCAGTAACTAAAGGGCTACCTTTCGCAGTTCTCGGGATATCCCTGTATAGGGGTATTGCGGTAAAAGGACCAAGCGGCAGATTAACCTTTCTGGACGTGTCATGAACATGGTATCTTAGTTGCCATTCTTCTAGGATTTGACTACCCGGTGTCCCTCCCAGTAGGGGGATATCATAGCCACTTGGCTTTCCTATTCATATTGTCTGACTTGGATTTCATCACCTTGCAGAGGATATGTCTAGTTGAGTCATAATACTTTTAGTTAGGTGTTTGCATGCTCCCTTACCTCCTTTTGGTCTAGTGAGTCCACCGTTTTTTATTTTAGGAAACCTGCTGCTTGTTGGTATTCTGACCATTTCTGTTGACACTCCACCTATTGTAGCACAGCTATTACATTGGGTGTTTTGAGTAGGTTGTTGGCCTGAGTGCCTTATTTTTTGAGCTCCCCTTCTGCACACTCGGTTGCATTCAGGTTTTCGAGCTGTTTTTTACTCACCGCAACCCACAGAAATTTGACACCATCTGTCACCATTGAGTCTCCGAGACATTCTCGGCGCCTCAGGGGTGAGCCCCCACAACACGGTTCACTTGACACCACCCGTCATCGCCACAGATCATCCTCACTTGATACCACTTATCATAGATCTCGAGCCTTGTCACTTGACTCCACTCGTCAGTGGCATAGGACCCCATCACCGGATATTGACACCCCTTATTTTACCTCTGATTCTGAGCCAGAGTCTGAGAACCCCATTTACACTGCCCCCACTAGCCCCATGGCTAGCGTAACTTCCACTCCCATTTTGGTAGAGATCGCTGGTGGCACATCCACCACTACACCAGCCCCTATACCCATTACCACACCTGTTTTGGGTATGCCCTCCACGGGGCCCTCTACCGTTCCCCTCATGGCACCTATTCCCATAGCGGGAATACCTATTCCCACTCCATCAGTGGCTCACACTACCCATGGCGGTGCGGGACCATCCCATACCACCTTAGTTCCCCCACTTGGGGGCAACCTCCCTACCACTACCCCTCCACTTGGGGGCATTGGCCTCAATTTGGTCCAACCCACTACTGTGTCCCATCCTTCCTCCAGTTTTCCGTTCATGGCTAGCATCAACCTGCCTGACCTAGCCAGATTTACTAACGACCCTATCCGACACGACCCGGCGTGGCCTCACATGCCCACCAAGCTCCCCTCTGACATCCCCAAGTTTGATGGCAAGGAAGGTGAGGACCCACAAAACCATATTATGTCCTTCCATCTATGGTGTTCCTCCAACTCCATAGTAGACGACTCTATCTGCCTCCGTCTCTTACAGCTCACCTTCACTGGCTCTGCAACCAAGTGGTATATCGAGCAACCCCATGGAACACATAACACCTTTGCTTCCCTTGCCTCCACCTTCCTGCAGTTCTTCCAGTTACCTGTCCACTATGACGCGGGCGTTGAGATCCTCCTATCCTGTAGACAAAACACGGCTACCCACATCACGGACCACATTCATGAGTGGCGTCGACGCCGTAGCTTATGCAAGATCAAATTGGATGACCGGATCTTTTTAGATTGGTTCCTCAAATCCCTTCTTCCTGTCATTGCTAAGGATCTGGCATCCGAAATATCCCAGTCTGAAGAAGAGGCCATCATTAAGGCCCAGCAATTCGACCTCATTTATGCCCAGTCGGGCTATCTTTATACCATTATACCTGACGCCCCTCGCGGCGAGTATTCCCAGCACGATGCGTCGGGGGCATCCCACGCTGCCGACGGCATCATTGGCCGTGTCTCTTCGCATCCTCAACCATTTTCCATAGCACGTCCTACCCCTAGCCTTGACCTCTCGCGGGCTACCTCACAGCCTGGAGCCACCAACTTGTATCCTCCCATGACACATCATCACCATACCCATGGACCCTCATGTCCACCTCAGTGTTTCGGTCATGCGACTCCTGCTTATGCCCCCCCGGTCGCACCTCAGCCCTACTACCACCAGCAGGCTGCACTAGCTCCTGCGCCTTTACAAGCCCAAATTGCTTATTACCCGCCACAGGCAGCCCCTGCGGCAAACCCCCAACCCCCTCAAGTTGTTGTACCTGCGCAACCGCCACCTACATATCATCCACCACAGCCTGCTCCAGGGCCTGCGTAACCTCAGAATCCACCTGCTTCCCAAGGGTAAGTGTACGCCCAACAAAACCCGCAGCAAAACCAGAACAACCAACGTAACCAGGGCCAACCAAACCGCGGCAGGGGTCGAAATCGTGGGAACAACCAACCTACAGACCAAGCTGGTCAACCCCCTAATCCCCCTGATAATAATAATGCGGCCCCTGCTAACCAAAACCCTGATCGCCCGCCTAAGCAGGCTAAAAACCCCAATCTGCGAACAAACCATCCTTGTTCTATTTGCGGGGTCTATGGCCACTACACACATTTTTTCCCACACATGGAGCGAGTTTGGGAACTTTGTCCTGAAGATGCCCGCCGCCAAGGGCAGGCGGCTCCTCAAGCACCACCCAACCCTCCACAACCTCAGCAGCCACCTTTGGTGCTGCAAAACCCCTTACCAACACAAGGCGTCGTGAACACCCAACCATTGGCTCCCCCTCAAGCCAACGCCCCAACCCAGCAACAAATCAATGCTCCTGATCAACCCATGCTTGACTCAGGTACCCACCACTTGTTGATGATGTCCTCCGATGAGGTCAACCTCCAGACCCGACGAAACCAATATGGCTCCACCCCTGAAGCCCCTTCCGCCGATAAACTCACTAATGCTCATCCCACTGATTAGGCGTTACGTATACCTCCACCTCCACTAGAAGGCACTCCCAAAGCACCTCGTTTCCCACTTCGCCGTATTAACAACAACCCCAATGCGCGGGCTGCGTCAAACTACAACATTATTGATGACTTATCCCAATCTCCCGCAACCATGTCTGCGTTAGAAATCTTAAAAAACTTCCCTTTGCAGTGCAAGACTTTACTCTCAGCCATTGGGGCTATCGATCCAAACAATTCGAATGTAATGGCGTTTGATTTGGACCAATCCAAACCCCGCATGCCTTCCACTTTAGCATTTCAAGTTTCCGTTTCCATCTGGAATTTTGTCGTCCATCGATGCATTATTGATGAAGGTGCCTCTACATGTGTCATGCCCACCTCCATCTGGCAGAAAATGGGATCCCCCACCCTCCATCAGTCCTCCACTGCGTTGCGTGCCTACGACAGTCGTTCGGCTCAACCACAAGGCCTCTTAACTAACGTCCCCGTCCAGCTGGCTTGCAAAACTGTCCCCATCAATATCGAGGTTATTAATGCACAGCTTGATTATAACCTTTTACTTGGCCGTAGCTACATGTATGCCATGCGGGCGGTTTCTTCTACCGTTTTTTGTACCATGATGTTCCCTCATGAGGGGCGCGTGGTCAAGGTTGACCAACTCACTTACCATGATCCCAATGCCCCCGTGGCACCCGAAAATGTTCTCCCCATGATTGAACAACCTGTTTCGAGTGCCACCACTTCAGTTGTTTCCTCTACGGAGCCCGGAGTTTACTCAGATGCTCCCATGACCTCGACCTTCCAATCTATTCCACCCCCGTCACCCGCCACTGACGTGTCTGACCTGTGTACACTGTCCCATAATACATGAACTTCTACTAATCAACCTCCCTTGTTGCCGAAACCCCCTTTGATACCTAGCCATATTGGTGCTACCCCCATCCATACCATTCCTTTTCTTTTCCCTCCATCAGGAGTAGTTAGCGCCCCAGTCATGGCTACCCTCATCCTCCTTGGGTTAACCTTAGGATTACCCGTTTGGTATCTTTCGCCTCCCGTTCCCCCGCCGACACCAGATGTCGTCCTGCAACCGGTGCAACCCATTGTCCCTACTAGTCACCCCCCCCCCGGTGTCGCTACCCCGTCATCCTCCACGAACCCCCCCCCCTCCGCTTACCAAACCCACTGGGGGCAGAGGCCCCCAACCTTACACTGCTGTCCCACCTCCCAAGACAGTCAAAAACCCCCCTGTGTTTCATGCTCCTCCCAAATGCTCGCTGTGCGATGAGTTGGGCCATGCAAGTCACCAATGTCCTCAGTTATCGACACTACAGAAACACATGCAAACGCTTGACGATGACCCCAATATACCGGTTGTCCACCTTGATTCAACCCATAACCCTCGCGACAAATCCTTGCGCACTAACCACTCCTGTGCCATATGCGGTATTTACAGGCATTACACAAATCATTGTCCCGATCTCCCCGATTACAGAGCAGCTCTCTTTGAGATGAACAATCTGGATCTTGAGACGGCACCACCCACCATTGAGGAGATCCACCCCCCGGTCTCTCCCCATTTTGAAGAGATTAATACCATTTATATGATCTCTTCCGTCACTACTTCCTCGTCAACCGATTTGACGACAAAAACTTTTCGTACTGATGAGGAAATCCTCGAGGCTCTCACTGCCCCAGAGTATCCCTGGGATGACATGCACCATCGTTCCTACTTCCTCCCAGATGAATCCTCCTCTAACACTACTACCCAATTTGCAGTTGAATCCAAAGAATTCCTTTCCCCCCAAGGTTGACTGGTTCAAGGACCCTATTCCTTCTCCTGATGCCTTCGAGGAGGGTAACATGGCCAACATCTCACCTGTCCTCCAAATTGATATCGCTGCCCCAGGAAGCACCCCTGAACTCATCACTTTAGGAGCCTCTTGCAGTGAACAAGAAATTGAGGAATACAAGAAACTCTTCAGAGCATTCCGTGATGTCTTTTCCTGGTCCTATACCAAAATGCCCGGTCTTGAACCTGCCATTATAGAGCACCACATTGACACATGGCTGGATGTACCCCCCGTCTGTTAGAAACAGTGTCCCATTTATCCTATTGCCTATACCACCTGGGTTTCCAACCCTGTTCCCGTTAACAAAAAACAAGGCACCATTAGAGTATGCACGGACTTCTGAGATTTAAACCGCGCTTGTCCAAAAGATAATTTCCTCACGCCATTTATTGACCAGCTCATCGATGCGTGTGCGGGGCATGAAGTCCTTTCGTTCATGGACGGTTTTTCTGGATACAATCAGATCCAAATCCGAAAGGAGGACCGATACAAAACTGCCTTTACCACCCCATGGGGCACCTTCGCCTATCGCGTCATGCCTTTTGGCCTAAAAAATGATGGTGCCACATTCCAGTGGGCCATGACCTATTTCTTTCATGATTTGGTCCACATCCTGCTCGTCTACCTTGATGACCTTACAGCTCGTTCCCGGAAACGATCCGACCTTAACGACCTTCGGCAAGTTTTTCTGCGTTGTCGCAAATATCAAATCCACTTGAACCCACACAAGTGTGTCTTTTGCGTTCCGGCAGGCCGATTGTTGGGTTTCATTGTTTCCCAGAAAGGAATTACTGTTGATCCTCTGAAAGTCCAAGCCATTTTAGACCTTCCCTCTCCTTGCACACTCCAGCAGCTCCAAAGTCTGCAAGGGCGCTCCAATTTCCTTCGACGCTTCGTTCCCGATTACACCACAACCGTTCATGGTTTCCTGCGCTTGCTTGGTACCCACGTACCCTTTGTCTGGGATGAGCAAGTAGAAGCTGCATTCGAAGCCCTCAAGAAATCTCTCACACAAGCCCCCTTGATCTCCCCCTCGGATTTCTCTTAGGACTTCATCCTTTACGTCTCGGCATCTGAGCATGCTGTGTCTAGCATCTTGGTTCAAGAAGACACCTCACACCAAGAGCATGTCATTTACTACGTCAGCCAGACCTTGTCCGGCCCACCCCTACGTTACCCATATGAGGAGAGACTAGCCCTAGCAGTGGTCTTTTCCGTCCAAAAATTGCGACACTACATTTTACTTAGTCATACCACAGTCGTCGCTGACTCTAACCCCATGGTATATCTCCTAAACCGGCGGCTCCTGCAAGGTCATGTGTCTAAATGGGTCATTATCATCCAGGAATATGACCTCACGTTTCGAACACCTAAGAGCATTAAAGCCCTTGCCCTTGCCCATCTTATCACTGATCTTCCTTCTTTTCTCCCGGCCCCACCCATCTCTGATGAGTTACCCGAAAACCACTTGTTCACTATCTCATCTGATGACCCATGGTACAGTGATATCTTGTTATACCTACACACGCATAAATTCTGACCCGAAATCACTCGTAATGAACGTCGTCGTATCCGTCACCAGGCCTCTCTTTACCTCCTCATAGGAGATGTCCTTTACCGATGAGGGGTCGACACCATTCTTCGTCGTTGCCTCACACTTGCGGAAGCTAAACACGTCCTTAATGATTGTCATAGCAGTGCCTGCGGTGGCCATTTCTCAGGGATGGCCACTGCCCAAAAGGTCGTCCGTGCCGGATACTTCTGGCCCACACTCTTCACCGACTGCATCTCTGCGGTCAAGCATTGCCATAACTGCCAACTTTTTTCCCCCAAGGCCCAGACACCACCTGCTCCATTACACCCAGTCGTCACCGTTGGTCCCTTTTGTAAGTGGGCCATCAAATTCATGGAGTGTAGACCCCCATCTGTGAACGGCCATAAGTACATCATTGTTGCCTTCGATTACTTCACCAAATGGGCGGAATCCATGCCCACCTTCAACTGTACCGCTGACACTGCTGCCCGTTTCTTTTTTAACCATGTTATCACTTGATTCGGGGTCCCTAAAAAGTTGGTCTCAGACCATGGATCACACTTTGAAGATTCCGTGTGGCGTGAGTTATCCACCCTCCTCAAGTTTGAACACCAATTTTCTTCTGCTTACTACCCTCAAGGGAACGGTCAAGTAGAAGCTGTTAACAAAATCCTCAAAACCATACTCCAACGCACTGTTGACCGGCATAAGTCCAATTGGCACCACATGCTATTCCCTGCCTTATGGGCTTACCGTACCTCCACCAAGACCGCCACTGGTTTTACCCCATTTCATTTAGTTCATGGTGTAGAGTCTGTCCTCCCATCGAGTGTCAGATACCAGCCTTGCATATCGCCGTTGAGCTTCTCCCCGATACCTCCCCCCTTGAGCAATGTTTGCTATCCCTCGAACAAGCAGATGAAGATTGTCATGCCACTCTCCAGAACATCGAAGCTTCCAAAAACCGCTCCAAAGCCGGTTATGACAAACATGTCCACCCTCGAACTTTCCACGAAGGGGACCTCGTCCTCGCCTATGACCAAGCCCACAACAAAACCGGTAAAGGAAAGTTTGAATCCATGTGGCAAGGCCCTTACATTGTGCAGACTTGCCTCGGCAAGGGGGCAGACATTTTAGCCGACTCTGAAGGCCACCCTTTACGCAACCCCCGTAATGGGTTGTATCTTAAACGTTTTTACCCATAACTGAAACTGCGACCTCATTGGTCCGCCTTGTACAGTTTGCTCTCTTTTTTGTTTTTCACACTTTTTATCTCGCCGGATTCATTTTTCCGAGCTCGTG
Organism: Pseudotsuga menziesii; assembly: GCA_001517045.1. Taxonomy (NCBI): domain Eukaryota; kingdom Viridiplantae; phylum Streptophyta; class Pinopsida; order Pinales; family Pinaceae; genus Pseudotsuga; species Pseudotsuga menziesii. The sequence continues at coordinate 368,860 of LPNX010797657.1, forward strand.
ATGATGCTATTTCTCGCTCTCACTTGGTACAATTTCAACATTGTGTCCCGACACCTTGCTTCCTCTATTTGCTCGCCACATCGGCTGCCATCAGATTGTTCTACACTTTTTACGTGAGCCATCCACTCCTGTCATACTGCAAATGTTTCGTTATTCTGCCACCATTCATTCACCTCGCAAGGAGGCCCACCGGTGTTCCCCCCTACCCTCGTTCCTGGTCATCATAAATGTTCTTTGATCGAACACTTCCTCCTTGCCTAACCATTCCATTATTTCAGATTCTTCTTATTGCTTTCAGACTCCTTAAAATTGAAAGCAACCACGAGCATGAACTGTCCTGGGCTCGTAAAATCCGCATGACAGTACCATTTCATTATTTCAGATTCTTCTTATTTGCTTTCAGATTCCTTAAAATTGAAAGCAACCACGAGCATGAACTGTCCTGGGCTCGTAAAATCCGCACGACAGTACCATTTCATTATTTCAGAGTCTTCTTATTTGCTTTCAGACTCCTTAAAATTGAAAGCAACCACGAGCATGAACTGTCCTGTGCTTGTAAAATCCGCACGATAGTACCATTCCATTCTTTCAGAGTCTTCTTATTTGCTTTCAGAATCCTTAAAATTGAAAGCAACCACGAGCATGAACTGTCCTGGGCTCAAAAAATCCACATGACAGTACCATTTTATATACACACTTCTTCTCGTTCCCTAACCCATGAAGAAGTCCACCCGTGCCTCTTGGCGCTATGATCAATCCTCTCGGCAGCACCCCCAATCAGGTCGCCTTTGTTCAGAGTGTTCTGCAGTCTCCTACCATATGACCACAGCATTGAGTCTCCCTCAGCCCAGCCACCCTCCCAGATCCCATATAGCTATGATCCCTTTACCACCAGTCAATTTCATATGCTGCCCGATCGTCCCCGCCATGATACTCTGAACAAAGGAAGTTTGAGTCCACCCACTCTACTTGCCCAGTTATTTACCCCAGTTTATCAACCCTGCCATCAATACTATCACATTTCGGTTTTCCACCTCGCGCTCCTGTCAAGGAAATATCATTGCCTTGATAGTTGTAGGTCTCCCTCTGTCGACGACAACCCCTCTATTCCAGAGGATAGACCCAGAGGTCCCTGCGCCTTGCACCCATCACCATCTTTGGTGAGTGCCTACGGACCATTTTGGGAGGAGTCCTCATTGCCTATCCGAATGGTTGTTTCTCACATGCTCGACTTCAGCACTTTTGTTCGCATCGTTGAGAATCACGCAGGATTTATATCCCTTCCATTGTTTGTCGAAGACCCCGGATTGCCCCCGACTCTAGCACATTGGTGAGTCACCGTGGAACGCCCAGTTATATGTTCCTGTGGATGTCCGGGCTGTGTTGGCGATTGTATTCGGAAGCCATTCAGTTCCACTTCAGAGTACCATTGCGAGTGTGACCCTTGTCACTCTGATCCAGCAGCTCCTTAGTTCCTTTGGTACCACATTCAGTAGCACTGCTGTCATCCCAGTGCATCAGTTTTCCAGCTCAGATATGGTCAGCCCAGCAGTATGTCCCAGATTTGTGTCCCTTCTGGACCCTTATGATATACACAGTGGTTTTCATGTATCCCACAGGTCCTTCTTTTTTGGGCCTCACAGTTATATTTATGTATATTGATACGAGCATGGGTATGCCCGCCTCGTCCATATATTGAGATTCTTCCTCATTCAGTCTTTGAGGCCATGTATATGTCAGGACCCCATTATTATTTTTATGTTATATCCTGATACGAGCATGGGAATGCCCGCCTCGTCCATATGATCAGATGATTCCTCATCCATTATTGAGGTTATGTACTTTTAGTTCTTGCAGTTGGTTCGGGATCGTTGTTCCGGGCTTCAGTTTGTTTCTTCTCTTCTCATCACCCCAAGAAAACCATATATGACTTATGATGTCCATCGGCCATACGATGAGCTCCTGCCCTCGCACATCAGGGGGCAATCTATTAACACCCAAAAAGTGTTCACTACCT
>LPNX010797657.1:371114-392383 GCA_001517045.1 Pseudotsuga menziesii
CTTGAAGAAACCTCACGAATCAGCGCAAAGAGCTTCACCAACCTCCACATCGGAGGTAATATCAATAAAAAACCATTCATTATATTTTACTGTTTTGTTTCATGCACGAGTTTTAGATTAGTTTTTATTCCTTTTTAGCATTTTTCTTTCCATTTTATTGAACTGCTACTAAGGAGTCCATTCTCCTTAGTAGGTGCTCATTCGCACAAGCTAGGGGTAAAACCCTAGCCACACTCTGCTTTCTTATCTTCAGCGATCGGCTCGGCGTTCTTCTTCTCCTTAGCAGAGACTTTTGTGACAACTTATACCTCCAACGCTTCACTCTTCATCCTTAGCGGCTGTCTGACCTGGGATGTACCTAATTTCACAACCCTGGGCGGCGTCGTCATAGCAGACCTACGGCCACCAGGGTCGAAGCGTCTCGGCATGTCTTCTAAAGGTTCGTCCTCGGACAGAACCCTCTTAGTGGAACCTCCTGGGCGTGCAATGGCTTCGAACTCTGGGAATCACAACACTCTGTAATGGGGTGAACTCTGCACAGGGGACTCTTAACAGGTTACTCTGTAGCTCTTGGGTTTCTGCAAATGTAACCTCCTCGAATGAACAATTTCTGCTTTTATGCTGAAGGAAACAATCTCGGACACAACGGTCATCGTGACTGAACCCGTCGGTCATAATAATTACATGGACAAGACCTCACCCGTCATCCGATCCTCCATAAATGCTGAAATCCGGTCACATTTCTCCCAAAACATGTGTGTACAGGCGCCGATCTCGTCGAAGATTTGCCAAATCTGGAAACTTAATTGTGCTACTGCCAAATCTACGGTAAGGTATACCGGTCATTTCTTCATTAACTGCCTGTCAGAAGGCGACTTGACTGGCCCTCTGTCGGTTGCAAAAACTGGATACGTGGCACGGGGAAACATCGCATTGCTGTGCTGAAACACCGCATGACCTGCGCAAACAAAAAAAAGATTTGTTTTTTTTTCCTGCAAGCCATTTATTGACTTGCGCAAAATGAACCAACCTTATGTGATTCCTGATACTTATGATACCTGCCGGTGTAGACTAGTTCCCGGTGCGATGCCTCCTTTCAACTACACTGGACATCTGCACCACCATAAACTGGCTAAGCTAGGGCTGAGAGGTGGGGTGGCTATCGCTATAGAGCTTAAGCCTACTACCATTGATCCATGTAGGAAGAAGCTCCCCGTTCAGCTGGCTGAGCTGAACGACACCTCCCTCTATAACTGGCTATATTTGATATGGCCCTAGCCAATGCATCTTGAACTTCCATGGATACTTAATGAATTTACTGTCATAGAGGAGTACTAGGTCTCCAGTCTAGAAAGTCTTACTCTTAATATGTTTGTCATGCCAAGCTTTTTCTCGTGCCTTCTGCACTTTCTGCTGGAATCCGGTGATGAATCTGTCTTCTTCTAGGGCAAGCAGCTGTGCTAGCATTTTCTTCCACTATGTCTGTATTAGTCATCCCGGTGATCTGAGTGATTCTTAAGCTGGGCAGAATATACTCCATAGGCATAACAGCCTCTTTTCCATACACCAAGCTGAAAGGTGTGTGTCCTGTAAGTTTCTTACATGTGGTCCTATACGCCCATAATACAGTGTTAACTTTGAGGTCCCAATTGTTCCTTTGACTGTTGCAGATCTTAGTAAGAGCATTTTCTAAAATCTTATTGAAGGCCTCCACCGTACCGTTAGTGTTAGTTTTTCATCACATTAAGCTAGCATTAATATCTTAGGATCTTTTCACTGAGAGAATAACAAGTACAACAATAAAACATAACCATATCACAAGAGACAAGAGACACAAAGAGTTTTCCTCGGGGAAACCATAAAGGAGAAAACCCCACAACTTCCTCTAAGATAGAATCAACACCAAAACAGTAAGAGATCTCCCAAAACAGCAGCAGTCTTCTGTCTTCTGTCTAGTCCCAAAATTTCCTTCTTCAGTAGTGCGCCACACTTGGGAGAGCAAGTGAAGTATTTTCCACAATGTGATAAATAGAGAGACTCTCACTCTCTATTTATATTCATCCGTTCACTTGAATTTCCTTTTCACACGTAGAATCAACCTAATAATTACTACTCGAGCCTACACGTTAATTAGTGTATAATAACTCAAGTGCCCCGAAACTGTGGGGACTTACCTAATGACTTGATATGACTTGATTACATTATTAATCCTCCCGATCGGAACATCGGGGCATGACCACATGACTCAAATACATAATAGAAACATCCCGGAATAAACATCGGGTTACAATACATAAGATACATAGAAGAATACATTCCGAAGTTACATATACATCAACACTCCCTCTTAACTAGGAAGGTATTCTTTCGACACAATTTTCAGCACTGGTCTTCTTCTCTGTATCAGCTGGATCATCTCGTCTTCAAGTCATATTCATCTTCAAGTCATCATTATATCTGGATCATCTTCACTAAACTAGATCTAGATCATCACTCGATCTGGATCACTACTGCTGGATCATCATTACTGGATTTGGATCATAACTCGATTTGGATCAACACTGGTGCTATCTCATGATTCTTCTTGTCATAGGAAGTTCTACAGAGCCAGCCCTTTTTCATACTGGTTGTAGGCCTACCCTCGTGTAGGTATTCTCCTAGCACTTATATATGACCTGCTCGTCAGAAAGGCATGCCCAACACTCACATCTGATCATGTAGTAAACTACAATCCCATCAGAAAGGCCCAGCAATCACATTCACCAGCATGATAGGACACACCTACTATCATCTGTGAAATGGCTCAACACTTACAACCACCAGCATGATAGGACACACCTACTATCATCTATGGAAAGGCACAGCACTCACATCCACCAGCATGGTAGGACACACCTACTACCATCTATGGAAAGGCTCAGCACTTACAATCACCAGCATGGTAGGACACACCTACTACCATCTATGAAAAGGCTGTGCACTTACAATCACCAACATGGTAGGACACACCTACTACCATCTGTGAAAAGGAACTGCACTTACAGTCACCAACATGATAGGACACACCAACTATCATCTGTGAAATGGCACAGCACTTACAGTCACCAGCATGATAGGACACACCTACTATCATCTGTGACAAGGCTCAGCACTTACATCCATCCAGGCGGGAACACATCCTGCTCACAATGATGGAAGGGCATGCACTCATATCTGATCATGAGGGAAACACATCCCAACAATCATATCAGAATGGCCCCTAGTACTCCTCGACTAAGCTACCCGGTAACTAAACAGGCACCTCCATTCTCCTAGAGAATGGCAGTTGCCCTCACATCCGACCTGCTCGTCGGAATGGCCAACACTCACATCTGACATGGAAGGAACTTAATCCTTTAGCCATGAGAAGAATGGTTCAACCCTTACATCTAACCATGGAAGGAACCAATCCTCTCACCATGTCAGAATGGCTTAGCCCTTACATCTAACCATGGAAGGAACCAATCCTCTCACCATGTCAGAATGGCTCAGGGTCTAATCACTGTCTCTGGGAGGAAGCCTCGATCTAGAGAACACCAAGTCTCTCTCTGAAGTACTCGAACTTCATCCTAGCCAATGGATTAGTCAATATATCAGCTATCTGTTCCTCCATCGCAACATACAGGAGCTTCACTGCTCCTCTCTGCACCATATCCCTGATATAGTGATACTTGATCTCGATATGCTTTGACCTGTCATGAAACACTGGATTTTCTGACAACTTCACACAACTCTGGTTGTCACAATGTATACAAGTAGCATCTAACTGGAGATCAAATATATCAGACAGTAGCTTCCGCAGCCATACTACCTCACAACTAGCTGAACAAGCTGCGACATACTCTGCTTCAGCTATACTAAGTGCCACACAGGATTGCTTCCTGCTAAACCAAGAGATCACACCTGATCCCATACTGAAGCAACATCCCGAAGTACTCTTCCAGTCGACGGTACTTCCTGCCCAATCTAAATCAACATAACCCTCCAGGTTAATATTCTAATTCGCATCGTACTTGAGCCCATAATCAATTGTACCCTTCAGGTACCTCAGAATATGCTTTGCAGCAATCAAGTGAACACTTCTCGGATCTTTCAAGTACTGACTCAAGGTGTTCACAGCAAAGCAAATGTCTGGTCTCGTGTTCGTCAGGTACATCAATGACCCAATCATCTGATGATACATCGTAGCATCAACCGATTCTGACGAAGCATCACTCAATAGCTTCAGGTTCGATGCCATAGGTGTGGCCATAGCCTTGCAGTCCATCATCCCAAACCTCTTCAGGATCTCTACTGCATACTTCCCTTGTCCAAGGAAGATTCCATCTATACTCTGCCACACCTCCATACCTAGAAAGTAATGCATCATCCCCAAGTCCTTCATCTCGAACTCAGCAGCAAGCTTTCTCTTCGTATCAGCAATCAACCCATCTGTACCTGTCACAAATAGATCATCTACATACAGTAGGAGCATCACAGGATTGCCTTCTTCAACCTTGTAGTAAAGGTTGGAATCTGCTTTACTCTTGGTAAAGCCCAAATTGGATAGAAAGCTGTCAATTCTATCGTACCAGGTCCTGGGTGCCTGTTTCAAACCGTACATGGCTTTCTTCAATCTGCATACATGAGACTCTCTGTCATGTGTCTCAAAACCAAGTGGCTATTCTACATATACTTCTTCTTCTACTACACCATTCAAGAATGCGGTCTTGACATCCATCTGGTGTATCTTCCATTTCAGCACTGCAGCCAGAGCAAGTACTGATCTGATGGAAGTGTATCTAGCTATAGGTACAAAGGTTTATTCATAGTCTACTCCCTCTTTCTGAGAGAATCCTCGAGCTACAAATCTTGCCTTATACTTTTCAATGCTACCGTCTGCAGCATGCTTGATCTTGTAGATCCATTTGGAAGTGACAACTAAATTCCCTTTTGGTCTTGGGACAATATCCCAAACATCATTCTTCATGATCGATTGATATTCTTCGATCATCACATCCTTCCATTTTTTCTGTTCTGCCGCTTCTTCATAACTAGAAGGCTCTTTATCAATGAAATCAAATAATAAAGCTACATACCCGGAATTTGATCTTGTCCTCTTTCTTTCTCTATGGTTCTCTTCTGGAGCTCCATATATTTCCACACCTTGGATAAGTTCATGTACCCAAGCAGGTTTCCTCTTGTGAGTGTTTTCCTCCAGAGGTGGATCTACAGGTCTTAGTGGTTCCTCTAACTCTCGATCTTCTTCTTGAGCTTCTTCATTCATGATTGTATCGCGGATCCTGTGTGCTTCTGTTTCTGCTTCTTTAGGTTATTCAGTAGGTCTCTTTCTGGATTTGTTGTAGGCTGTGTCTTCATCAAATGTTACATCCCTACTGACGTCAATATTCTTGTATCCTGGAAAGTAGATTCTGTAATCCTTCGAGCTTTCAGAGTAACCCACAAATATGCCCTTCTTTCCTGAAGGATCTAGTTTTGTTCTCTTCTCTTTTGGAATATGTATGTACACGGGACAACTGAATATTCTGAGATGGCTGACTTCTGGTTTCTTTCCAGAGAATACTTCTTCAGGAGTCTTGTTTTCGAGTACTCTATGTGGAGTACGGTTCTTTACATACATTGATGTTCTAGCAGCTTCAGCCCAAAGATGCATAGGTAGATCTTGAACATGAAGCATAGCTCTTTCAGCTTCCATGATAGTTCTGTTCTTCCATTCTGCAACCCCATTCTATTGAGGATTATAAGGAGTTGACAACTCCCTCTTAATCCCTGCTTCTTTGCATAGCTCTTTGAATTCATTCGAAGTGAATTCTCCACCATTATCTGATCGAATGGTCTTGATCCTCCTTTCAGTATGGTTCTCGATCAAGGCTTTGAATTCCTTGAACTTGCTGAACACTTCATCTTTGTTTTTCATAAAGTAAATCCATGTCTTTCTAGAAAAATCATCAATAAAAGAAACATAGTATGCATACCCACTTAGTGAGTTTGATGACATTGGACCGCATACATCGAAGTGGATGATTTCTAGAATGCCTTTGGCTTTGCTTTCGCTGCTAGGAAATGCCTTCTTTGTATTCTTCCCTTTCGCACATCCTTTGCAAACTCCATCATGCTTTGCTTGGAATTCTGGAAGTCCTTTAACGACTTTGCTTGCAATAGGTATTGCTCTATAGTGCACATGTGCAAGCCTTCTATGCCAAAGCTCATTTGACTCTATCGTATCATGGATCAAGGCTTATTCTGGATGACCCTTCAATTTGTACAAGCCTCCTTCTTGTTCTCCAATCACTACCGCATCATCAATTTTATTTCCTTTTGGCCACATGATGACTTGACCATCGATGAATGCAACCCGCATTCCTTTTGCATCCAAGGATGAAATGGATAGAAGGTTCTTCTTAAGTCCTGGAACAAACAATAATTCTTTCATTGTTAGATACTTACCAGAGTCTAGCTTGTATGAAGATTCCCCACTACCTTTTATTGGATATTGGTAGTCATCTCCTAGTTTCATCTTGTGAGGTGATTCATGTTCTGACAGTCTTACAAAAGATTTCTTGAATCTCATCATATGTTTGGAGGCCCCACTATCTATAAGCCAATCATCACTACCATGAGTAATGTTACCTGTGAGGGATGATATCAGAACATATTCATCCTCGCTTGAAGAATCTTCACTTTCATATCTGGATTTCTTCTTGGTTCGTTCATCATCCTCTGCAGCATGAGCATGATGTCTTCTTTTGTTTCCTTTCTTCTTATGAGAGTGGCCCTTGTTCTTAGGGCAGTATTTTGCAAAGTGTCCTCTTTCATCACATGTATACCATCTTATTTTAGATAAATCTCTTCTAAAGTTGTCTTTATGATGAGGATCCTTACCTTTGGAGTAATGAAGTGTTCTTCTTCCCTTCTTGGAATGAACTGTAAGAGCTTGGTCTTCACTTCCCATCTTCTCTTCTCGAGCTGCTATCCGTGCTTCTTCTTGAGAACATTCTTCCCATAGTATACTGAATTTTATCAGCTTCTTTCTCACATAAATTCCTTGGATAAAAGCATCCCATGACCTAGGGAGGCCATTAAAGGTAGTCATCACAATCTTGGTGTTTTCCACTTCTTCATCAACAGCTTCTAGTTGCTCTTTTATTTTAGAGACTCTTGTGAAGTAAGACTGGATGGTTTCTGCATTCTGAATCTTCACATTCTTCAGCTGGTTCCTCAGGGTCATCTTCTGATTGATGTTCTTTCCTTCAAACAATTTGGTTAGGGCATCAAACATAGCTTTAGGTGTCTTGAGAGAGGACACCTGTGGGATAAGATGATCCTTGATAGAATCAGCAATGATCCTCTTTGCCATAACCATCTTCTTCTTATGCAAGGCTTTTGCCTCATCTCCCTCTGGAACTGGAACCTCCTCATGAATGTAGGAGTCTAATTCATTCTCTTTCAGGACCAGGGAGATCCTATACTTCCAAGCTCAGAATTTATCAGCTCCCTCAAGATTTTCATCAATCTTGGTATGATGAGACATCTTTCAAATAAGAACCTCAAATGGAAATACAAAAGATTAGATCTTACCAATTTGAGGTGTCTGTCCTTGTCCCGGAGTTCGCTGATCTAGGGTTTGTCGTAGAAACCCTAATTTTCAAAATTTGGAAACTTTCAGATCTTATTGGACAAACAGATAGATCTCTTCAAATGGAGCTGTCCAATGTACTCCTTTTCTGAAAACAGTGGAGGGAAGCGCCCAAAACAGGAAGCCCTAATTTTTTGATTTCTTTTGCAGAAATGCCTGTTATTGTTTTTGTTATATCTCCGAAATTACTAATCCTATGTGTCTGAAATTTTGCATTGAGGTAACCTCGCATGTCTCTGATCCAACACTATAGGTTTCATCAGAATTTGTTTCACCATTTGAGATTTATCATCCTTTTCCCAAGGTGACCTGTTACAGGACTCTTCAGAATAGCGAAGTTGTACGGCATGCCATGTGTCACTGGTTCATCTTATGAGTCTGATATTTGGATCACCAAAATTAAAGTCCGTTAAATTTCTGGAACATCTTTAGGAATTCCATTTGGACCTCTGTAGCTCAAGATATTGCAGATCTCCCCAGATGTCCTGTTTAGGGATGAATTCTGGAAGAGGCTGGAACCCTAACTTGGAGAGATCATATCTCCTAGAGTACAGCGAATTTGAGTCTGATTTTTGGACACAGGATTCATCAGAATTTTGTCTTCGGCCCCTGCAATTTTCAGCTTCTGAAACGTCTCCAATATTGTAATATAGTGACTGTACCAAAACTTAGCAGTTTTAGTATTTAGGGTTTCTCCTAGCTCAGGGTCAAAATAGGGTTTGACTTTCCTGGAGTTTCACCCAACCAAATTTCTTGATCTAGGTCTATAAAATTCGGTTTTGGTGAGGAGAAAAATCCTATGCAGGTCTCACTCAAAAAATTCCTCTTCTATAGAAATCCCTAATTTCCACATCGAAACTGAAAATGCTTGAAATTGAATTCCACATCGACAGAAAGATGCACCCTTCAATGGAGAGTCATCCTAGCATACTTTTGCTGAAAATCTATGAAGGAAGATCCACAAACTAGGAAGCCCTAGTTTCTGCAGCTGCACAATGTCTTCTTCTCGGGTTAGCTCTGATCCCATGTTAGTTTTTCATTACATTAAGCTAGCATTAATATCTTAGGATCTTTTCACTGAGAGAATAACAAGTACAGCAATAAAACATAAGCACATCACAAGAGACAAGAGACACAAAGAGTTTTCCTCGGGGAAAACATAAGGGAGAAAACCCTGCAACTTCCTCTAAGATAGAATCAACACCAAAATAGTAAGAGATCTCCCAAAACAACAACCGTCTTCTGTCTTCTGTCTAGTCCCAAAATTTCCTTCTTCAGTAGTGCGCCACACTTGGGAGAGCAAGTGAAGTATTTTCCACAATGTGATAAATAGAAAGACTCTCACTCTCTATTTATATTCATCCGTTCACTTGAATTTCCTTTTCACACGTAGGCTCAACCTAATAATTACTACTCGAGCCTACACCTTAATTAGTGTATAATAACTCAAGTGCCCCGAAACTGTGGGGACTTACCTAATGACTTGATATGACTTGATTACATTATTAATCCTCCCGATCAGAACATCAGGGCATGACCACATGACTCAAATACATAATAAAAACATCCTGGAATAAACATCGGGTTACAATACATAAGATACATAGAAGAATACATTCCAAAGTTACATATACATCAACAGTTAGCCTGTGGGTGGTAGGGAGTGATCTTATGGTGCTGAATCTGGAATTCTTCTGTCAAGGCCTCAATGGTGCGGTTTAGGAAATGTGTGGCTTGATCGCTCATCAAAATTACGGGGCAGCCAAATCTATTGATGATGTTCTCAAAAAGGAACTGTGCGGCTGTAGCAGCATCGCAATTTATTACGGCTTTGGCCTCTGCCCATCTGGTGAGGTACTCTATTCCAGTGATAATATATCTTGCGCCAATGCATTTTCCTAGTGGGTTGATAGGACCCACAAAGTCTATAGCCCACTTGTCAAATGCGCGCAGCGTAACCTGTAGTCATAGTGGCATTTCATCACGTCGCGAGGGTTTTCCTACCCTCTCGCAGATATCGCATCATATGCAGAAGTCCTTGGTGTCCTTATGCAAAGTAGGCCACCATAATCCTACATCTAGGATTTTCTGCGCAGTCGACTTTCCTGTGAAATGACCTCCTGCGATCCCTGAATGTGCCTCTCTAATAATAGCGTCTTTTTCATGTGGCATCACACATCTGCGCAAAACTTCATCCTGTCCTAACTTGTATAAGTGTCCTGCGATCAGGGTGAAGTCTGTTGCTTTAACAACCAACTGCTTCTTTTTCTGCTTAGTGAACTCATCAGGTGCTAATCCTGTAGTGAGAAAGTGAATGATATCAGCATAGTAGTCATCTGCAATCTGAATAGAAAACAATGGCGCGTCCGACAAATTGTCCTCTAGGTTACTTGGCTCTTCTCTTGAGTCTATCCGCGATAGATGATCAGGTCCAGTGTTCAATATTCCTGGTTTAACGATGATTTCAAAATCATACTCCTGAAAGAGGAGTAACCATCTGTATATTCTCCCCCCTAACACTGGCTTATTGATCAGATACTTCAATGCAGAATGGTCAGTAAACATCTTGAACGAGGTACCCAATAGGTAGTGCCTAAAATTCTGCAGCGCATACACCATAGCTAAGCCTTCTCTCTCTGTCGTGGTGTAGTTCTTTTCTGCTGTAGATAGATTTCTACTGGAGTATGTGATAGGGTGATCAATATCCCCTTCTCCTGGTTGCGTTAAGACAACCCCTAGTGTGATGCCAGATGCATCCACATGTACATGAAATGGCTTAGTCCAATCTAGAAATACTAGGATGGGTGCTGTAACCATCTTTTCTTTAAGTGTGTCTAGACTCTGCTGACATTCCTCATTCCATAGGAATTTTACATCTTTCTTTAGCAATTTCTCCATTGGTGTTGTAATCTTTGCATAGCCCTTGATGAAATTTCTGTAGTACCCGGTATGACCAAGTACTATCCTCAGTTGCTTGACTGAGTTGGGTGCTGGAAGATTTACAATGATGGAAATTTTTGCGGGATCTACCATCAAGCCTTGTCTGCAAACAATGTGACCCAACAAAATACCAAATGGTGCACAAAATATACATTTATTCAAGTTTAGAGAAATATGGTACTGCCTACATTTCTTTAACATCAGTCTTAAATCTCCTATGTGCTTGTCAATTAGTCCAAATACAGTCCAATCATCAAAATATACTTCTAGGAATTTATGGATGTATTCTTTAAATACAGCAACTTCTACTTTAGAAAATATAGCTGGTGCATTCTTAAGACCAAAGGGCATTACCGTATACTGGAACGAGCCCCATTCTGTTGCAAAGGTGGTCTTGGATTGATCTTCTGGGTGTATTCTGATCTGGTGGTAGCCTGAGAAGCCATCGGTGAAGGAGTAGACCTCCTGTCCTCCCACGTTGTCTAATACCTCATCAGTGAACGGTGTCAGGAATGGATCGTGAAGCGATGCATCATTGAGTTTGCATAGATCCACACAGATCCTAATGTCTCCTTTGGTTTTCTTCTCTTGTACGACCATGGGGCTAACCCATTCACTTTCTTCTACAGGCTCAATGATGCCTACTGCTAGCATCTTATCGATCTCATCCTTTACTTTTTCTTTATACCGCGGATTTAGTCTATATGGGCACTGCTTGACTGATCTAGCAACCTCCTTCAACGGTATCCTCATTACTCCCAGGTCGCCAACTATTCCCTTCATCTCCGTGAACTTGGTGGGAAATAGGTCCTGATAGTCATGTAGCAAATCTACAATCTGTCCGACTGTTTCATCGTTCCAATAGTCTCCAATAGAAGCAAATTTAGGTTCTGTGTCTGTGCCAATATTGATCTTTTTAATCTTAATGGGCTTTGTGATTGCTGGAATTTCTAACTGTGGTCCCTTCACATCGCGAGTGCCTTCTGACTCCGAAATGTTGGTGTCGCGAGGATCCTCATCCTCTTCTGGTTTAGATGCAAAATTATAACACTCTAACGCCTCTTTTAGCTGCATAGCCCACTCAGGTTGAGCTGATACTGATATGGTACAATCTTCAAATATCTTACTCTTTATTACTTTTAGGGCCTGATCAACCTTTGGATACTCAGATTCAAACGTGAAGGTGAGTAGGAAGTTGTCTATCATAAGCGGCCATGTTGTTGTTCCCTTGCGCAGTTCAGTCTCTGTATACCAATTCCTTGGAACTGTATCCAACGTATGTACAAATCGGTGAACCCATTCATCCTCGGGAATGTCCGACCAATTCTGTTCGCATGTCTAAATATGTGTCCTGGGGTCACTCTCTCCTGTGTATTTATGTTGGACATACTCTCTGTCGACATAAACTCTGATTGCCATGAATCTCTTAATATCATCCCATGATGCTATGTTCTCTTTATGTGCATACCACCATCTTGCAGGTGTGGCTCGTACTGCAAGGTCCATAGCTATGATCCACTGCTCGTGAGGGATCTGTTATTCAAACTACTCAAGAAAGTCCTGGATATCTGTTAGACCATAAAAGGATGGAATCCCATTGACCTCTGCGCCAATCCATCGCAGTGACTTAGTCAAGTATGCGCACCTACGTGCTGAGACTTCATGAAGTCTGTTCTGCCAGTTTTCTAAACCAACATCTAGATCTGATGCGCATGAGTTGTCGCATTGCCAACTAATATTTCCTTCTGGGGTTGGATTGATGTAGTCTCTTTGGTTTGCGGTCATTTGATAGAGGCTCTCCATGTTATGTGCCTCTTCCTCTGCCCGGATAGGTTCAATATATCTAGGACCCTGAAAAGGATCCAGCGGTGCGATGACCCGGATCTGCGTGTCCTCAAAGGTCATTTGTCTTCTCTTTAGGTTGATAACGTCCATGTTACCAATCACCCAATCAATACCTAGAAATTCTAGATAGGGTCTACTATCGCCAATGATTTCTATAACTTCAAAGTCCACGAAGCTGTGAACTCCGTCAATGTCAACTGGCACCTACGGTAACCGACCCAGAGGTGACACACGCTGCTGATTAGCTAATCTCAGATGGATAGGCGATCTGATTAACTTAGGGCTACCCATCTGTTCCCATGTCTGCTTAGTCAGAACATTCACGTCCGATCCGAGATCTAGGATTACCTCGTCCATTTCAAATTCTCCAACCTGCGCTGTGAGTCGCATCTCTCTTCCTGTTCTTATATGTCTCGTAATATTATGAATAGCACACTTTGTACTGATCACGGAAGAAGATGGCTGACACTGATCTATGATACGCTGAAGTTTTGTGATAGCTTGCTCATTTCTTACAAGTTTTAGAAAACTCCGCAGGAAGGAATGTACACTTCCTTTCATCTCGTCCTCATCGCATCTTCCTGATGTGGTAGCCTGTGATGTCTGTACAAGGGTATCGTCACAAGGTGCTTGCTGCGGTACGCCCCTAGATGGAGGTACCTATGATCCTGATTGCGTAGGGTCATCAAAGAAAGCCTTAGCTTCCTGAAATGTCTATTTGTTCTTCTGCAGGTTGAGTGGTGTTGCTTTATTAGGAGCTCTGCGCACCCACTCCTGACCTGTGGTCTTTTCCATTTCCTGCGATGTCTCATTGGTAGAAACACCACTACGAGTCACAATATTCACTCTTGGTTCTGGCTCTTTCTGCTCAGCAACAATAAACTGGATGTTCTGGTGTACTGCTGGCTTAGGTTCTCTGATCTTAGCTATCAAGGTAGGACACTCCTCTATAGTATGATGATAAGATTTGCAGTAGTTACAAGTAGTAGTGGGGTTTTGACAGTCCCTAGCATAGTTTCCTACAACTCCATAGTTGTAACAAGTAACTGGTCCATGGCCACGGCCAAAACCCTCTCCTCTGTCGGAGCCTTCTCCTCATGCAAATCCTCCTCCATAGCCTCGTCCTCTGAATCCTCCTCCATGGCCTCCATAAACTGGATCCTGCTGTGGTCCTACTGCTGGACCCTCTGTTTCTGATTGGACTCTATACAAGTATTGCTTTGCTCCGACCATGAGATCATAGGATCTACAATCATGTACGTCGTGACCTACAGACCTGCAAAAGATGCAGTATACATTCTTAGGTGTCTGCACGTACTTCTGAAGTAGAGGGCACTGGTGAGGTAGATGTCCTCGCATTTTGCATATCTCACACCACGGCCCGTGGGTCTGTTGTAAGGGGTTTGGAGCCCCTGTTGCTATATATTCTACAAAGACCAGACAATTATCTTTGATATGGCCTTGTGCTTTACATTTTATGCACCATATGTCTTGTGTAACCTCTTTCCCTTTCTTAAGTTCATGCAACTGTAATGTGAGATTAGCCAACTAGTTTTGTAAAGTTTCCATTCCTGTACTGCTCTCAGCTAGAGGTGAAGCCTCTAGTTTCATTGCCATCTCCAACGCGTCATCCTGCGTCTGGAGTTTCTACTACATTAACGACAGTCTAATGTGAGGGAGCAGTGCTGCAATAAACCATTCCTTATGCTGCTTCAGCGCGAACTCAAAACTGACTTGGTCGATAAGGGCTTTGAATTTCTGATCAAAGTCCCACACCAACTCTGTAGGTAACTGCTTGATGTCTTTGAGTTCTGTAATGCACTGTGACTCAGACTTAGGTTTCTTAAACTCTTTAATCATGGCGATCTTGACCTGGGAAAGTGTCCTAGGTACTATGGTATACTTAATATACCATGTTAAGGCTCGATCTCTTAGTGTGGTGACCAACTGTACAAGTTTCAGGTTATCGTCGTTGATTGTTTTAATGGTCCACATTGCTTCATAGAGAAACCAATGCTGCTCTGGGTCTTCTACCCATGTTCCCTTAAATATAGGTAACTTCATATCATCCCCCATTCTATTTCTACATGGTGGATGTTGATTTACTGTGTTACTACCACTCAGCGGTGTAGGTGGAGGTGATGTAGCGGTGGTAGGTACTGTCTGTGAGCTACTGGATGGAGTTCCTATGGGATTTTTCTGAGTCCCAGTCTATTTCTGTGGGGTGTAAGGGTGGTAAGGGATACCCCCCTCTGTTCCTTCTGTGGTACTGTGACTCTGCTGTCTAGTACTAGCTGAACTGTCTTCAAATATTGGAGAGCTGAAATCTACTTTATACTTCTTTCCACTACGTGTTCGTCCAATGTCATCAAAATCACTTTCAAACTCTTGTGACATTACTATTTCTACTTATTCATCTGAAACTAGATCCATTGTTCCTTTTTCATGTAATAGCATCTTAATGGACAAGTTTAAAGATCTTAGGTACTTACCACGATATCTTTTGAAGAAATAGCTCTCAGCCTCACTGAATCTTTTTGTCTGGTCAACTGCAAACTCTGTGACGAAGCCTTTCAACACGCTCGCAAGCCAGAAGTCTACTACCCTCGTGATAGGATTATCCAGGTTCCTTACGGTCTGAATCAGCTCCGGTGTCCAGATAATGTCTCTCTTCTTATTGAATATGATTGTATTAGTTAACTTTGATAACCAGTTGTAAAGCTCGTTCCCAAAAGTCGTAAAGAATATCGCATGCAGGTCTGTAATGATATGTTTCTATAACCAGGCCTCTGTACTCAATTTAGGACTCCTGTTCTCTCGTTCAGCAAATTCTTTCTGGTTAGACCAAACCCACTCATTGAGTTCATCTCTCGTAGGACGCCACAAGAACATCAGCTCCCATTTGTTCAAAGTCGGCAACAGAACCATTTGTTGGCTATCATGGGCAGACCTCGGTTTACTGTATTTAACCAACAACACCCCTAGCTCACTGGCCCTTTTGGCGACAGACCACGAAGCGGCCTGAAGTCTCACCTGAAGTGATTCTGAAGGGTTTACCAAGGACTCAAGTGCCTTGGACCAGGTTTTGATGCATCCTACGTGTGACTCGCAACTCTGCTAGTCACAGGGCCTCTTTCTTAGTGTGTCACATGACCCTCTACTTGGGTTGCGTGATCTCAGTGTCTCACAGCCCTTCTCACCACAAGCTCTCTCTCCTCTCCAGTGCGTAGTCCATGCCTACGTCGCGCAACTCCCACCAATCCGCGGTGACCCCATCCTTACTGCATCGCTGCGCACCAGGCGACACGTAACTTCCTCCCAACACTAAGTCCTTAACGTCTGGTATCACGCACCACAACTCCTCTGCCGGTGCGGTATCGCCTCCTTGCGATACTCCAACCCCGCGGCTCAGCACACTTAGTGTTGTTCGTGTCGACTTGCAAGACTCAACATGACACGCTGTTCAACACTACAACTGGTGATGGTTTCAAGTGAAGTATAACTGAACCCGCATACAACATATCACTGGTTTCAACTTATGTCTATACTTTTATATTATTGCGAACTGAAGAATGCATACATACATTAAATTGTAACAAGGCTCATAAAATAAATGACAGATGCATCAAATAAACACAACATAGAAAGCAATCGCATAACGCATGATTTTAACGTGGTTCACCTCCAGGATGGAAGTTACGTCCACAGAACTGTGTTTCTATTATAGCTCAGGGGAAGGTAAGCATAGTTCTGCTGCACCGCATATGCAGCTTAAGATATTCTCTCTTAGATCTCTTTTCTACCTCTATATTGCACCTCTTACAATATACTCTTCCCTCTTTGTCGATCCCTACGGATCATTACATGAATTCTCTATGAGCCAGCTACTGGTTATAGTAAGATACTATAGCTAATAACAGAACCAAAGCTTGGCTTCTACAACTGTCTAATACTCTACAAAACAACTACAACAAACGAATCAACCATCTGACTCTCTAACCAACCCTTTTACAATACAAATTATATCCCTTTATAAGTGGCCTGAAGGTCTCGCCATTACAACACTGTGGCCCTGTCCCAACAATAACCCAAACCCTACGTAGTGATAGTCGAGGTATCTATACTTTGAAATAGCCGCTATCCGTCACACCACAGCTCTCTGCGGTCTTCCATGCTTCCCGGCACTGATCATGGGTACTATGCACCTCTTCCCTTCACCACAGCTTCCTGCAGTCTTCCATGCTTCCCAGTGCTGACCATGGGTACCGGTGCTGCTTCCCTTCTGTCCTTCATCTTCAATGCCTCAGCCTCGTTGCTCCTTTTCCTTTATGAGGGTAGCTGAGCCCTCTTGTCTTCCGCCGCTGCCTTCAATGCAGTGGGTGAGCTCTCTCTTCTCGGCCGCTCAAGTACTGTCGTCTTCCTTGACTTCTCTATCTTAAAAGTCATGGTTTTCGGCTCTACTCTGCAGTTGGAACCCTGCTACGACGTCGTAGCTCTATCTTGTCTATCCGCTAACCTAGCAGCTTCTTCTGTAGCTGCGGGACCCTACTCCAACACGACCCCCTGTGCAACCTATGTTACCCGTTAGTGGAATTTTTACTAATAATAGACAAACCTCTAGTACAGGACAATCTATAGTATGTGTTCCTCCCACCAATACAAATATGGTAAAACCTCCATTAAGTTTAGGTCAGCCCTTAGCGGTACAACCTGCAGTTAATCAACCCTCATGGGGCTATGGTTACCCAACAAATCAAGTACCTGTAGGGAATATGAATTACCAACCTACCTCTTCAGGAATGTCCTACACTGGAATTTTGTACCCTGGGAATACATTTATAAAGTGGGGGCATCCCAACTGGTCTTACAAGCCAACAATAGTATTAATACATGTTCATACTATTGGAGGCACTAAAGGACCACCTTATGGAGGTCCTCCCCCTAGGGGGCCTGGCGTTCCCACTCCTAGAGATCCCGTTGGTCCCCCTCCAGGAGGACTTGGCGGTCCTCCTCCTGGAGGTCCTGATGGGCCTCCTCCTGGTGGTCCTGGAGGTCCCGACGGTCTCCCTTCTAGAGCTCTCATGGGCCTGATGGCCCTGGAGGTCCTCCTCATATTGGTCCTGGTGGTCCCAACC
Organism: Pseudotsuga menziesii; assembly: GCA_001517045.1. Taxonomy (NCBI): domain Eukaryota; kingdom Viridiplantae; phylum Streptophyta; class Pinopsida; order Pinales; family Pinaceae; genus Pseudotsuga; species Pseudotsuga menziesii. Next base: position 388,710 of record LPNX010797657.1, read on the forward strand.
GTAGAGGTTAACCCCCTCCAGGTGGATCTTTAGGAAGTTCATCATCTCAGCATCCATTTCAACAACCCGTATACCAGTCAACATATGGTCTTACTGTCACGTCCCCATGCCTCCGAAAGGCATAGAGGACGCGACTACTAGCTTTATCAGACCCAGCTAACCACCCATGAACATGTACAGGCTTAAACATTGCTGGAAACAGAATGCTTAAACGTATGCATTGAACTTAATTATGCACATATGAGAAATTATCATACACAGATGCAATTATCTACCAAGCACAACGGAAAAACAATCATTCATTCAAACAAGCATTCTTCAACATGTTCATTTCATTTTAATTAACAGTAAATATGGAATGCAGAGGTAAAATACACAAGATCACTTATCTTATGAAATCTTTTCTCCGCAACCAGCTACGTCGCTGCAACGTTCCACCCAACCATAGGCCAGCATGCTCCTTAATCTCTCAGCAGCGCTGCCACCCCCGAGCTGGGCATGATTCTCCAAGGAATAGGGGAACTAGCAGGCTTACACATAGCCAAGATACACAAAACACATAGCCAAGCCAACAAAGTTGGGTTTATTATGCCATTAAGGAGCTGATGAAGGCAATTTTCTAAGCTGGTGAGCTCATTACAGAGCCAAGAACACCTACACTAGAACTAGCCTGACCTCTAAGACACCCATCCACACCCAACACAAGGAATCAGTCCCTTCTCTGCTACACAGTCCCTCAGGCCCTGCATTCCCTTCCAGTGCTATTCAGGGGTGATGGAGAAGAAGGCCAGCCCTCTAGCTCTGTCTGTGTGGTTTCCAGCCACCAGGTTTATCAAGCAAATCTAAGCCAACATCTCTGCTCATCTCACAGTCCGAAGACCAACCATTGCACTACGGAAAATTAATTGAGCTATTACAACTTAAATAGGAGAAATGAATTACACAGCCCCAAACGTAACAACAAAAACGGCTCCCAACATGGGGGAAAACACACAGTCCTGAAGCTTATCAGTGAGCACAACTCATAGCGGGGAAAAACATCCCAAATAGCCTATGCGTGAGACCAATAGTCGGTGAGACAGCAAAAAACGTGAATGGCCTTTCACAGCCATGGTAAAAACACATGAAACTACAAAAACGTGAATGGAAAAATGCACCAGCAGCTCCCAAAATGTGAGGAAGAAAACCCAATCCCCCAGCACTACAAAAATGACCTCCCATCCATGGGAAAATGAAGCCAGCAACCAAAAACATGGAATGAAAGACACAGGAAAAACTCCAACTGCTCCCAAAAACCCCAACGTGAAGGAGAATGGTGAGGAAAAATGGAAAACGTGGATGCATGGCAGAATGGCATACGTTTTTGGGCATTTTCATTTCCAAGGAAGTCAGAACACGTTTTTCAAAAATGGGTCTCTGCCCAATTCGAATTTTTGCCCATACTCTTCCCATTCCATGCAATAACTAACTCAACCACATTCTGGCAGAAATAAATGATTGGGGAAAAAGAAAAGAAAGGTAGTTGACAGTTTGATGGGTTTTCTCACAAACATTTGGATTTTCCCCATTGGCCCATAGGTTAAATATTTCACCCCCCCTTATCCTTAGGAAATCATGCCCCATTCGATTTAGTTGCCGCGACCGTAGCTGGTTGTGTCCATTAATTAATTATGATGCATATTTACATGATGGCCAACATAATATATGCCACATGCCCCAATATACCATCGGTGACAAATTTAAATCCAAAACATAGCATTACCGATCAATGGTGGGGCTTTGGCCTTTAGCTCCACTCCAAGATCGTTACAATATATATACATCAGATACATCTAGTGCAACGGGGTCAAAAACGGGGCATTACATTCCCCTCCCCCTTCAATAGCACTGTCCTCAGTGCTTACAAAATTTAACAAAATGCTACACTGGCATCGCCTCAGTGTTCCGCATAATTGAACAAAAATGGATGTGCCAATCGCATGGCATCCTCCAGCTCCCATGTAGCCTCTTCAGGTCCGAAGTGCTCCCATTGCACCTTTACCTGACCTATGGCTCGGTTCCGGAGCATTGTGACCTTCCTGTCGAGGATGCGCATTGGCTCGATTCGGAACTCTCCCTCGGGTTCCACCTGAATCACATCCCAATTTATCACATGGTTAGGATCATGTACATATCTCTTAAGCAAAGAAACATGAAAAACATTATGAGCTCTAGTGCTAGCAGGAAATGCAAGTCTATATGCAACTGGCCCTATTCTTTCAAGCACTTCAAACGGCCCACAATATCTAGGTGACAACTTGGCACAACTCTTAAGCTTCAAGGAACTCTTCCTTGCCCTCACTCTGAGGTAAACATGATCCCCAATACTGAACTCGCTGTTCACCCTATGCTTATCTGCATAGATTTTCTGTCTGTCCTATGCTGCTTTCAGCTTCTGCCTGATCTTTACAACCTCTTGCTCCATTTCCTTGAGCAATTCTGGTCCAAGCACAATCCTGTTCACTGGATTATCCCAAGTCACTGGTGTCCTACACCTTCTCCCATACAAAGCTTCATACGGACTCATCCCCAAGGATGCTTGATGTCCATTGTTATAAGCAAACTCTACCAAGTGCAAGTAATCTTCCCACTTGGTTGGTTTGTCCATCACATACATGCGAAGCATATCTTCGAGCACCTGATTAACTCTCTCTGTCTGACCATCCATTTGAGGATGGTACACAGTGCTGAAGTTTAGCTTTGTACCCAAATATGCAAACAACCCCTTCCAAAAGTTGGAAGTGAACTTGACATCTCTGTCAGATACTATTGCCTTCGGCAATCCATGCAACTTGAATATCTCCTTCATGAAGATTTTTGCAATGTCACCAGCCTCATACGTAGACTTAACCAGTATAAAATGTGCTGCCTTCGTCAACTTGTCTACCACAACCATGATAGAATCATGTTGTATCCAAGTCATCGGCAATCCTGTAATAAAATCCATGGAAATAACTTCCCATTTCCATTCTGGAACTGGTAAAGGATGCAACAAACCTGTTGGATGTTGATGCTCAACCTTCACCTGCTGACATTTCATACACCTTGAGATGTACTCAGGAATGTCCTTTTTCATACCTGGCCAAAAGTACTGCTTTCTGGCCGTAGCAATTGTCTTCTGATATCCTGGGTGTCCAGAATACGGAGCTTGATGGATTTCATCCATAACAACTCTCCTCAAATCTGCTATATCTGGAATATAAATTCTGCCTTTATAAGTGAGAATTCCATCTTCTTCCAATTTATATCCCTCGTACCTCTTCTCAAGACTTTGCTGCTGCAATTTGTCTTTTACTTGCTCATACAATTCATCTCCGGCAACATGATTAACAATCTGTTGCCTCAAATCTGATTGGCAAATACTAAGAGAGGCCACATGCATTTCCTGCATCTTCCTGCTGAGTGCATCAGCTACCTTATTCTCTTTTCCCTTTATGTGCTTGATTTCAAAATCAAACTCACATAAAAATTCTATCCATCTTGCTTGCCTAGCATTCAGAGTAGGATGATCAAACAAATACTTCAGTCCATAGTGATCTGTTCTGAGTTCAAATCTCCTACCCATCAAGTAATGTCTCCACATCTTGAGAGCATGTACTATGGCTGCAAGCTCTAGATCATGAGTGGCATAGTTC
>LPNX010797685.1:0-58909 GCA_001517045.1 Pseudotsuga menziesii
AGACCGCAAATTAGCCACCAGCGATCGTCAAACCAAAAGTGGTCATTGATATGCGGATTTTGGTCATTTTTTTGGTCACTAATCTCTCATTTTCCACTAGTGTAAAGCATTTATACCACCAAAGTTTCTTCTAAAGTGGTTCCTCGAGTCATTGTTATCTTATATTGCAAAGGATGTTTCCACATCCAGAGTTCAAAATGAGGACCAAGATATTTTAGGGCTCAAGAGTTGGATTTGATCTATGCTCAGTCCAGACTCTTGTATGAGATTATCCTGAATGCTATAAGATCCAATTTCGACCCCAAGATTAAACCTAGGCCACATGCCGATGGTATTGTTGGCTCCACAAGTACCAAGCCTATAGACTCGGTTACGAAACAAGTGAGCCAGTTATCTCTTAACCAGCCTACGTCAGGACATGCCATGGTTTTGTCTCATCCTACACAAACGGAGAGTGTGCTTTCCGTGAAATCATCGAAACCGAAATTCAACCAGCAACCTGGAAGGAATAAAAAGAAAGGAAAAAATAATCGTAAGGGTGGGAATAAAAATGAAAATGGTAATAATAATGACAAGAACACGAACAATGTTGGGGGGGGGCAAGAAACCTAATCATAAGGTAAAGTTTCCTTGTAAGTTGTGTAAGGACGATCACCTCACTCACTTGTGCCCCTCATATGGAGGACGCCTCAAAGTTCATAGCACAGGGCCCATCTGTGTTTACTAATCCTTTACCTAATAATCAAAATATGAACTCGAGGACCGTGGATCCTGGTTGTGCATCAGGTGGAACTCCAAATCCACCAGAAGCTGCTAGTGGTCATGGTTGCATCAACATGGTGAATGCTACAAATGTTGTGAAGCGTGCGAAAGACTATGGTTCATCACAATCTGACCTTGGGAAAGAACCTGCTCCACCTGAGAGCTCTTTGTGAATTGAAAATCCTACAGATAAGCCTGAATCTCTGCCTCGCATTCCTAAGGGAGTCTTGAAGCGCTCAGGGCACAATCCTACTGCTTGAGCCACCCAAAATGATTCAATTGTCGAGGATTTGGGCCAGACTCCTTGTGCGATGTCCTCATTAGAAGTGCTTTAGACTTGTCCTTCACAAAGGAAGGCCTTGTTTTATTCTCTTGGGCTTGGTGATTATATCTCTCCTTCCATGATCAAATTTGAAACTCATGGAATCCAGCCTCGCTTTCCTTACTACGTGTCTCTTTTGATTCATGTAGAGTGTCTCAACAACACCATCATGCGTACTGTTATTGATGAAGGCGCTATCACTTCTGTGATGTCTTTAGCTTGTTGGAAGGCCTTAGGTTCTCCCACGTTATCTCAGTCTTCCAACATGTTGACTTCTTTCGATGGACGATCGTTTTGGCTGCATGGTATACTTCCTTCTCTAGAGGTCTAATTGGGAGGGAAGACTGTTGCGATCGAGGTTGAGGTGGTTGATGCACCCCTTGACTACAATCTTTTGTTGGGTAGGAACTGGATGTACAATATGCAAGCTGTAGCCTCTTCCCTATTTCGAGTGGTTTTTTTTCCTTTGAATGGGAAGATCATTACTATTGATAAAAAATATTTCCAAAATCTGAGTGTAAATGCATCATCGGGAGCTTCTATCCCGATTATCAATCCTTCTCAGCCGGAAACTGAGAATGTGGGTGTGGGTATGTATCCTTCTCTCATCGGAACCTTTAGTTTTCCTGTGCCCATTCTTATGATTGGTTATATTCTTGGTGGGGCTTCAACCTCATCGAATTTGGTATCCTTTCACACTTCTCATATGGAGGATCCTTGGATTCTTCCTTCACCGAGTACTTCTAGTATACCTATTGAGACAGACATGTTGTTTCCTGCAACATTGGTGGTGTATCAAGTGAATATTGATCATGTTGTAGAGCCTAGTCCTTTCTCTTCGCAGATGGAGGAGGACCCTTATGTGTTTTCAGCATGGACAGTAGAGTCATCTCACTCTCAAGACTTCCTTGATGATGTTTTTTCATCATATGAATCTATTCTTAAGGCTATGTCTGGGATAGAAAAACCTTGGGAAGAGTTGCACCATATAATGTATTTCCTTCCTAAGCTTGATCGTTTAGAGTGTAATTACTTTAGGGCGATTCTAAGTGAGAAAGTTGGTAGTCATGTGGTCCCATTAAGCTCTCCTAGTCAGATTGCTGAAGGCATGGCTAGCATGTCACCAACGATTCCTATCAACATTTCTCGTGATCCTAGTAAGATTGAGAACATTTACATTGGGGCGGATTATTTACATTGGGGTGGATTGTTCCCCCGATGAGATTAAAGAGTATACCGATATTTTTAAGGAATTTCATGATGTTTTTGCTTAGTCATACGAAGAAATTCCAGGTATATAACCTCGTATTGTTGAACATGAAATCAAAACCTATCCGGATGCAAAACCAGTTCGTTGAATGCTTGTGTGCCGTGAATCCTAGAAAAGCACCCACCATTAAAGCAAAGATAGAGAAACTGCTCAAATATTTTTTTATCTATCTCGTTCCCTTGACGGAGTGGGTTTCTAATCCTGTTTTGGTGGATAAGAAGCAGGGAGCGATCCGAATATGCAATGATTTCCATGATTTAAATCGAGCATGTCCTAAAGATAATTTCCCTACACCATTCATTGATCAAATTTTGGATGAGTGTGCAGGAAGTGAGGTATTTTCTTTTATGGATGGATTTTTTGGATATAATAATATACAAATTAAACCTGAGGATCAACATAAGACTGCATTTATTTGTCCTTGGGGAACTTTTTCATATTGGAAGATGGACTACTATCAATGACCGGTAATCAGACCATGGAATACTATGTTCGACCTTGACACCTATATTCTCATAGTAGGACATGTACTCATAGCGATTTGTGTAGAAGTCCTTCCAACTTGGTGACATTCCACATATGCTACCTCCTTGATCATGCCAATGTTCATGATATTTCAGCTCTCATGATTTGATTACAATGTATGACAGATATCTTCATCCATTATGGAGATCTTGATCCATTGTATATCTTCAGCCTCTATGGAGATCTTTATCCATTATGTATCTTCATCATGGAGATTCTTATCTATTATATATTGTACGTGGCGATGACCACACATGTCACATTTTGTATATCATGCATATTCATGGCCATTGTACTCTTATGTGTCCAGGACTGCTATATGTATTTGTAGTCACATGCAGAGATTAATTATTGTACTATACCGATGGATGGACAGTTCTTCAACCTGGTTCTTCATCACTCTACTTTTGGGATGGATTTTATAATGTATTTCGGCCATCATGTTACCCCTCTGACCTCACACATTGGGGGCATTTGTTATAGTTGATTTTGGCACACATGGTTGATCACATATTTATGTCCTTTCCTGTCTCTCTTCAAACTCTTTAGACCCCATGGACTGATATTATACTTTCATGTTTCCAAGTTCATCCCTTAAAACCCATGTTTATTGTTGTACGTGACTTTTAATCCCATACTTGCGTGTACACGTGACTTTTGACCTCAAACCCACGTACATTGGGATGTGTGCATAAATCCAAATACTTTTGGATTTTTCCTTCATGTGTGTCCGAACCACTTGAATCTTAGCCTTCCATATGCCTTGAGATCACTCGAATTTGACCCTCCATTACCCCTTTGGAGTTCTATATAAGGAACCCCTTGGATACATTGAAGAGGAGGAATTGAAGAGCAATGAAACTATATTCCATTGTTGACATAGCTTACATATACTTGAGTTTGCATCCCTTTGTCCCTTTGGAGCACTTTGTGTTCTTCCCAAGCTTTCCTTTGCTTATGAGCTTGCTATCGAGAGATGTAGGATTGAGGTAGTGGAGGACCAGGTGGAGGACTGAGTTTCTCTGGCTCGCAGACATGCCGACAGAGGTTGTCACTTGTGTAATCTCTGATTTGATTAATAGAAATATCTTTTCCTTCCCAATAATGTGCATTTGAATGAATATTGAATCCATGGATATGTTTAATTGCTTATACATTGTTGATTATATATGCTACAGTATATTTAACACAATATTATATAGCATGCTTGCCTTGTTTGTTGTTGTTGAGAGCAAATTGTTAGCGCAAGCGGGATTGGAAAAAGCTTAACAAGGATCTACTTCAACCATTCGGAATAAGGTATGATTCAAGGTCCCTTAGTGTCATATGTTTGGTTTCTCTTGCATATTGGGAAAGGATTGATTTCTCATGTCTAGATGTCTGTTGTGGTACACCCCAAGCCATAGGAAGTTTCTCTCCGTAACAAATGGTACTACATAATAAATTTCAAACCATATTTACTACCTTCTAGGAATAGTGTTCCAAAATTTGGTGTGAGAAAGGTCCCAACTAGTACTCGATTTCACAAAGATCTGTATACCATCTCTTAAAAATAATCCAAGATCCTGTATCTTGGCCTTCACATTATCGATGGTGTCTGAGCTCCAATCTTTAAAAAAAATTGTCCTTTCAAACCACTAGTCAATATTGTCTTGTTTTCTCCAGTTGCTCCTACCTAAAGCAATTATCTTTGCACATTAGGATTCTCTCTATACTATCACTTTTCCTTTTAGTGGATCCATGGATCGCTGAACAATATCTAGTCTAGCTCTAGCTCTATTACAAGTTTTCTTCCTAAGCTACCAACCTATTTTCAACTCTCATCGTCTATGCTTTTCCTCTAAGTTCTACATATCTATAACTTATACCAAAAACTACATCATCTCTGCAAAAGAACACACAAAATAGAAGTTCTCCCATATTCCTTCCTCCACCTTATTTATAGTTGATCCTAAATTACTTCGATTAACTGCATAATTATTAGTTATGTCGCCTCTTCATACTTCACAATTTTTATGTTGATTCGATGTCCTTTCAAAACTTCGACCACCTATTTCCTTCATAATAGTCACATATGCTCCATGACACACATCACTTCTCATCTTCATCCACTTTTGAATTGTTTCCTTAGATTTTTGTGAAGCTCTCCCAACTTAAACCTGCTCCTATGGAGGCTTCAATGTTCCCAAAAACTTAGCATCTATATGCTTTGTGACATTAGTAGTTATGTTTACTTTTTCTACTTGTGTTCCCAACTCCTCGACCAAGTACGTAGTTATACATCCCTATAGTTTTTCTTCCACCAAGATCACAATATTCTTTATCTCTACATGTTCGCTTGCAATAATATGTGGAACTCATACTGCTTTGTTCTGCAACAACTCCACCCTTTGGCTCATATTTTATTGCTCCTCCCACATTTTGTTGATCTTTGTCTATAGTTGCTTACTTGCCGTGATTTTTGTCATTATTTCAACCTGTGAAAATTTTTTTATAAGGTCATTTAGCTTCACAACTCTTCTCTACACATATTCCAATTTATTCATCACCTCCTGTAAATTCTTGTCTTCCATGAGGACTTCCCAAGCCTACAAACTTTCATCAAATAGCTTTGCACATTCATTCAAGTCCTTAATTTTATCAATGGAATCATTTTTTATGACTTCCCTTTAATCTCATACCTCCTCCGGTGTGATAGGCACTAATTGTGCTTCCAAGTCACTAATGCATGCACAGAAGCCCTTAATAAATTCACTTAAGCTCGACATTCTATATTCAATGTGTATTACTTATACCATTTCCAATTCAGGGACTACGCTACAAGTCACCTCCATTACGTTCTGCTCATTTTTTTGCTCATCTATTGCATCCTTCTCTGCCTAGCGTTGCTTGTATTCTTCTTTTAACTTGTCTCTTTATGTGTTATGTTTCATCATCTCACTGAAGCTATACTCTTCTTGTCCCTTAATTTCTTATGCTATGCTCTGGTGTAGGCTATCATAACATATGCATAGGTAAATTTGCCAACTTCAAGTCAACATGGCTCGACTCTTTGACACAGATATGTATCTCCTACGCCGAAAAAATAAAGGATTTTGGTGTTAATGTCACAACTATTTTTTGTGCAGTCAAGGATGGTGACATCCTTAATATTTCTTCTTTATCAACTCCAACCTAATTCTATCCTACTACTTGTGTTAGAGTTATCCTTATACCTTTGAATGCTTGTTGTGGCATAGCTACTTGACCTGTAAAGTGTTGAGATTACAGCATCAGGATTCATTATCCATACTTGTGAGTAATATCAAGTCCTACAAATATCCTTATGTGATTGAGGTGGTGCTCGATGTTTTAAATCTTATGAGTAATATCAAGTTGAGTCTTGTGAGTAATATCAAGATAGTAGACTTGTGAGTAATATCAACTCCTACAAATATCCTCATGTTGTGAGGTGGTGTAATTTATTGTGTAAAGTGGTTATATTATGTGGTGTATTACTAGTCATGGACACTAAATGTTATAAGTATCATTTAGGGATTAGCTACCCCTAGGGTGATATACTTTAGCATGTGACTATATGGCCCGAGGTAATATGTGTGATCATAAGTATGTGGAACAATCCTTCTAAATATGATATGATAAGATGGTTAGATTAATTAATATACATTTGGACCATGCAATATTTAATTAATGATAAATTAGATAATCATTGAGAAAGAGTAAGGATTCGAATTTCCTAGGACATACCTTCAGTGAAATCGAATTACTAAGACATCAATTAAGCATCAGTTGTGGAAACCAAGTTTATATTAAATAAGGAATCTCTCCTTGATCTATGAAAAGTGTTTATTCATGGATGGCATTGATTGTGAAGCACTAAATACATTCAATTAAACTTGTAACCAGTGGTCAAGCAGTCAGATGATGATTGATTTCAGTTCAATTAAGCTCACATTCACATCATTCAGTTCACATCCGGTTAAAGGCAATTAAATCCCAGTGAAAGAAGGAAGGAACATATCTTCTGCATGGAAAATAAGTTTGGGTTCCAATTTGACACCAAGACTAGGTAGGCACTAATATTGGGCATGGTGAAGTAATTAGTGCATACAGTGCACCAAAATTATGCAACCATTCGCTACCTCTTCTTCTGCGTAATTAAAATCTGGTTAGTAAAGTGTTATGCACTTGGCAAGGCTCGTATAATGTTCCTAGTTATCTCTATTATCTACTATTGCTTTGATATCTCTTATCAGGCAATCTACTCATGTATTGAAAACTATTCTCTCCAATTATCTATCATACTCAAATAATTGTTGGATTTTTCATCCTCTAAGTTTGGAGGGTTTTCCCAGGGTACATCTTGTGTCTTATGGATTGAATGATTTGTGTGACTAAATTGTTTTATGAGAGTAACATATGTTGTAATTGATTATCAAAAGTTTTAAAGTTCAAGCATCTTCAAATTTTTCTCAAACATTGACATGGTATCATAGCAAGGGCATGCAAGAGCTTAGTTTTTTGTGAAAATTCTAAAACTTTGTAGATCTTGAAGCATTGGGAAAAGAGATTGAAGCAATGGCAACAATCTCCATCTGACTGGAAGATCGACTTGAAGGAACATCAAACTTAAACAGATGGAAGGCGAGGGTGTTGAAGATTATTGAAGAGCATAATCTTGATTCCTTTGTGACCACTGTGATTGAATATCCCACTACAAATGTAGGGGGAATCAATTACAATAAGAATCAAGCAAAGGAAAATAGGATCATATAAGACTTCATGAAATACAACCTCATGTCAATGATCACACCATTGAATACGACAGTGTTTTGAAACACTCACAAACTTGTATGATAAAAAGGCTCCTACTCAAAAGAGGGCCTTAAAGAAAAATTTACGCAACATGAAGATGGAAAGATATGACACTGTGGCTTCCTTCTTCATAAATATTCCACAGGTCAAGGATCAACTTGCAAGCATCGGTGTGAATACAAATGATGATGACCTTCTTCAAACCACCATCGATGGAATCCCCTCCTCATGGGAGACCTTCTTGGTTGTGGTAAATTGAAGAGAAAAGCAGCCCAAATTTGAAATATTTTGGCATGATTGCATCCAAGAGGAAGGGTGCATCCAGAACAAATTTGTGTGCACTAAGGAGGAGAATCTTTCCCTCATGGAAAGAACTAAGAAAGGTAGGAAGCCATTCACTCCCAAGAAATTCTTTCATGAAAAGAAGAAAGAGTTTACAAATAACTTTGAAAAAACAAATTCTAGATGCTTCTACCGTGGAAAGAGGGGTCATTACAAGAGAGTGCAATAAAAAGAAGAAGGATGAAGAGAATCTTCATGCCTCCATTTCCATAGAAGAAACTCCACAAAAGAATGCACCTGGGGAGAAAGAGGCAAGGAGGGAGTATTATCTTGTATCTTCTTTGTTTGGATCTCTCATCAAGACAGAAGATACATAGTTAGTTGATAGTGGTGCTTCCAAACGCATGTCAGGATTCAAGGGAACAATCTCCAACCTAAAGGAGAAGCAGTTTGCATGCATGGTAGAATTGGGGGACAGTTCCACATATTTGATCCAAGGATTTGGATCCACATCTTTCCAGCTGATTTTGGGAGATAAATTACATGTGGAGGACATTCTTTATGTCCCTTTCCTAAATAAGGACCTACTCTATGTTTTAGTTCTTGAAGATAAGGGCTTCCGACTCATCTTCATGGAAAATCAAGCATACTTATGGCCAAAGAACCAGAACATTGATACTGCTATTGTTATTGGAGTTCGAGAAGGATGGTTTTACAAGGTCCTAGGAAATAATAATTTATCCATGGTACATCATACTATCATCCCATGCGATCTTTGAAATAGGAGGCTTGGACACCTCCACTTTAGAGCACTTTCTGGTTTGTAGCAAATGGTCGGAAAGGTATGCCTAGTTTTAATTGTGTACATGATGTTGTTTGTCGGGGTTGTGATTTAGGAAAGAGTGTTTATAAAAATAAGTTTCCTAGAAGCCATACTAGATCTAAAGGAATCTTAGATTTAGTACACTCGGATGTATGTGGACACATGTCATCCCCTTCCCTTAGTGGACATATTTACTATGTATTGTACATTGATGATTTCTCTCGTAAGGCCCAAATTTATTTCATGAAATACAAGAGTGAAAACTTCAATAAATTTCAAGAATATAAATCCTTAGTAGAGAATAAGACAAGTAGGAATATTCGTTCCCTAATGTCTAATAACATTGGATAATTTGAATCAAATGCTTTTAATGAGTTTTGTAGTGATGCATGGATATGTAGACAATTAACAGTTCCTTACAACCCACAACAGAATGGGCTTGTTGTAGAGAGAAAGAACATAGTTGTTTGTGAGGCTACAAAAGCCATGTTACATGATCATGATCTATCTGCTTATTATGGGTAGAAGCCTCTAGTACAAAAGTGTACATACAGAACATAAGTCTGCATGAAGTTCTTGATGAGAAAACACTTGAAGAGGTGTTCGCTAGTGAGAAGCCATCCATTTCACATCTTTGGATATTTGGATGCCATGTTTATATACACATACCAAAAGAAAAGAGAACCAAGATGGAACCTTCTAGAAAGAAGGGAAATTTTGTGGGATACAATGAGACCTCCAAGGAATTCAGAATATATGTACCTGGTGAGAGACATGTTGAGGTTAGTTGGGATGTGACTTTCCATGAGGAGGCATCATTCAAGTGGTTAGAAGAGATTGAATGTGATATAGAGGCATATGAGGCTAAGGCTCCTATATTAAAAGGTAATGAGGATGATTATTACCCTTATGATGTTCAAAGGGAGAATCCAGCAGAACATGTAGAGCTACGTGTCATTGATGAACTAGTGGAACTGGTTAATGAACCTCCTACAAAGGGGAGGTAATCATGGTGTCAAGATGTATTGAGAGATGTTGATAATCATGGATTACTTTGGGGATACTCCACAGAATGCAAGTAGTCTAATAGGCATTCAGGATATGTTTCATTGATGAGCAACATCAGTGACTCAGATCCTTCATCATATAAATAGGCTGCAGAGAATCAAGTGTGGAAATATGCTATGATAGAGGAATATCATTCTATTCTGGAGAATGATGTTTGGGATACTGTTCCCAGACCTAAGAGGAAGTCATTTGTAACTTCCAAATGGATTTACAAGATAAAGCATGCTACAGATGGCAATGTGGACAAGTTCAAATCCATGTTTTTTTCCCATGGCTTCTCTTAGAAAGAGGGCATTGAATATGAGGATACCCTTTATCTAGTGTCCAGATATACCATTATTAGATCTATTATTTCACTTACATCAGTATTGGGTTGGAATCTTCACTAGATGGATGTGAAGGTTTCCTTCTTCAATGGTGAGGTTGAGGAAGAGTTTTACATTCAGAAACCTTAGGGTTTTGTGATACATGGGAAGGAGTCCCATGTTTTCAAGTGGAAGAAAACCATGTATGTTGATGTATTTATAACTTCAGAATGTATTCGCTTGTATATCTTATGTATTGTACCCCAATGTTTATTCCGTGAATTATCTGTAATGTAATTGAGTCATGTCATGCCTCGATGTTCCAATCGGGAGATTCAATAATGTAAACAAGTCATGTAAATTCATTGAGGTTAACCCTCCATTATAAGTTGGGGAAATAGTCCCCACAATTGAGTTAAGGTTAACCCTCCTTGTTGATGAGAGGGCAAATTCCCCATAGTTGTGGGGCACTAGGGTTATTAGACTCTCCTAGAGATGTCGGCCCTGGTAAGTAATTGTTAAGTAAGGCTGACTTGTTGGACTGGACATTAAGTGAATGAAAGAATATAAATAGAGAGTGAACCTCTCTATTTATCACACATACACTCACTCACTGGGGCACATGAGTGAGAGAGGAGAAGCTCTCTCAAGTGAGAGAGAGAGAGAATAGTTGTTGGAGATCATCTTTTCTGTCTTTGGGTTTTACTGCTACCATTGGTGCTCATTCTATCTTTGAGGAAGTTGCAGGGTTTTCTCCTTTATGGTTTCCTCAGGGAAAATTCTTTCTGTCTCTTGTCTCTTATGATTATTGTTGTGCATGTTATTCTCTCAGATAAGATCCTAAGATCATATTGCTTAAATGATAAAAATCTAACATGGTATCAGAGCTAACCTGAGAAGAATACATTGTGTAGCAGTAGAAGCTAGGGCTTCTTAATTTTTGGGTCTCTCTCCACAATCCATCAGCAAAAGAAGGCTAGGCTAACTCTCCATTGAAGGGCACATCTTTCTGTCGAAGCAAAATTTGATTCTAGCCACTATCAGTTTTTGGTACGGGAAATTAGGGCTTTTTACAGAAGAGGAATTTTTGAGTGACCCCGGCATAGGATTTCTCTCCTCATCAAAATAGAAGTTTAGAGACCTGGGTTGATATTTTTCGTTGGGTGAAACTTTGGGAAAATCAAAACCTAGCTTGACCCCGAGCCTGAAAAACCCTAAAATACTAAAACTGATAGTTTTGGTATGATAACTTCCTAATTAACATAGTGTCCAAGTTTCAGCCTCATATTCTCTATATTCTAGGAGATATGATTCCTCCAAGTTAGGGTTCCAGCCTCTCCCAGGATTCCTCCCCAAACAGGATACCTGGGGATAATTGCTATGTCTTGGGCTACGAAGGTCCAAATGAAATTTATCAAGATGTTCCAGAAAGGGCACAGACTTTAACTTTTGTGGTAAAAGTTTCAGACCCCGAAGATTAAACAGTGACACTTGGCAGTCCGTACAACTTGGCTATGATGAACAGTCCTGAAACAGGTCACCTTAGGAAAATTCTCATAAGTCCCAATTGGTGAAACCTATGGTGTTGGAACTAGGATAGATGAGGCTACCTCAGTACAAAATTTTAGACATAGAGGAGCAGTAATTTCAGAAATACCGCAGAAACAGTATCAAGAATTTCTATAGAAGAAATTGGTAAATTACGGCTTCCTGTTTCGAGAGCTTCCCTCCACTGTTTTCAGAAAAGAAGTACATTGGACAGCTCGCCTTGAAGAGGTCTATCTTTATATCCAATCAAATCTGAAAGATTCCAAGTTTTGAAAATTATGGCTTCTTTGACAAACCCTAGATCAGCCAGCTCTGGAACTAGGATGGACACTTCAATTCGATAATATCTAATCTTTTGCTATTTACAGTTGAGGTTCTCATTTCAAGATGACTAATCACACCATCTTGATGACAATCTTGGTGAGGCTGACAACTTCCGAGCATGGAAGTATAGGATCTCACTAGTTCTTGTATAAAATGAATTGGACACCTACATAAGTAGAGAAGTTCCAGTTCCAGAGGGAGATGAGGCTAAAAGCCTTACACAATAAGAACTTGGTCAAGGCCAAGAAGATCATTGCTAATTCAATCACAGATCACCTTATACCACAAGTGTCTTCCCTTAAGACACTGAAAGAGATGCTTGATTCCTTGACTAAGCTATTTGAAGGGAAGAACATAAATCGGAAGATGACTTTGAGAAAATAGTTGAAGAATGAGAAGATCCAGAATACAGAGACCATACAGTCATACTTTACAAGGGTCTCTCAAATCAAAGAACAACTTGAAGCAGTGTAAGAAGAAGTGGAGAATGCAGAAGTTGTGATAACCACCTTGAATGGCCTCCCAGGATCATGGGATTCATTCATTCAAGGAATGTGTGCCAGAAGGAAGCGATTACTTTCAGCAGACTCTGGGAAGAGCACACACAAGAAGAAGATCAACTCATAATAAGAGAAAAGAAGATGGGAGCAACTGAATATCAATATTTCACGATTCAAAGAAGATACCTCAAGTGATGAGGAATATGAAGAACTCAATTCTTGAAGAGCCTCTTATCCATATTGAGCATTTGGATAAGAAATGATGTTGTTATGAATGAAGAAGATGATGAAGCTGAAAGAAGGAGTCTACCCATGAAACAAATAAAGATAAGTATTCAATTGTCATTTCATGATATTGTTTTGTTATGCACTTGTTTATATTCAGTTGATGTGTTATAGAATGTTTGCATTAATGACAATATACTACTAATATGCATGTGATGGGTAAGTATCTCATGGTGCTATACAACTCCCCATTTCTACTTATCTAGAATGAAACCTCTTTGCTGACATATTGGATTAGTGCACAATATCAATGTTGTCCTGGTAGAGATGGAAGGAATCTAGAAATTTTCTGTGAGATATGGATGAATGTTGTATTGGCTAAAATAGTTGCATGATTATATCTTTATGCATAAGAATTTACCATTATGAATATGCATTATGAGATGTTTCTAATCATACAACTAGTGCATTTGACATGTAGGAAAGATCATGTACAATCTCCTACAAGAAAAGAAGGATGAGACTTGTTCCGAAGAACAAGTGACGACAGTTCAAGATTCACTCTAATAATACAAAATGAAGAATGATGTATAGGATGTAGTATCAAGACCTGAAGGGAAGTTTGTAGTTCCATTATGCAGTAGATGGAAACATCGTGGGATACAAGTCAAGATTCATAGCATGAGGATTCTCATGGAAAGAAGGCATAGACTACGAAGAGACATTTGCAGCCACCAAAAGTTAAGACACATGACAGGCAGACTCATGTGTGCAAATTAAAGAAGGCCTTGTACGAGCTTAGAAGACACCCATGGGATAACACATACATGAGGAGCTTGAAGACCACCTAGAGTGATGAATATCTTAACCTTTGCTACAAGGTTGAAGATGAAAGCCTATAAAGGATGACAAGCTCACAGATGGGTGAGAGAAGAATGTTTTCAAGATAAAGGATATTGGTATCCAGTGACCCTAGATGGATACATAGAATATTAGTAGCAGAGGAAGCTACTTGTCACTCCAGTATAGAATGTTTCAATGCATAAAGTATGAAAGGAAGAGGGAGAATGATGCTCCGCTTCAGAGGGAGTGACTGCAGAAGATCCCAAGGTCCGACAAGATGGATAGGTTACTGATTCCAACCTTTTGTTCAAGGTTGAAGGTGGAAGACCAGTGATGCTCCTATTATATGTCGATGACTTGTTCCTAAAATAAAAGAGGAATCCATTAAAGTTGCAAGAAGGAGACTTGCTGTCGAGTTTGAGATGAAGGAATTGGATATGATGCACTACTTTCTAAGCATGGAGGTGTGGCAGAATGCGGATGGAATATCCTTGGGACAAGGGAAGTATGCAGTAGAGATCCTGAAGAGGTTCATGATGATGGATTGCAAGGCCATGACCACACCTATGGCATCGAACCTGCAACTATTGAGTGTTGCTTCATCAGAGACAGTTGATGCCACAATGTATCATCTGATGATTTGTTGCTTGATGTACCTAACGAATATGAGACCAGATATTTGCTTTGTTGTGAACACATTGAGACATGTTCACCTGATGGTTTCAAAGAATGCAGTGAGGTACCTGAAGGGTACAGTTGAGTATGGGCTCAAGTATGATACGAATCACAAGATTAACTTGGAGGGTTATGTGGATTCATATTGGGTAGGCAGTGCCATTGATAGGAAGAGCACTTTGAGGTGCTACTTAAGTATGAGATCAGGTGTGATCTCTTGGTTTAGCAGGAAGGAGTCCTGTATGGCGCTGAGTATAGCCAAGGAAAAATATGTTTGCACTTTCTCAGCTCTTTGGGAGGTAGTATGTTTCTTTTGAAAACTACTATTTGATTTGATTGATCTAACTTGCATTTTTGTATGATGCAGAGAGGAGCAGTGAAGCTCCAGTATGTGATCCAGATCGAGATCTCTCGAAAGAAGGAGTTCTAGCATAGTCGGTGAGATAGGTTGTCTGAGCATAAATATTGGCAAATCTTGTAGGCTGCTCAGATGTGAACAGACCTGTAGGTTATCCTTGGATGTAATCAGCTTAGAAAAGCTCACAGGTTATCCTTGGACGTAATCAGCCCTGATGTGATTCTATGCTAGAAATGGCCAAAGTGAAGTTTGAGTACTTCAGGGAGAAGCTTGGTTTTCTCCATATCGAGGTTCCCTCTAAAGTGAACTGATGTGTCCATTGGCCTTTCTGACATGGTGGAAGGCTGAGCTTCACATGGTCAGATGTAAGTGTAGAGACATTCTGATGTGATTGTGGGATGTGTTCCCACATGATCAGTGTAGAGCCATTCTGATGTGATTGTGTGATGTGTTCGTACATGATCAGATATAAATGCAGAGCCATTCTGATGTGATTGAGGGATGTGTTCCCACATGATCAAATATAAGTGTTGAACCTTTTCGACATGGTGGTAGGCTGGGCCTCCCATGGTCAGATATAAGTATTGGGCCTTTCTTAATAGGGTCATATATAAGTGTTGAAGGCCATTCTCTTAGAGAATGGAGGCACCATGCCAGTTACCAGGAAATTGATTTAGTCTGGAACTGAAGCTCAACTTAGTGATGAGAAGCCATTCTCTGGGAGAATGGAGGCACTTGGTCAGTTACCAGGAAATTGATTCAGTCTAGGAATTAAGCTCAGCTTAGTGCTGAGAAGCCATTCTATGGGAGAAGGGAGGCACCTGGTCAGTTACCAAGAAATTTGATTCAGTCCGGGACTGAAGCTCAGCTTAGTGCTGAGAAGCCATTCTCTGGGAGAATGGAGGCACCTGGTCAGTTACCAGGAAATTGATTCAGTTTGGGAATGAATCTCATCTTAGTGTTGAGAGGCCATTCTCTAGGAGAATAGAGGCACCTGTTCAGTTACCAAGAATTTGTTTCAGTCTGGGACTGACACTCAACCTAGAGCTGAGAGCCATTCTTTGAGAATGAAAGATGTAACTGTTGGGTAGTCCATTCTGACATGGTTCTTGGATGTATTCCTCTCATGGTTAGATATAATTGCTGAAGAAGATGAAGACCTACCTGGAGGCTAGGCCTACAACCAGCATGAAAAAGGGATAGCTCTGTAGACCTTCTTGTGATGAGAAGAATGAAGAGATAGCACCATTTTATTGAGATAGCAGAAGCAGTGATGATGATGATGATCCAGTGATACTCCATATCAAGTGATGATCTAGACTTGATGAATATGAATTGATGATGAAGATGACTTGACGATAAATATGAATTGAAGATAAACATGACTTGAAGATGAAGATGACTTGATGATGATCCAGATGATATAGAGAAGAATAATTGTGCTGATAAATTGTGTCGAGAAAATACCTTCCTAGTTAAGAGGGAGTGTTGATGTATTTGTAACTTCGGAATGTGTTCCCTTGTATTTCTTATTTATTGTACCCCAATGTTTATTCTGGGAAGTATTTGTAATGTAATTGATTCATGTCATGCCCTGATTTTCCGATCGGGAGATTCAATAATGTAAAAAAGTCATGTAAAGTCATTGAGGTCAACCCTCCATTGTAAGTTGGGGCAATAGTCCCCACAATTGATTTAAGGTTAACCCTCCTTGTTGATCAGAGGGAAAAGTCCCCATAGTTGTGGGGAACTAGGGTTATTAGACTCTCCTAGAGATGTCATCCCTGGTAAGTAATTGTTAAGTGAGGCCGACTTGTTGGAGTGGATATAAAGTGAATGAAAGAATATAAATAGAGAGTGAGCCTCTCTAATTATCACACATACACTCACTCACTGGGGCGCATTAGTGAGAGAGGAGAAGCTCTCTCAAGTGAGAGAGAGAGAGAGAGAATAGCTGTTGGAGATCATCTTTTCTGTCTTTTGGTTTTACTGCTGCCATTGGTGCTCATTCTATCTCTGAGGAAGTTGCAGGGTTTTCTCCTTTATGGTTTCCCCGAGGAAAATTATTTGTGTCTCTGATCTCTTATGATTATTGTTTTGCATGTTATTCTCTCAGATAAGATCCTAATATCATATTGCTTAAATGATAAAAAACTAACACTGTATGGGTTAAAAATCTTAAGAAATTGGCTTTATTGAAGAGTGATGCAGATTCAAACTTGTACTTGAAAGTAGTGGAGAACCAACATTTGATATTGGTTCTGTATGTTGATCATGATATTTTTATCACTATAGAGGAAAATATGATTGTTGAGTGTAATAGGGATCTTACCTCAGAGTTTGAGATGAAAGAATTAGGTCTTATGCACTACTTTCTAGGCCTTGATATTTGGTAGAGGAATGATGAGGTATTTCTATCTCAAGGGAAGTACACTGTGGACATCTTGCACAAATTTGGCATGGTGGACTGTAAATCCATGAATACTCTGATGGATTCCAATTTTAATAAACTCCATGATACCGACACTAAATGGGATCATATGGACCCCACATTATACAGGTAGTTGATTGGTTGGTTGATGTATCTGATACATTCGAGGTCAAACATTTGCTATGCAGTTAGCATTTTGATAAATTTCATGACAAATCCTAGACACTGACACTACGTTGTAGGTAAGCACATTTTGAGGTACCTCCGTAGTATAGTTGCTTATCAAATCAGGTATGACTACAATGGAAAAGTGTTATTATTTGGATTTACTAATTTTGCTTGGGGTGGAAGCATTGTTGATCAGAAGAGAACTTCATGTTTTTGTTTCAGTTTGGGTTCTACTATGATCTCTTGGTCTAGCAGAAAGCAAGGGTCAATTTCCTAAATAATTGCATAGGTTGAGTACATTGCTAATAATAATGCTTGTAGAGAAGCAGTGTGGATGAGAAATCTACTTGGTGGATTGTTTGATGTAAATCTAGAGCCTACAGTGATCAGGTGTGACAATCAGAGTTGCATAAATATTTATGAAAATATCATGTTTCATGACAAGTTGAAACACATAGAAATTAAGTATCACCTCATTTGAGACATGGCCCTAAAAAAATTTGTAAAACTTCATTGCATAGCTATTGATGAGCACATTGCAGATGTGTTAACAAAGCCTCTATCAGTGACGAAGTTCAGACACTTTTGGGATAATCTTGATACGGCAGAGACTATCTCCCTTGCTGAGAGGGAGCATTGAGATTACAACATCAAGAGTCATTCTCCAGACTTATGAGTAATATCAAGTCAGTAGACTTGTGAGTAATATCAAGTCCTACAAATATCCTCATGTGATTAAAGCTGTGATGGTGTAAATTTTTTTAGTAATATCAAGCTGAGTCTTGTGAGTAATATACAGAAAATAGACTTGTGACTAATATCAAGTCCTACAAATATCCTCATGTTGTGAGGTGGCGTACTTTACTATGTAAAGTTATTATACTATGTGAAGTATTACTAGTCATGGTCACTAAATGTTATAAGTCTCCTTTAGGGATTAACTACCTTTAGAGTGATATACTTTATCATGTGAATATATGTCCTACGGTTATATATGTGATCATATGTATGTGGAAAAATTCTTCTGAGTATGATATGATAAGATGGTTAAATTAATTAATATACACTTTGGACAGTGCAGTATTTAATTAATGATAAATGAGATAAGCATAAATAAAGAGTATGGATTTGAATTTCCTATGACATACCTTCAATGAAATCGAATTACTAAGACATCAATTAGCGGCATCAGTTGTGGAAAATAACTTTCAATTAAATAAGGAATCTCTCCTTGATTTATGCAAAGTGGTTGTTCATCAATGGAACTGATTGTGAAGCACTAAATACATTCAATTAAACTCTTAACTAGTGGTAAAGAGTTAGTTGATGATTGAGTTTAGTTCAATTAAACTCACATTCAATAAAAGGCAGTTAACTCCCAATGAAAGAAGGAAGGTGTACATCTTTTGCATGGAAAATAATTTGGGGTGCCAATTTGATACCAAGACTAGGTAGGCGCTAATGTTGGGTATGGTGAAGTAATTAGTGCACACAGTGCACCAAAATCATGCAACCATTCACTACCTCTTCTTTGGTGTAATTAAAATCTTGTTATTAAAGTCTTATGCACTTGGAAAGCCTCATACAAATGTATTAAAAATAATTCTCTGCAATTATCTATCATATCAAAGAATTGTTGGGTTTTTCATCCTTCGAGTTTGGAAGGTTTTCCTAGGGTACATCTTATGTCTTATGGATTGAATGGTTTATGTGACTAAATTGTTTTATGAGAGTAATATATGTTGTAGTTGATTATCAAAAGTTTAAAATTTCAAGCATCTTCAAATTTTGCTCAAACATTGACATAATTCTCCCATACAATTGCGAGTAGTTCTGCACACCTTTTTTTCCATAGATCTTCTATAGTGATCAGGCCTACATATGGTATCCTGTAATCTATGACATTAATTCAGTATCAATTGAAATATTCCTGTCCAGCCACAGAAAAACTCCATGAACATGTAGTAACAACTTCTTAACACATGCATTGATCTATGCACTACGACCAAAGTGTGGTATCCATAGTAGGCCTAAAATTCTAGTCTTCTCCAATCCTTGAGCCCAATCCAATGGTTTAAATATGTAAGCACACCCATATGTATTCGATACCTTCTATAAATATTTCTCTAGTGCATATTATAGGAATTTTATTATGCCATTCAAATCATGGTCCACATACTTGAGATTTGGTACCTTCCTAAGCATGTCTCCTTCCTTCAAAACTCCATCTAGAATCACTGGTGTGTTGATTGGGTGCTTAGCATCATTATTCAATCAAACCAACTTCATGTTTTTCTTCCTTGGTGATACATACTGTAGTAGAACTGATGGTATACCAAAAATTGAAGCTTCTACATCATGCCTCCTCTGTAGTTGTATTTCAGGATTCCTCCTCCAAGGAAACCTTCATCTTAATGCTTGTGTTACTGATTACCACGTCCCATCCCCTCATCCCAGAGATGGAGAGGACGCGACCTAGACGGTTGTTGCTGTCAAACAGGAAATATAGCCCCATGAACATAATAATAAAATGCATTGATCATAAAAAATTACACAGATTCATAATACATGTAAATACACAGTGGAAGAAAAGATCTGATCATTCAAGCATTCAACCTGTTCATAATAATTTATAAAACAAATACATTGTAGAGGTTAAACACACAAGAAAATACTTATCTTGAGAAGAAGCTTCCCTGCAACTAGCTATGTCGTTGCAACGTTCCACCCAACCATAGGTCATTGTGCTCATCAATCGTTCAGCACCACTGCCACCCCTGAGTTGGGCATGATTTCCACAAGGAGCTAGGGCACAACAGACTTACACATAGTCAAGCCAACACACAGTTGAGCTTCACAGACTGTTCAGCCAATCCAATAAACAATTGGGTTTCACAGGATAATAAGGAAACAAGACAATAACATATGGTTTCCTTGGAATTACTCATCCAAGCCAACACAAGGATGCACCTCACAACCATAGACAATTTATGGGTTTGTAGAAAAATGTTTGGAAGCTACAAAAGGAAATGGCAGATGCAAAAAACACCCTGGGTGAGCAATACGATTTTAGGAAATGTCCTTGGGCTTCACATGGGAAAAACAACCTTCCCAAACACCCAAAACATGGATCTATCTTCCCAGCCACTAAGCATAACCAAAAAAGACGGGTTTGCAACCAAAAAAAACTGGAAAAAGGGGGAAAACACCCTATGAGAGAAACACGAATTCACAAAACGTTTTTGGGCATTGTAGGGGCTAAAACGACCTCCACACAAACCCAAATCATGGGTCTCCTTTTCCCATTCACTAAACAATACAAAATGGATTTCCCAACTTGGAGAAATTAGGGAAAATGCAGAAAAAAATTGAAGGAAACGCACAAAAAACTCCAACTACATGAGGGAGGCAAAAATGACCTCTTAAAACCTCCAAAACGTGAATCTTTGCTGCATATTCACTCTGCAACACAAAGATGGGTTTTCCCAGCCATGGTAGGATGAGGAAATTCAGGAAAACATGAGGGAAAAATGCTCCGAAGCTCCAACTGTGTGAGAGAGAAAAACATATGGGTGAAACATGGGATGGGCATGCATTTCCAAGCATTTACTTGCCCAACAATTCAAAAACATGTTTTCCAAAAATGGGTGGCTTCCCAAATGCGAATTTGACTCCCATACTCTTCCCATCCTCGTGCATTAACAACCTCAACCAATTTCTAAATGACTGGGCACAATAGACAAAATGGGTGGTTGACAGCTTTATGGGTTTTCCCTTTGACATTTGGATTTTCCCCATTGGCTTAAGGGTTTGAATCCCCCCCCCCCCTCTATTCCTTGTGAAATCATGCCCCCGTCTCTTTAATGTTGCATTGACATAGCTAGTTGTGGGTATTTATTAATTGCATATTTACATCATGTCCAAATTATATTGTGCCGTCGGCTAGCACGATAACAATTGGCATTGATTTTTATTGGCAAAACATAAAACACTAAATCCATGGCGGGGCCTTTCCCTTGAGCTCCACACCATGATTTATGAACGCCATTTACCTCATATATAATTTAATGCAATTGGGGTCAAAACCGGGGTATTACACTGATGGTGCCTCCATTGCTATTACTTTTGGCTCTTCTTATTGCATCAAGATGTCAGACTCCATGAATTCTTCCACATGTTTCTCAAAACTTATCTTGGGCATGATCTTTCACAATGGACTAGGTTTTTGGTTGTGCTTCTTATATAGAGTTTCAATAATCACTAGGCAAGTAGTTAACTTTTAGTGGAGAGTTTGGAACTTGTGTGGGATTTTTCATCTCAGCGCGTTTCAGACTTCAGATTTGAGTCCGTCTTTAGGAGAAGGAAGTCTCTCAAAGGAACATTAAATTCTATTTAAGCTTTTATAAATATTGTCTTTTATTGTTATCTTTTAATTATTATTAGTTAATGTGTCGATATGTTTTATTAAAAAATTAGTTGGTTAAAGTTTTTAGTTTATTATTTATTATGTTATTTATCCTCATTATTATTATTTTTCTTATTATTATTATTATTAACCTTATTACCATTATTATTACTATGTTTATTATTATTGTCTTTATTTTTATTATGTTGTTTTATCATTATTATTATTTATATCCTAATTATTATTATTATGATTATTGTTTAACCTTATGGATTATTATTATTATTGTTTAACCTTATGGGATATTATTATTATCATTATTGTGATTATTGCTACACAAGTTGTGAGAATATCGGATAAGGAACACCTTGAAGATGAACTAGCACACCTATCAAAAGCTCTTCAAAATAATGGTTATATCAAAAAAGACATTAAGAGAGCATTCAAAAGGGCAAAAGATATAAGCAACAAAAACACTAAACAAGAACACTAAACAAGAAGACGGGACAAAGGTTCTCCTTCCATACATCCAAGGGATGACAGACAAGATTGCCAAGGTGTTGAGGAAAAGACGAATAAGCACAATATTTTGTCCACCAAATTCACTAAGGAACATATTGGATAGAGCAAAAGACCTGGTTGACCCGAAGCTGAGAAAGGTCATTTACTCAATCCCTTGCTCATGTGGTGAAGTATACATAGGGGAAACAAGTCAATCAATAAAATTAAGACTAAAATAACACTGTGCCGATACCATTCATGAAAGAACCAAGAAGTCGGCCATGGTAGAATGTTCATCGAAAACAAACCACCATGTTTGCATTGAAGAAGTGAAGGTCGTAGCCCTTGAAGAACACTACAACAAATGACGTATACGTGATGCAATCGAAATAGAAAAACATCCTAGAAGTTTCAACAGAGATGACAGCCTAACCCTATGTGAGGCTTGGAAACCAATCATTCATTCCATAACGTTAAACAATAATCACAATAATAATAATAATAATAATAATAATAATAATTAGGCTATAAATAATAATAATGATAAAACAACATAATAAAAGTAAAGACAATAATAAGAAACTATAGTAATAATAATGATAATAAGGTTAAAAATAATTATAATAATAATAAGAACAAGAACAAGAATAAATAATCATAATAATCATAAGAAAAATAATAATAATGAGGATAAATAACATAATAAATAATAAACTAAAAACTTTAATCAACTAAATATTTAATAAAACAAACCGACATATTAACTAAAAATAATAATTAAAAGATAACAATAAAACACAATATTTATAAAAGCTTAAATAGACTTTAATGTTCCTTTGAGATACTTCCTTCTCCTGAAGACGGACTCAACTCTGAAGTCTGAAACGCGTCGAGATAAAAAATCCCACATAGGTTCCAAACTCTCCATTAACAAATACCGCCTATGAAATCCTTAACAAAACAAAGTAGTTAACTTGATATCCATCCCCTTGCAGTTTTTAATACCCCACAATCCTATCTCATTTCCACATTACGTATATATTTAGTGTATGAGAATGGATATTCTACGATATTTACACAATTACTTGTCATTTATTTCACTTGATATTAACAAATCCTTTCACACAACTTTGTCTTTTCCAACATTTAATACAGTTTATTCATTATGAGTTGGCACTCTCCGCCATTAATGCGTCGCTTTTCCCTGTTACATTTTTTAAATATATTCAACATACTTGCACCCATATATACACTTATAATTAACTTCAACATGCATTCCTATCCTTATCCTACATGTAGACTCTTATTCGTGTCTGGTTCCCATTTCAATTGCATTTGGAACCTAGGCATCGTAGCTTTGTTCATGCTTAACCAAGGAAAATACAGTGTCCCTATATAGTTTCAGTTGAATTCCATTGAGTAAACCATTATATACAACACCACCTTTTGTCACATACTTAACCACATATAGTTCTAACCAATGCATTATAATCTTACTAGGGTGTTTCAAGAACTTATTGTCATAGAGAAGGACTAAGTATCCTACCTGGAACTTCTTCTACTTAATTTATCTAGAACACCATTCCTTTTCCCTTTCTTTCTGCACTTTTTGGTAGAATCCTACAACAAATCTATCTTCTTCCAATTTCAACAATTGTGATAACTTTTTCTCTACTTCTCCAGTTTCTTTCATCACTATGAAGGAAACAATCCTCAGGCTTGGAACAATGTATTCCATGTGAATTACAATTTCTTAACCACATACCAACCTAAAAGGTGTCTGGCCTATCAAAATTTTACAAGTAGTCCTATAGTCCCACAGCATTGTTGGTACCCTTAGATCCCAATCATCGGAAATTACATTGCATACTTTAGTTAAGGAATTATTTAACATCTTATTAAAAGTTCGACAATTCCATTGGCCTAAGGATGATATGGTGTACTCTACTGATGGTGGATGTGAAATTCCTATGTTAATGCTTCATTGGTCTTGTTCAATAAATTTGACCCTTGATAACTCATTAAGACCCTAGGACAACAACCAAACCTAGTAACCACATTTTCAAATAGAAACTTTGCAGGAGTCATAGAGATGCAATCCTTGACTAGCTTAGCCTCAATCCATTTGTTCAAATAATCTATTGCAATTATGATGTATCTAGCTCCTATTCTCCTCGTGGGTGGGTTAATTGATTTAATAAAATTAATATCCCATTTATCAAATTCTCGTAATGTTACTTACAGTACTACTAGTTTCATTTCATCCCTTCTTAAAGGATTTCAAATTCTTTGACATACATCACAAGATTTACAATATTCCTTTACATCTTTCTATAAGGTAGGAAACCGTAGACCTGCTCTTAGTAATTTCTATGTTGTATCCTTGCCTTCATAGTGTCCTCCTGCAACACCATAATGGTCCTCTACTAAGATCATAGGCGTTTCATGTTCTAACACACATCTTCTCAAAATATCATATGGGACCAACTTATACAATTTCCCTTCTATTAGCTGGTAGTCTGCTACTTTTACAACCAATTATTTCTTATGTGACATAGTGTAATCCACAGGATCCATACCTGTACTAAAAAACTGAACAATGTCTTCAAAATAATTATCCACCATCCTCATTGAAAATAACTATGCGTCAAACATATTATCATCCAAGTTCACCAGTTCTTCTCATGTCTCCAACCATGACAAATGGTTAGGGCCCACATTTAACTTTCCCAGTTTAACTCTAATCTCAAAGGCATATTCTTGAAATAACAACAACTGTCTACATATATTCCCCCCCAACGCTAGTTTATTCATTATATATCTTAAAGTAAAATGGTCAGTATACATATTAAAATGAGATCCCAACAAAATATGTCTAAACTTGTGAATGGAATATACCATTTATAACCCTTCTCTTTCTATAGTTGTATAATTGCTTTCAGACATATATAATTTCCTTCTAGAAAAAACAATAGGGTGGTCTATATCTCCTTGCCCTGGTTGTGCCAAAACTGCACCTAATGCTACAAATGAAGCATTGACATGTACATGAAATTCTTTTCTCCAATATGAAAAGTCTAAGATTGGAGTAGTTACCATATTTTCTTTTAAAGTGTCCAGACCCTTTTGACATTCCTCATTCCACTTAAATTGTGTATCCTTCTTCAACAACTTCTCCATAGGTGTTGTAATCTGTACATATCCCTTAATAAATTTTCTATAGTATCCCGTATGACCCAATGTTGTCCTTAGTTGTCGCACTAATGTAGGTGGTGGAAAATAGACAATAATAGCAATCTTTGTAGGATCCATTAAAAGGCCCTATTTACATATGACATGTCCCAATAGAATACCAAAAGGATTATAAAAGATACATTTATTTAATTTCAAAGAAATTTGATATTGCCTACATCTTTCCATTATCAACCTCAAATTCTCAATATGATTCTTTAATAGGCCAAAAACTATCCAGTCATCGAAGTATACCTCTAAAAACTTATGAATAATTTATTTGAAATTTGCAACAATTACCCTAGAGAAAATAGCAAGTAAATTCTTCAACCCAAATGGCATCATTGTATACTGGTAATATCCCCACTCAGTTGCAAATGTAGTATTATGTATATCTTCCTCAACAATTTTAATCTGATGTTATCTAGAAAACCCATATGTACATGAATAGGCTTCTTGTCCTCCAACATTCTATAATACCTCATATGTAAAAGTGGTGGGGAATGGATCATGTAAGAATGCATAATTCAATTATCTTAAATCAACCCAAATCCTAACTTCCCTTGTCTTCTTATCCTAGACTACCATAGGGATAATCCTATACGACTCTTATATATGTTCTATGATTCATGCATCAATTTTCCTATCAATTCCAACCTTCACTTTCTCTTTATATCTTGGGTTCAGTATGCAAGGTCATTGTTTAACAAGCTTCGCATCAAGATTAAGTGGGATCTTAATTTCTCCTATGGCACCAACAATACCCTTCATTTTTGAAAACTTAGTAGGGAACAGGTCCTGATATCCATGCAATAAATCAATGATTTTTCCAGTTCTCTCATCATCCCAATAGTCCCCTATATTATTAAACTTAGGATTCTCTTCTGAACCAATATTGAATTTTCTTGTCTTCAAAGGCTTCACAAAATTGGCATATTCTATCGCAGGCCCTCCTATGTTTTGTTTACCCTCTAACTCTAGTATATGTAGGTCCCTGGGGTATTCAACCTCCTGGTCTCCGGTAATATTATAGCATTCCAATGTCTGTTAAAATGTCACAGTCCAATCTGGCCTGTTGTATCTAGGTTAAGGTATTTCCTCAAAAGTCTTTTTCTTAATGACTTCTAGTGTTCCATCCATTGTCGGAATGTCATTCTCAAAGCTAAAATGTGTTTTAAAGTTCATATTGTATCTTCCCAATATGCAATTCCACATTGTAGTTCCAACTTTGTATACCATTTTCTTGATATAGTATTTAATGTGTGAATAAACATGTGTACCCATTCTCACTTAGGTATAATCCTCCATGTTGTTGTATATTCCATTACATGTTCTATAGAGCTAGTGTTATGAGGAGAACTATCTTATGATTGGGTTTGAGGTCACCAACATACTAAGTGTTCTAAAACATACATCTTGGGTTCTACAGTAAGAAAAATAGACTCTATCCTCAAGCAAAACCATATAAGAAGTTTGAAAGATAGATAAGGTTTCGCCTTACTTATGTAGGTCGATCCTAGCTTTCATTTCTCCTTAGCTCTATTCCAAATGGTCCAAACTTTGATATGAAAAACCAACCACAACACCTTCCTCAAAAGCTTTTGATGATAGGAAATATTATTGATGAATTGAAAGAAGAACAAGAACATAAATCTATTAATCTACTTTCAACATAGGATATCAATTATTTCATCAATCATGCCATAAACTCAAGAAGTGGGAAGGGAAAGAT
The DNA here is from genome assembly GCA_001517045.1 of Pseudotsuga menziesii. Lineage (NCBI taxonomy): Eukaryota > Viridiplantae > Streptophyta > Pinopsida > Pinales > Pinaceae > Pseudotsuga > Pseudotsuga menziesii. Next base: position 27,114 of record LPNX010797685.1, read on the forward strand.
GTAAATTCTATTATTAACAATAGAAACAATTACAATATTCCCTTATTTCTACTTTGGCACCTTGTGAAACCTTGAATCTAGATCTCACACTTCTCTTCTCCAACAATCCCAAGCAAAGCTCCAATACATAAGGGTTTGAAACTAACTAGGACAACAGTTTCATATAATCGATAACAAAGGGATAGGGAATAGAAATTCCTCCAGAATAACATCACTTATGCTCTCAAGTACCCTCTCATGACCTACCTCCCTTGATTTTAGAGGAAATGGAGATAGATAGGGTCGAATGAGAGGAGGTTGTAATTGATGGGGCAATTCCAAAACCACCCAAACTGCCCCAAAATTTGAACTTTATATATTTTTTGGAATTTTTGGGAAAAAAAGCTTGCAATGTAAAGTCAAGGAGAGTTTTTGGTGAAAATATCATGTTTCCTTATCATTAGGAGAGATTTAACCACTTGTTGATAGTGAATTAGGACCGATTTAGTCATAATACTCAGTTACAAAGATTAATTGTAAAGGTCAGAAGTTCTAGGGAATTTATGAATGACTAATTCCAAGGTATACAACACCGAATCAAAGCTCTTCCATCTTGTATTGTCCTTTTTTGTGAGAAACATTCGACAATTGAAGTGTCATCATGAAACTGTCATCACGAATAGAGAAGTACCAATTTGGGATATAACATATGCCCCCTAATCTCTTAATTCAAAAGGGAACATGATGGCTGAAATATATTATAAAATCAATAGACTAGGATGTGGAGTCTGTGAAAGAAGAGAATCCAAAAATCTCAACCCCAAACAGGTACCTAAAACAGAAAAGGATGTCATACAAAATTATCCCCATGACAGAGATGTCCATGTACAAATTATAGAATATGATTGTCAGTAAGATGCAAGCATCATAAATGTATAATTGATGTAACTATCATGGCCGCGCAAAATACAAAGTGGATCCATGTTATATATAGATGGGTCATGGCCATGAAGTAACAAAGTGTATCTATTCCCAAGAACTAATCATAGACACAAGAATACAAGGTGGATCTATATCAAACTAGAGATCATAGCCACAAATGAACAAAGCGGATTTATGTCTCATCATGTGTCATATAAGGTGTGACACAGTCTTGCAAAACTAGGGAAATAGAAAAATGTGAGAATGTTACTTTTGGTCCAAGCTCTTCAATCCCAACCATGTGTATAGATGAGTTGAATTCAAACATGGGGGGGTATTGTTTGATTACTGGTAATTGATGTAATTCATTAAAAAATGCAAGGGAAACCACTAATAATCATAAATGGGACCCTAGGTACCTAGTACATTATAACAAGTGTGTATAGATGTTCTTGAAGTTCAAGGAAAACTTCATCTTAAGGAAGTATGTCATCCTAGATAGAACACATGTCCAAACATTCAGTTGGATAAATAGGATGGAGAGAAAACTCCAATTAACCCATTGGAACGATCACCTCATCAACTATAGGAATCAAGTCCAAAGAAGGAAACTATGAACGCAAATTATTCTCCTCAGTAGCGATTGGACATGAGGATATAAAGGTTAATCAATCCGATTACACCCAATTTCAGAAGTGGACAACAACCATTGGTAATTAAAATATGAAGTTTTAAAGTGAGACACCTTAGGTACATAAGTCATGGCAACCGAAGATACTACATGTATCATAGATGCATTGATATGCATGTCACATATGGGTAGGTTAAAGGTTCCCATCAATGTAGGATACATACATACACTGATATTCTCACAATCCTTCATTGACTGGGAAACTATAGGGATGTTGGAAACATTATGATGATTGGAATAGTCGGTAGAGAATGATAACTAATAAATGGTAACAATATTCCCATTATGTTAAAACTTAATGATACAAAGTATTGAAGATACTATAGCCATAATTGCTTGTGTTCAACTTCTCCTTAACAACAAGTTATAATCAAGTGGAGAATCAACCACCTTCACTTCTACTATAACTAATTTCCCCCTTATCTCTATTGGAAAATATGAGATTATTTCATGAGGATTGAACAAATGACCATTGAATATTTCAACATCATAGTAGGAGAAACTAGCTCGGGTGACCTGATAGCCTTCCAACATGATAGAGACATCAAACACGTAGAGACACCCTCATCAACAACATTGTGATGTATAGTGCACTTATCAGATATCACCTAAATATGGAAAGTCACACGATGGTGTAGACAAGGCTTTTAATTCTCACACTTGAAAGCCATAAACTGACTATCCGCGAGATCAACAAATCCTAACACTAAGAGAAAGTTCCTTTGCTGGGTTGGACAGCTCTGCAAAACCTATAAGTTAAGTGAGCTTCCTTGCATAAAAATCAAGGGAATTTATTTTTATCCTTCTTGTCCCCAATAACATTATTGTTGTTGTTATTTGCATTGTTATTACCCTTGTTCCATTTTTCTTATTTTTCTTTTTCCCTCTGAGATGATAGTTTCCCTGAGAACCGATTGTTTGAAAGATCAAAACATCCACAAGCGGGTTGGAACTTGAGTTTTGTGTTGTTTGATGCATATTCTAGTGAATTTTGACCAAGTAGGTTTGTACCCTATCTAGCTTCAGCACTTAGTACTAAACCAATCACACCACCGGCATGTGATCCAAGAACTGGTTTCGTTGGATCTATCTTTGCTCGAGGAGAATTGGGCAATATTTTGTAAAGCATCTTTGACTAAGAGTAAACTAAGTCCAATTGTTGGGATTTTATAATATCCCTCTCTACGGTTTTCACCCCAAAAAGTGCCACATCTTTCGTAATATAGTGTTGCAAATACTTAATGAACCAATCTGTTAAAAAATCATTAGGAATCTAAGACTTCATGAGAATACATCTCCTCCGCCATTCATGAATGTGATTGAATATATGTGTAGACTTGTTCTGACAAAAGGAATTCAACAATTTATTACTAATTTTGTAACGAACTGGAATATGAAAGTGATTTAGGAAGGTCATTACAACAATGTTGAATGTTTGGAAAGAATCACATGGTCACTCAATATACCATTTTGTATCCATCCCTTTTAAAGTATGTTGGAAGAGTCTAAGTCTAATGGAATCATCCATCAAATATTTTGAGGAACGCCAAGTATCATGATCGTACATATAAGTAAGGTAACTAACCCCAAAACTCAACAACACTAGCACCACACGAGGCCATAAAATTGTATTGAATGAGTCCCCATACATGAAAAATACCAAGTAGATGCTTGATTAGGAATTGGAGGTATCTGGTTGCAACCTAACCTCACGCAACCTCATTCTCAACTCTTATTTTAGAGGAGCTTCCTTGCCACACTTATTACAAAACTAGATTTCCTCTCTTATGAAATACATCTAGATTCTCAAAGTTTTATGTGATATTGGAGAAATTAACTCTCAGATCCTATATCCAAAATTATATCCTAGACTATTAGGTTTGTTTCTCACTAAAAGAAAAAACCTAATAGCCTATTCCAATTACTTCTTGCTTGTTCAAAATATGATCTTAAGAAATTTCAAAAATAATAAAAACATATGCACCTAAAAAGAAGTACAATGCAACCTAATGCAAAGTTTCACCTCTTTTAAACTGAAAGATGGAGAAACCTCTACACTCTACAATTCTCATTTCACATTTTTAATGTCATAGAATGCACATGCAAGCTCTACCTTCAAAATGCAATTTGAAATACAAATGCAAATTCTCAAAATGTACAATGAAATCTTTTGATATTTTTATGCAATATGAAAACTAAACTTCATTTTCAAAATGCAAAATTATCTTAAGAAGTATTTGGTTTTTTTATACAAAGATGCAAATATGTACTTTAAAGAAAACTTGATATACAAAACACAATCAAAATGCAAGTTTTCTTTTGTTTTTCAAATGCAAAATTAACAACTACTAAAGGTACATGCAATATTGCACGCAAATCAAAACCCTTACTTCCCGAAATGATCCAATTTTCTATTTTTGTTTTTCAAATAAGACACCAAAACTAACTCAAACAAACACACAAGATTTAAAAAAATGCAAACACTTCTGACACCCTTATTAAACAAAGTGAAAGAGGTCACAAACCAAATACTTTTCAATGACACAAGCAAACAAGTTTGATACAAGGATACGACCCTACTTTTGAAACTCAAACAATCCATATGACCTACTAGGCTATAGAGTTTGGGGAGGACCAATTCTGCACCCAACCAATGTAATAAAGTTTCTAAACCATTGAAAGAAGCCTTGAGATTTCACTTCAAAGGAGTAATGAAAAGTACAAATTAAAAAGGGAAAAAAAAGCTCCAAACAAAGATTGTTTTTTCAAACACCCTTCAATTAAGAGGAATCAAAAGTACTGACTGAAATAAAGAAAGAGAGTAGACACCCCCTCTGAGAGATCAATAAAGGGACCAAACAGTCAGAAACTTATAAATTAATCCAAAAATCAAATAGCGCACAAGGTTCCAAACTTAAAACCAAATATACTATTCCAAACGCTTCACCCAAGAGATAAAAAAGGATTGGCTGAAAAAATACTCAAAGGGAATGGACAAGCCATTTATAAGAGGGCATTACAAGAATTTATCATCCAGAGAACATCCAAGATTTTCAAACCGTAGAAGCGAGAAGGGTCAATAATATATAATCTCTTTCAAATGAATTTTGATGTGAAAAGATTCAACAAAAACCAAGTTAAGATCAACCATAGAACAACCACAACACTACTGAGAGGTCCTAACAAGACCTAAGACAAGGAAATAGTCCAAAATCCACAAAAAACCCCACTAACAAGGCTAAAAGTGAAAAAATCATCCTACAAGACAAAATCGTTGGAAATGTTAAGGCAAGGAGGGATTAAATCGCTACTGTGTAGTTCATTAGGAACGATTTCTACCCAAGATCACTATTGCCATGAACATTAGGAGTTATCTTTTACTAGAAGTCCTAAAACACAATCCAACTCAGGAAATTAAAATATCATACCAGTGTCTATTAAAGTCTTGTATCAATCCTAACTTGCAAACTTAGCTCTAAACAACCAGATAACCCCAAAGCAGATGACTTCTCCCCAACATAGTCACCATTTCTACTGTGAGGAAAACTATCCTATGACTGGAGTGGAGGTCACCAACATACTAAGTGTTCTAAGACATACATCTTGGGTTCTACAACAAACAAATTAGACTCTAGCTTCGAGCAAAACCATACAAGAATTTTAAAATATAAAGAAGGATGCACCTTGCTTATGTAGGTCGATCCTAGATTTTGTTGATCCTTAGATCTGCTCGAAATGGTCCAAACACTCATCTACAAAATTGACCACAACACCATCATCAAAAAAAATTGACAATAGGAAAAATTATTAATGTATTGAAAGAATAACAAGAACATAAATCTATTAATCTACTTTTCGATATAAAATATCAATTATTTCATTAATTATCTCATAAACTTAGAAACTAGGAAGGGAAATATGTCAATTCTCTTATTAACATTAGAAACAAGTACAATATTACCTTATTTCTTCTTTGTCTCCTTGTGAAACCTTGACTCTAGATCTCATGCTTCTCTTCTCCAACAATCCCAAGCAAAGCTCCAATACATAAGGGTTTGAAATTAACTAGGACAACAATTTTAGAACATGGATAGCAAAGGGATATGGAATAGATATTTCTCTAACATAAAAATACTTAGGCTCTCAAGCCCCCTCTCATGACCTACCTCCCTTTCTTTTATAGTAGAAGGAGATAGATAAGGTCGAAGGAGAGGAGGTTGTAATTGATGGGATAGTTCCAAAACCACCCAAATTTCCCCAAAATTCAAATTTTATATATATGTTTCAAATTTTTGGGAAAAATCGCTTGCAATGTGAAGGAAAGTAGCCATTTTGGTGAAAATACCTCGTTTCCTTATCATTAGGAGCTATTTAATCGCTTGTTGATAGTGCATTAGGATCAATATTGTCATAATACTCGGTGACAAAGCCTAAAACTCAATTAAAAAGGTTAAAAGTGCTAGGGAATTTCTGAATGACTTAGGTGAAGGTATAAAACACTAAATCAAGGCTCTTCCATCCATATTGTCTTTTTTTGTGAGCAATAGTTGACATTTTAAGTGTCGTCATGCAACTGTTATCACGGATGAAGAAGTGCCAATTTGAGCTATAGTAGTTGGACAATACATTATACCTTACTGTAACGAATTCAAGTCCTTCCCCAAATATAACGTCCATTAACATTTTACACTAATACCATCGATTTATATTACTCTTATGAGTATTCCACCACCTTGTTGGGATAGCCTTCAAGGATACATCTAAAGCTAATACCCTTTTCCGCTCTAGAACTTGCCTTTGAAATTCAAAAATAAAAGAATCTAAATTTGTTATCCAATCATCCACAAGTAGATTACTTATCCTTGTTCCAATCCAGTGCATTGATTTGGTGATGCAAGCACACCTTCTCATGGAAGCTTCATGCAGCCTATTTTGCTAGTTCTCTGATCCTTCATCTGAATCTAATGCACACAAACTGACATTGTGCCAGCTAAGATTGCCATATGCTATAGGATTGACATAATCATGCTTTCTTAATGTCATTTTGTAAATATTTTCCAATTCATGAGTGGCATGCTCCTCTTTCACAGGTTTGACATATATTCGATCCTCTAGACGATACAGGGGTTCAATAACCATCGCTTTACCCCTTCAAATGTCATCAATCTCTTTTTCAATTTGATAATGGCATGATTATCCAATGTCCAATCTATTCCAAGTAATGTTGGATAAGGGTTGGTGTCAGGAAAGAGCCCAAAAAGGTTGAAAACGTCTAACAATTAAAATATTGTTTAATTATTTCGTTAATCTTGTTTAATTATGAACTAATAGACCCTAAGGCCATAAGACCATATTGGCAAATGATGACAAGTTTGGAGTTGTTCTACAATATAAATTGAAAAAATGTTTTCCTATATGCTATGTAATATTCAGGTGAATATAACACAAGATTTTTCAAGTCTCATTACCGCAACTTATGAACTAATAGACCCAAAGTCCATAAGACCGTATTAACAAATGGTGATTGTTATCCCGCATCTTGTTGTCTAGCAAACTGGACATTTTTTCAAATTTTCCTGCCAACATTTTACACATATTTACCTACGTAGTGACCTACATCAAATACTAAGATCGCTCCAAGACTATGGGTGGTAATGTATTTCATCTCTAATCCATGCTAATGGTGTGTTTGGTTGAAAAGTTTCCTTTATTATGTCGAGAGAACTAACCTTCCCTTTCTCGTATGGTGTTGTGGATGATCATTTCATGGCTTGAGTGAGAAGGTAATGACTCTATGACTGAGTAAAAATGGTTACCTTGTGTTCCCACTTCTTATTTCCCTCTATTCTTCTTTCCATATATTTTCTCCCTTGACTGACTAATTGTTCCAAGGATGTTAAAGCATGGTAAAATAAAAGGGTATGCAAAAAAAACTAGCAAAATATGAAAAGAATAATGCTAAGGGGTATTAACTAGAATATAGGAGAGGGCTCTAGTGAATTTTGATGGCGGAATAAAGATTTGAATTACATAATTATCTCTTTGTTTATTAATACTAGGCTAGTCAGAAAAATAAATTTCATGGTGACAATAATCATATCTCTTTTCATACATGTTTTTATAAGTGACATTTTTCCTTACATTCGTTTACCCCTTCTAATCCTACATCACCCACTACAAATACTTGACAAGCAATGAAGCATAACATTTCTAGGTGGGTGAGATTAATATTAGAGGAAATTATTTTTTATTGTTATCCTATTTTTTGTAAAGAAACATGAAATATGCTTCCCCAACCCCTATTTCCCATTTGGAAGACCAAACAAGCTTATGAAGTGAGAGATGGGTTCCTCAACCAACTAAACCGAATGATGGGAGGGAGAATGAGTCCATCCCTCACTTAGGAGATTCTACACTTCAAACCCAACAATCTGATTACTCACTTGGAATACCAAACAAGCTTATGAAGTGAGAGATGGGTTCCTCAACCAACTAAACCGAATGATGGGAGGGAGAATGAGTCCATCCTTAGGAGATTCTACACTTCAAACCCAACAATCTTAGCACATTAATAGCTAAATAAAGTAAACGAAAGGATAAGAATCATGGCATTAGCCTAGAGACCCAATCTAACATCCAAACACAATAATGGGGAGACAATGGCACTCTATTCAAGTTGTTTTTATTTGCAAACTTTCAAATTCCCAAAATTTAGGCATGGATATGCATAAATTTTAATAAATATTTCATATATATGTCATGGAATGTTTGCTTCCTTAATTTGAGGTTTGGCTGCAATGGTGAATATAAAATTATCAATGGGATGGATAGTTCACAATTGTCCATCAAACATTGATGGTGATTACAGCACTAAATTTCTCATCTCACACGTCATTGTCTAAACATAAATACCCCAATTGACTTACAAAAACTACGTTCAAGCTTGATCGGAAAAGGTAGAACCATGAAATCAAGCATGTCACTTCCAAATTTCATGATTCTACACTTGCCTATTATAATTTTTGGACAAATTTTTCCAATCAATGTTAATGTTTACATATGCCTGTGGAAATTAAGCCCAGTGATAGATTAATTTTACTCACAGCAATTATCAATTGTACATGCAAAATCACTCACAAAAGAGACTGAATATGGAGCTGAACACTAAACTGTATTAACTCAGTGTACAATAGCCAACCCTGTAACATAATAGGTTGTTGCATTAAATAATTACATAAGGGATTTGAATGCATGAGGAGGCAATTCGAATCTAGTCAAAAGCAGGCTTACTAAAATTAAGCAATTCCCCCATAGGTGCATAAAGTAGTTTCCAAATCAGTCATGGAGCTCACGAATTGGCAAAAGCACTTAGGCAAGATAAAGAGTGATGGAATGACAACTCATACATTCTTTCATAGGAGAAAAGAGTGGAGGATGTGGAGGACAAAAAACTAGTTAACCTCACCTAGTCAAACTTTCCCAATTGCCTTAAAGCACTGAAAAAGCAGGCAATAAAGCAGAAAAAGCATAAGGGCACCTAGGAGGCCAGGAATAAAGCAGAATTGATTCCTTTAGGTTTCCCAAGTGATACATGAGTCAAAATAGGCAAGTTTGACCACTATGGATAGGAAAATGACAACTTACACAAGGTGGGACACATGAACTAGGCAAATAAGACAAAAATAATTAAATTAATGTCTAAGGTAGCTAACTATGGGTTGATTATTCTAACACCCCCCCTTAAGCCTGACTTATGAGTAATATATCAGAAAATTATAGGGCCTAGCAACAAGGCTTAGTCACCCTTTACATACTGCATGTCCATTTAAACAAGGAAAGAGGCAAAAAACACATGGGAAAATCCTCCCTTAAACATGGACTGTAAAACAAAATTTGGAAATCTTGTCTTCACTCATGCTTCACGGCATGATCAGTAATCCCCAGCAGTTATTTGAGATTGCTGAAGGTCTTCTCACAAAATTCTTTGGTGAAGATATCAGCTACTTGTTCTAAAGATGAACAGAAGAGTAGGTGAATGGTGCCATCATGCACAAGCTCTCTGATGTAGTGCATATGGATCTCAATGTGTTTGGTTCTCTGCTTCTGAACTGGATCATTGCAGATTCAAATGGTACTTTGGTTATCACAGTAGATGGTATTTGAGTACTCTGATTTGAAGCCACACTCTCCAAGTAATCCCTGCAACCATAAACATTGAGTTGTTGTATTAACAACTCCTCTGTACTCTGCTTCTGTAGATGAGAGTGCAATGGCACTCTGTTTCTTGCTTAACCAGCTGATTGGCCCTTCTGCAAGCATGAACACATATCCTGATGTGTACTTTCTATCTATGCTATCACCTGCCCAATCACTGTCAGTAAACCCAATCAAATCAAGATCAGCTTTTTCTTTATAGAAGATCCCATGTGTCCTTGTTCCCTGAACAAAGTTAAGGATCCTTTTGGCTGCTTTCCAGTGGATCTCATGAGGCTTATCCATGTATCTAGAAGCCACACTTACTGCATAATAAATATCAGGTCTAGTATGTGTAAGATACAGCAAACATCCAATCAATTTCCTATACAGTGTATTGTTTACCATAGGTGAAGAATCAGCTTCTTCCAGCTTCACTCTTGAAAGGAAAGGAGTCTTACTTGGCTTGCAATCCTTCATTTTTAATTTGTTCAGAAAATACAAGGTATACTTGGACTGGTGCACCTTGATTCCAGCTTTGGTTTGAGCAATCTCAAGCCCCAAGAATTGGCTTAAGAGCCCCAAATCTGTCATGGAGAAGGCTTGGTTCATTGCACCCTTCAAGGAAGCAATCTCATCCTTTGAGCTTCCTATAATGAGAAGGTCATAAACATATAACACAATGATCATTAATGAACCATTAATTAACTTCAAATAGACATTTGGATCTGATTTTCACCGAACAAAATTCAGTGATAGCAACAAGCTATCAATCTTGGCATACCAAGCCCTGGGGGCTTGCTTTAGCCCATACAATGACTTTCTCAACCTGCACACAAGAGATGGGTTAATAGAAAATCATTGAGGCTGCTGCATTTATATCTCTTCAGTGAGATCTCCATTCAGTAATGCACACTTTACATCCATGTGATGTACCCCCCATTGCTTTGAAGCTGCAATGGCTAAGGCTATCCTGATGGAGTCCATCTTTGCCACTGGTGAAAAGGTCTCATTGTAATCTATGCCATGAACCTGTGAGTAGCCCTTGGATACCAATCTGGCCTTGTACTTTAGAGGTGAACCATCAGCATAAAATTTGGTCTTGTAGACCCACTTACACTGAACTAGCTTCCTCCCTGGGGGAAGATCCACTAGCTCCCAAGTGTTGCTCTTCTGGAGTGAGCTGAACTCTTCCTTCATGGCCGCTTGCCATCTTGGATCTCCTGCTACATAGTCATATGTATGAGGATCTGATTCCACTATCAGATAGCATTTCTCAGCAAACATAGGATCCTTCATGCACAGACCACTCTCAAATTGAGATCTAGTCCTCCTTGGGTCATTGGGATCCCCTGCTAGCTCTCTTGCTGCATGAAGTGTCTTGGCTGCCTATTTTGGCCTTGTATGGCTGTTAGGATCTGCAATAAACTCATCACTATCAAACATATCAGAATCAGCATGTTCAACAATCTCTTCACTTACTTTCAGAGGTTCAGGTGGTGAAGAGGCTTCTCCAACTTCCACTGCTGCTAGGGGTTCTTCTTGAAACTGAACACACCTTTCAATGAAGGCTTTGTTTGTGCTCAAATTTATCAGCTTGTACCCTTTTGAATCTTCAGAGTACCCAAAAAATAGACACTCTTGGCTATGGGGTTGCAAAGCCTTCCTCTTCTCTGTTGGAATTCTAGCCCAAGCCTTTGAGCCAAAAATCCTGAAATGGGTCACATCTGGCTTGTGCCCACTCCATGCTTCGAAGGGAGTCATACCATCAAGTTGTTTATGAGGCACCCTAATCTGGATATAGGCTGCATAGTTAATAGCTTTGGCCTAGTACTCTGGTGGCAAAGTTTTGGCCTCCATCATGCATGTTGCCATCTCCTTCAGTGATATGTTCTTCCTCTCAGCAACACCATTCTGCTGTGGTGTGTAAGGGATAGAATGCTGCATCTAAATACCTGCATCTGCACAATAATTAATAAACTTAGACTTGAAATAATCACCACCATTGTCAAATCTGAGGACCTTGAGTTTCCTCCCAGACTGGTTTTCAACCAAATCCTTAAAGACTTTGAAGAGGCCAAAAACTTTAGACTTGTGTTTCAGGAAGTAAACCCAGCAATACCTGGAAAATTCATCTATGAAATTCAATGCATATTTGGCCTGAATCATGGACATATAAGGGAATGGGCCAGCAACATCACTGTGGATCAACTTGAGGGGTGCAGAGGTTCTCTCATGATTAGCTCTCTCAAATTTATGCTCTGGGTGTTTTCCTAGGATACAACCTTGGCAGACTCCTTTGGAAAAATTTATCTTGGAAAATTTTGGAAGATATGAGCAGACTCCCTTATTGCAGTATGCGCACTTGCTCATTTCTCCTTTATTTTTCTTCTTCTGGTAGTTCTTCTTGTAACCTTGTGGCTCCTCCGGAGACATGTTCTTGTCTCTCTTTTGCTCAGGTGGATTTTTAGCTTTCTTTTTGCTTTTTGAATCCACCTTCGAATCTCCAGCAACTAGAGCTTGGTCTTTGGATGGTTTGATGGTGCCCATCATCACCAGTTTGTCTTGTTCTTGTGTGAGAGATTCCATGAAATCTACAAGGCTAGGCATCTTCCAGGTTTGAGCTGTCAATTTTGTGGCATAGAAGGTCGAAACAAACATTGAATAGTCAGGGCCAAGCTTTGAGAGTATGGCCAAGACCATCTGATCATCCTTCTTTTCGATCCCACATTGTTTTAGCTGCAAAACAAGTGCTTTGAACTTGGAGAAATAGAGTTGCAGGGATTCAAAGCTATTTGGACTCAAGGAGATCAGTTCATTTTTTATTTGATGTCCCCTCATCTCATCTATCTTTCCAAAAAGATCGGTAATCTTCTCCCATACTTCATTCGGTGGTGTCAATCCATCAAGATGGAAAAGGAGGTCTCTGGAAATACTCAGACATAAGAGACCATAGGCCTCATCCCTCCTGTTGTGCCATTTTATCTTCTCTGCAGCTGCATTGGGCTCTACTTCTATTTCCATAGTCACCCTGTAGAGGCCTTTCGCTCTCAACAGTATCTCCATCTCTGCTTTCCATTCAAAGAAGTTGAAGGGAGTCAAGATGATCTTCTGAGATTGATCCATAGCTCAGAAATTGTCCCGGTTGTCAGTAGAAGGCTCCCAGTCATTGATGTCGAACCTGTAAAAAAAATTTGAAGGAGAGAAATCGATCTACAATGGCTCTGATACCATGTGGAAATTAAGCCCAGTGATAGATTAATTTTACTCACAGCAATTATCAATTGTACATGCAAAATCACTCACAAAAGAGACTGAATATGGAGTTGAACACTAAACTGTATTAACTCAGTGTACAATAGCCAACCCTGTAACATAATAGGTTGCTACATTAAATAATTACATAAGGTATTTGAATGCATGAGGAGGCAATTTGAATCTAGTCAAAAGCAGGCTTACTAAAATTAAGCAATTCCCCCATAGGTGCATAAAGTAGTTTCCAAATCAGTCATGGAGCTCACGAATTGGTAAAAGCACTTAGGAAAGCTAAAGAGTGATGGAATGACAACTCATACATGCTTTTCATAGGAGAAAAGAGTGGAGGATGTAGAGGACAAAAAACTAGTTAACCTCACCTAGTCAAACTTTCCCAATTGCCTTAAAGCACTGAAAAAGCAGGCAATAAAGCAGAAAAAGCAGAAGGGCGCCTAGGAGGCCAGGAATAAAGCAGAATTGATTCCTTTGGGTTTCCCAAGTGCTACATGAGTCAAAATAGGCAATTTTGACCACTATGGATAGGCAAATGACAACTTGCACAAGGTGGGACACATGAACTAGGCAAATAAGACAAAAATAATTAAATTAATGTCTAAGGTAGCTAACTATGGGTTGATTATTCTAACAATTCTGGTTAAGGTTTAGACTAATTTTCAAACAAAACAAAAAACATTCCCTACTTAAAAATTAAAATTATGTCCGAAATACTTTTACATGCCAACTAAATTTTAAAAAAATAAAAAATAAAAAAATTTGAATAAATCCATACATTGCTAAATCATTTCATAGAATACATGTAAACTGAGTCACCCAAGAACAATCAATTCATATACTGCTAAATAATTTTGAAGAATGTTATATCTTTAATTTTAGGGATGAGTGGTCTTACCGACTCACGAATGGGTAATGGTTTTGAAGTCCAATAATCGATGGGCATTGGAAACATGGTAATTGTAATAATTTATATGGTTGAAGTAAGACATTTCTTCGAAAATCGTGAACTTTTTTTTATGGTTTCATTAGAGCCTAAAAAAATTGGGCATATTGATACGTATTTGTAAAACCTATTTTTGAATGGTATTGGTGATCACGTAGTTTAAAGAATCAGAATCAGTTGAAGTTCGACACGGATTCAGAATCGGAATCAGTAATGAATTGGTCATTAATTCGTCGACTTAAATTTAATGACTTGGTTTTGCACAAAAAATAAATAAAGAAAAATAATATAAGATTTTAATCTATGATTCCAAAGCATTAGAGATAAAATATCTAAAGTTTACTCATGTATATACTATATAAGAGTTAATATATTAAAATGGCACAAAGTGTATTGTGCAATACATATCTAGGAGATTGTCATTGAAACAAAATACATAATCTATGATGCCTATAGGTTGTATGCCGCATAGAATCCAAAAAACAACTTTCTACATTTTCAAATACATACTAGTGACTAATACTACTGTAACACAATACCATAGTTTTAAAAATTGGAATCAGTTGAGGGTCAACTCAAAGTTGAAATTAGAATCGATAATGAAACAGTCATATGTCACAGGGATGATTTTAGGGGTGAAATTTAGCCCATGGGCGAATTTATAGGGGTCCCAAAAAAATATTGGGTAGATTTTTTAATATTAGAAGTTTTTTTTTAATTTAATAAGTTAGTCTAATATTTATTAATGGCTTAAACATGGGAAATTGATTAGCCCATCCCGTGAGAAAGGGAAATTCGTTTTTCCTTGAATTTAGCCATGTGAATTAATATGGCAATGGGCAGTTCGCTCGCAATTTTCTAGTAACGCAAGGGAAGAGAAGTTGTCCACCCGATTTTTTCGTTCATGGAGGCGATTAGCAATTGGTTCACCTTGGTTTTTCATTAATAGAGGTGATTGGCAGTTAGATCGGCCCCGATTTATGGAAAATTGCAATTAGATTTCCCTCATACTAAGGTAAATATGGACCATAGGGTTTTTAACCTCCATATTTCAAGGGGAATAACAAATTTGATGATTTCTAGCCTCCATATTTCATGGTGAATAAGAAATTCAATCATTTCATCTCATAGGGGAAGATTTTTTTTATTCCAAATTGATCCGGATTTAGAAAAGCGAGGATTCTAGAATGATATAGTCAAATGGAGGAATTTTTTTCTATGTAATGTTGCAAGTTACAACAGTCACCAATTCACCCCGTAAAGAGGTTGTGGAAAGAAATTTGACACTAGCTGAGACATTGTGGAAAGAAATTCGACAATTGCTGAGAGGCTGTGGAAAATATCTGCATTTTTTTGAAGCTCCCAAGTTGGGCTCTCTAGGATTTATAGAGATTAGTTTTCCTAGCTTGTAGTTTTTATTGGATTATCCTCCACGTTGAATCTTGAAAAGTGATTAATGAAGGTATATCTAGTTCCTTTTCACTTGCTAAGTTTTTAATTTCGTTGCGTTACTCTTTTGCTTCATTGATGGTAATTTTTCACTAAGTTGATCGACCTCAAGTTAGGGTTTTGGTTTAGTAGGACTTTTGCTTTTAAATTGTTTACATTCTTAACAAAAACATAATTTAAAATAGTTATTTTCATTATCAACATCTTTACATGAATAACTAGGTGTCAAGCTAGTCAATCACGTGTGGGTGTATATTTTTTGGAATTTCCACTATAAGTCTCTCAACAATTTATGTTACTCCATCATTGATCAGTATCTAGAGTTGGATGGTACAGTTCTTTTAATTGATCTGTGTGTATACATGATAGTGCATCCTATTTTGACCCGTGAATATTTGAATACCTTTAGGTATTCATATACGAACAATATCTCCTTTGTTGCTAGGCTGCTGCGGTGCATGTTTAACCACCCTTGTGCCTCTAGCTCTTTGAAACCTCTGAATTACTTTAGCTTTACTAGTTTTTAGCTAGCCTAAACTTTTAACTTTTTCAAACCTTAGGTTTAAAACTTTTAAGTAAAAAGCAAATTATTATTAATAACTTATAATTAAAAAGCAAATTATTAACAAATTAATAATATAAAATATTATATTATTAACTAAACCTATTTTTATAACATAGTCTTAATCGTCATTAGAGTTTTTCACATAAACCTATTCTTACCCTAATTAAGTGGGCTCTTTTACAACATAGCTTTTATGAGAATATTAATATGAAAGAATTTTATAAATTAATACCTTAAACTATTTAAATAACCTGTTCTTAAAACCGACATTAAAAAACCAATAACCATACCATTTTTAAAAACCTATTCTTGAGAATATTAATATGAAAGTATTTTATAAATTAATACCTTAAACTTTTTAAATAACCTGTTCTTAAAACCGACATTAAAAAACCAAAAAACCATACCATTTTTTGCATATTACTCTCTGCAATTAAGTATTAATAACCAAGACTGAGATCGCCTACCACTCTTCTTCACATCACACCATCCTGATGATGAGTCCTGTTGTGGACTTGAAACGTCGATATTTAAAATGATATCTGCGGCTATTCCGAATACTGATATTATAAATATCTCCTTTTGCAAAAGAGATCTCCTTAAATCATGCATACTAGGGTCTTTTGTTCCCTCACCAGCTGCTATAACAACGTCCCACATAGGTTGGAAATAAGAAGAATAGGAAGCATTGAAGGGGAGATCAACATCATACCACCATCTAGCTATGTACTCATAGGAAACTTATTTGTATTGTTTCTTCCAATGGGTATATAAGGTGGCTTGAACTTTTCTTAGAGTCAACTAAGAAGCATTGGCATTCACAAATTTGGTCATAGGTTTGAAATAGCTTTGAATGTTACTCTTATTTTTGCCCTTATTTTCTATATTTTTGTATTCTTAGAGGGCGCAACATACAAGAAAATATCCTAAGAGTGGTATAAGGGATAGATGAAGAGCCCTCATTTGAAAAATTAGGATCATAGGTCCCACCCATCATTTCAGCAAGTCTCCTCTTCCTCCCTATTCATTTCTTCCTCTCTTTGTTTTTGCTTAGCCTTACCCTCTTTAAACTTCTAAAAATGTTCTTGCAAATCGACCCTAATCTCCCCAATCACATATAATTGAGCTTCACATGCCTTATCATGGAATTTGATAGCATCCAAGTGTTGTTTTAGCCTAAAAATGTCGCCCCCTTAATCAGTTTCTTACAATACTTACAATACACCTCCCCCTAAACAACATTTGCATGGATCCATGCAGGATATTTTTCTTTTGGGGGCATTATACAGGTACTCTATGAGTTTATAGAATGTAGAAATGAACTTGAAGTTAACTATTGAACATGCAAAGGAAAAAAAAACAAAGCAAATATATTGAGAAAAATATTACAATGGAAAGTTGGCTCAATTAACTATTAAAAAATAAAATGGAAAGATGGCTTATTTAAAATGGAAAGATAACGTAGTTAAATATTAAAATGGCAAGTTAATTGTTTAGTGCTTCCCTCCTCTTAGGTATCATCATGCTCCAACAGTCACACAATGCACAATGCAGACTCCAACTTCCAACTTCCAACTCCAAGGCTCAACTTTCAAACGGGAAAATAGACTCCAAAGACCACACTCTACAGCAACTAGATCATTGCTCCAACGGTTAAATCCAAGTCTCTATTTCTTTTAAATCCACTACTCTAATGATAGAATCTAGTCTACTAATTCGTTGACTAGTCCACAAGTCCACATTCCAATCACGATTCGGCAGTCACCATTGTCCCTCGTC
The DNA here is from genome assembly GCA_001517045.1 of Pseudotsuga menziesii. NCBI lineage: Eukaryota > Viridiplantae > Streptophyta > Pinopsida > Pinales > Pinaceae > Pseudotsuga > Pseudotsuga menziesii. Next base: position 44,904 of record LPNX010797685.1, read on the forward strand.
CCAACTCCCACAGTTCATGGTTTTCTCACTATCATGGACTCATGAGTCATGAATCACATCGTACAAGCTCTCTCACAAACTATGGCTCTCCCACACTATATGATTCATTGTTCAATATTCATGACTCACAGCTCAGCTAATTGTTCAACACAGTCACAATTCATTTGGTTCTACAAGTCTTCATAAAGATAAGCGAAATACGTAAAGGAAATAAAGGGTGGGGGTTACATAAATAAGTTCGCATCTAAGGTTGAGTTAGGTTAGGAAAAAAACAAACCAAAAATAAAATTTATTTGTTTTATTAAGTTAGTGGGTCCCCACATGAACTTCCTAGCAAAATCGACCAAAATTTGACATAAATCGACCATTCTAACTGGTTTGGTACCGAATCGATCGACAAAACTGATTTGTAGAACGAGTTTATTTGGTTAACTATCAAACCAGTAAATTAGTTGAAATTAAAACCGATTTGGCATATTTTAAAGCTATGCATATTACACAATCAATTGTCGCACCTCATCAATTATCAAACTCATCACCACTACTAGAACTAGAAGAATAATAACTAGAAGTACTAGAAATGGCATCATCATGTGGCTCATGCTCGGACTCCTCAGGATCAAGGTCATTTGCAACTGCAGTAGTAGTACTAGATGAATTCCTACGTCACCTAGAAGCATGACGTATTTTCCATTCCTAGAATATTTAGATCTACACCTGCATGAGCTGATGGTAATAGAGGATCTGCATCCAACTGACCCTCCATCAATTACTCCATCTCAATATCCAGATCCAAATCCTCATCATGATCAAACTTTGGCACTTAATTATCCATCACCCAATCTGAAGTTGGATCTATATCATCCAACACAATGGGATTTGTATTAGGTCTTTAATTTCTTCATTAGTTGGTTGTTCCATATTCATAGGTTGTGATGCACAAAGACTATATCACTTAGTTGTTTATGCTCTAAATGGTTTCTCTTATTTGTGTGAATCTTCCCAACATAGACTAATTGTGCTCAAACTGAGAAGAGCTGCAAGTTTGAATCAAGACCCAAATTGCAAACTTTTTCAATTGAGGACATTAGCCACCAAATGCCTAACACCAGTGTGCCCCAAATGTAAAGATTTAAGAAAAAAATTATTTCAACAAATTAGAATGTGATTTGGCTAAAAATTTAGGTATTTACAATTTAAAGTTTAAACAACATAATATAATAAAATAACATGAGTGTTTAACTATTTGATCCACATCTCTTGCAATCTTAGCCACATTTTTTCCAAAGGTACATGTGGAATGTGAAAGAGTTGATCTATTCTTGTATCACCAACCGTTCCATCTCGTTTGGTATCATGTGATCAAGTAAATCATACAATCCATCGTTCATGTTATAGCTGATTTTACCACACATGGTTGATCACATATTTATGGCCTTCCCTGTCCCTCTACAGACTCTTTAGACCCCATGGACTTATATTATACTTTGATGTTCCAAGATAATCCCTTAAAAACACCTGTTTATTGTTGTATGCGACATCTAAACCCATACTCGCATGTACATGCAACTTTTGACCTCAAACCCGCGTACATCGGGATGTGTGCATAAATCCAAATATTTTTGGAGTTTTCCTCATATGAGTCTGAATATCCTGACTCTTGGCCTTCCATATGCATTGAGATCACTCAGATTCGACACTCCATTACCCTTTTGGAGTGCTATATAAGGAGCCCCATGGATACATTGAAGGAGAGGAATTGAAGAGCAAAGAAACTATAGTCCATTGTTGCCTCAGTTTGCTTATACTTGAGTCTGCATCCCTTTGTCCCTTTGGAGCAATTTGTGTTCTTCCCAAGCTTGCCTTTACTTTGTGAGATTTCTATCAAGAGATGGAGGATTGAGGTGGTGGAGGCCCGGGTGGAGGACTCGGTTTCTCTGATTCGTAGACGTGACGACAGAGGTTGTCACTATTGTAATCTCTGATTTTATTAATAGAAATATATTTTCCTGTCCAGTTATGTGCATTTGAATATGAATATTGAATCCATGGATGTATTTAATTGCTTATACATTGTTGAATGTATATGCTAGAGTAGGTCTAACACATTATTATAGAGCATGCGTGTCTTGTTTGTTGTTGTTGAGAGCAAATTGCTAATGCAAGCGTGAATTGGAAAAGCTCAACGGGGATCTACTTCAACTGTCTGGAACAAGGTATGATTCGGTATCCCTTAGTGTTAGATATTTGGTTTCTCTTGCATATTGGGAAAGATTGATTTCTGGTGTCAAGTTGTCTGTTGTGGTACCCCCAAGCCATAGGAAGTTTCTCTCTGTAAAAAAATTGGTGACTCCACTAGGGAATATCCTTGTTTTCCTATGGGGATGGGGGTACAATGTGTTTTATACTTGAGGATTTGTTTCTCCCTATTTTTGTGTCACATTTTATAGTATGTTCATACATTGAAACTCCCCTAGAGTGGTTTGACCTTTAGCCTTCTTTTTACCACTGTATTCTCTATATATGCGGGTTTCAACTGAAAAGTCATGTAAATACATGGGTTTTCCTTACCTATTCACGTACATACGCAATTTTTCCTTACCTAATCGTGTACATACACAACTGTTCTTTAAACAGTCGTGTACATCCTCCCTTTTGGTTGAGTTTTTGGTGTGAGAATTTTTTGGGTGGGTTGTGAGTGTGGTTGGGTCCTCCTGGGTTCTGATGTTGTCTGTTGACTACTTCTTTTGTGACCAGAGACCGCTTTTTCATTGATTTTTTTCTTTGAAAATAGTTTTAGTCATTTATCTTTTTTTTCCATGAGTGCATTACTCTTTCTGTCTCGGTGTCTTGTTGGGCTTGTGTTTTATACTTGATGTAAATACTGAGAGTTTTAAATGACTTTTATTGCATTTTTCATTCTTTTATATTGAAAAATACACATTAGTTGCATTTTTTGCATATGGACTTGAGGAGGTACTTGCATTGGATTTCTCGGATGAGAGTTGTATTAAGGATTTCATATAGGAAGGATTGCATTGGCATTCCGGAAGGAATGAATTTTTGTGCATCTCATGTAGTGGCATACCCTGTTTTTCATTCTACAAAATTGCACTTGGCATTGTTTGTTAGGTGTGCTCATTTATTTTTTACTGCTGAGTAACAATATCATTAGTTGCACGACCATTTCCCTTTGAGTAATCACAGCCATTAAAATCAACGCTTAATTAAAATGAACTACACATTTTTCTTTTATAGGGTTCACAAACAAGATTAGGTTTTTAGGGTCGATCCTACCTGTGACTGTCCGCCTGAGCATTGGTTATATTGATGTGACCTTAGTTTCCTTACCTAGGTATCGCAGGGGGTACTTGCAGAGGTTATTATGTAGGTGTCCTGGCCAGGTAGGGGTTGGACAACACAGTCTCTTTATGCATTGAAGTTGAAGGCCACTATAATTGGTTACATGCCTCTACTTGTAGTGTATGGGAGTCTCGAGCCTCTCATAGGTGAGACATACCTGCTGCATTCGGGAGCTCATTTATCCTCCCCTTGGCTTGCTTGAATTTTTTGCTGTAGATTTTCTTAACAAGTGTGCTCTTTGTGCACTAGTTGGATTTTGGGATCGTGGTTACTTGAGTATATTTATGTTCTCTTGAGTTCAGGTCCTTTTATGTTCAGCATGCCTGGTATCCTGTCACCCATCCTTGGTCCTAGTACGGACCCTGGTGTCAGACTTAGGGGCATCACAACCGCTTACCTTGGTCATGGATCTGGGAGTGGTCATATGTCATCCTCTACTCCATTTGTGGAGGATTTTTACTCCCTTCACTTGGTATTTACACCAGCGTTCACCCTCATGGGGATGGTAGTGGATACGTGAACATTGGATCTACACCTTATATTCCTTCTAATGTCCCATCGTCCACCGCACTATTTCCTTTGGATGCAGTTTTCATGACCAATCCTCCCTATATCCTATAGTATGGACTCTTTATTGACTGTTTCCAACTACTTTGGACTAATATTATTTTCATGTAGGGTCCATTTTCTGTATGCTCTCTTTGAGGCCTTGACTCGTTCGTGTCTATGACAAGTATGATGTCTAAACTAGCATATAGGTTAGGATTTCACATCCGCTTGCATTTTGCATGACCTTATGACTGTTTCATTTTAACCTTAGGTACAAACCCATTCCATGATATCACCGAACCTTCATGCTGTTGTTAGAAGTGGTATCATGTGAATGGTAGAGCTTTCCTATACATGGGTGCCCTAGTTAGATCCTCTTTGCATTTGGTACCCATGCTGACATTTCCCCTTTAGGTTGTGGGAGTCCCTTTTTAGTCCCGCCATGTCCTTGAGCAAGATCTTCATACTCCTCTTGAACTTCATGCTGGCTTTTCCCTATACAGACTCCCTTGTATATGTCAAGTTGTAATTGCATTTCATGCATTTTTCTTTCCTTCTTGAGCTTTATGTCGGCTCCCTCACTTTGAGTTATCATCTATATAGCCCGAGCTTGTATCATGTCTATCCAAGTAGATCCTTTTTAATATATATCCTTTGCAACTTGATCACCCTTTTACCAGGAGGAGACCTTCCTTCGAGTGTCGTTATCCTGCACATGTTTCCTTACATTGAGCATAGGTATGTTCCACTGCTTGGAACTGGATTTCCTGTCCTTGACACTTGTCTCCTCCTAGCTATGTACTATAAAGCATATTTATTCTTTTTCAAGATTTTCAAAATATCTGAAAAAGTGCAAAAAAATAAAAATAAAATAAAAATTCAGATAGGAAAAGATGTTATCTTTGGCAGTAGTCGAGTCGTGTCACCTTCAAATAGAGCACTATATATCACATCCGTTGGTTGGTTTATTAGTTTGACTTTAGGATCTGTACTTGTTACTCTGAGTTTATCTCCTGTGTCACAAAGATGTGCCTGTTTGCATATCGAGTCCATGTTTCCTACCTTCAGTCACCATTCACCTTATGCTCTTGTTCAAAGGAAGTTGAAGCCCGAGTCATCCATTCCTCAGTTATATTGACTTTTCATGTCGGTCATTCCCGGTACTATTACTGGTTCGGGCACATCTTGTTCAAGTTCTTCCACATTATACAGTGTTGCTGAGTACCTCGTGTTGGTTAATGGGGGATGCCTTAATTCCCTCCTTCCAGTAGATTCCATTCCATCGAGCTCAAATCATATATTCTAGAATAAGAGTCTAGATTCATTTGAGTGTCTTGAGACTTACAGTCATTAGTGGTAGGTTCTCTTGCCATCGACAGTTTAGGAATACATCAATGTCCCCTGATCAATGGATTCTTCCAAGTGCTCGACCTCAACACATCTATTCACACTTGTTAGATTTCACTCTGTACCTTGATTCCCATTTTCATTATCAGTGGGTGATCTCGCATCTATTAACGGTATACATCAATGACCGGTAATCAGACAATGGACTACTATGTTTGACCTTGACACATCTATTCGCATAGTAGGACATGTACTCGTAGTGGTTTATGTAGAAGACCTTCTAGCTTGGTGGCATTCCATGTATGCTACCTCCTTGATAGTGCCAGTGTTCATGAGATATCAGCTCTCGTGATTTGATTCCACTGTATATCAGATATATTCATCCACTATGGAGATCTTGATCCGCTATATATCTTCGGCCATTATGGATATCTTGATCTATTGTATATCTTCATCCACTTTGGATATTATGATCTATTGTATATTGTACGTGGTCATGACCACACATGTAACATTTTGTATATCATGCATGTTCATGGCCATTGTACTCTTATGTATCCGGGACTGCTATATGCATTTGCAGTCACATGCAGAGATTGATTATTATATTGTACAGATGAGTGTCTAGCTCTTCCACCTAGGTCTTCATTACTCCACTTCTGGGATGGATTTTATAATGTATTTCGGCCATCATGTTACCCCTCTGACCTCACACATTAGGGGGCATCTGTTGTAGCTGATTTACCACACATGGCTCATCACATATTTATGGTATTCCTTGTCCCTCTGCAGACTCTTTAGACCCCATGGACTTATATTATACTTTGATGTTCCAATACCATCCCTTAAAAACACTTGTTTATTGTTGTACGAGACTTTTAAACCCATACTCATGTCTACACGCAACTTTTGACCTCAAAAATGCATACATCGAGATGTGTGCATAAATCCAAATATTTTTGGATTTTGCCTCATATGAGTCCGAAGATCCTAACTCTTGTCCTTCCATGTGCCTTGATATCGCTTGGATTCAACCCTCCATTACCCTTTTGGAGTGCTATATAAGGAACCCCTTGGATACATTGAAGGAGAGGAATTGAAGAGAAAAGAAACTATAATCGATTGTTGCCTTAGTTTGCTTATACTCGAGTCTGCATCCCTTTGTCCCTTTGGAGCACTTTGTGTTCTTCCCAAGCTTTCCTTTGGTTTGTGAGCTTGTTATCGAGAGATGGAGGATTGAGGTGGTGGAGGACTCAGTTTCTCCGGTTCGTAGACATGTCGACAGAGGTTGTCACTATTGTAATCTCTGATTTTATTAATAGAAATATCTTTTCCTATCCAATTATGTGCATTTGAATATGAATATTGAATCCATGGATGTATTTAATTGCTTATACATTGTTGAATATATACTCTAGAGTAGGTCTAACACATTAGTATAGAGCATGCTTGTCTTGTTTCCTATTGTTGAGAGAAAATTGCTAATGCAAGCGTGAATTGGAAAAGCTCAACGGGGATCTACTTCAACCATTCGGAACAAGGTACGATTCAGTATCCCTTAGTGTTAGATGTTTGGTTTCTCTTGCATTTTGGGAAATATTGATTTCTGGTTTCAAGTTGTCTGTTGTGGTACCCCCAAGCCATAGGAAGTTTCTCTCCATAACAATTCGACTCCCTACTCACATCTTTACTGAACTAAGCTCTATAATGATACTTTAGGTTCTGGAAATATCCAACTGCATGCATTGGGTGATGGAGTTGATTGTTCCATATCCTATCAATAATATCCTATATAGTCCCATACATACCCACTCTATCCTTGTGTGTCTCTCTTATTTTCTCTTTTGCATGATCCATGGCCTCATAAATGTATCCCGTGGACAATTTATCCCCATCAACCAACTATAACACGTTAACAAGTGGCTCAATCATTATCACAACCTTTGTTGTTTTTTTCCAAATTGAAAATATTTTAATTCTCTTCCTACTATATTTTCCATCATGTTTGGGGGCTCATTGAGATGAATTCCATTCATCACATGAAAATATCTACTCCAAGTTTTCTACTTGGGAAAGGAGAGATTTCAACGTGAGGAAGAGAGTTGCAAATCTAGTAGTTGTAGGCCTAACAAGATCCCTGCCTTGTGTGTCTCCTCATCAAGATCAATACCCAAGCATCATTGTATATGTACTTGTTGATGCTTTTGGAATTATCTATAGTGTCCTTGATCAAATATTTTTTGCATATGTCTTCTAGCATGAGGTTTATGCAATCACCGTATGCATGGTGTCCAGAATATGGTTTTATACTTTTCCTATAACATCTTACAAGCAAGAACATAACTAGAGGCATTATCTGTGATGACCTGCATAACATTAGCTACCCCCACATGCTTCAACAAGCTTAGAAAAAATATGAAATAACAATTTTACATCTTTCACTTTATCATATGCATCACATGATCTCAAAATCATGGTTCCCTATTGGAAAGAGACAAGGAATTTTATGAGTGTACGGTTATTTGTATCAGTCCATCCATCTGACATGGTAGTGCATCCTATTTTCACATATGACTATTTGAATTCTTTCAGGTATTGATCTATTGACAACATCTCATTTTTCAAAAGAGATCCCCTTAGTTTATACCAATAGCTACAAGAGCATCCCACATATGTTAGAAATGAGAAGAGAGGAAAACATTGAAGGGGATATCAACAATATACCATCATATAGTTATGTACTTATAGGAAAATTATTTGTACTACTTATCCCAATGGGCATCTAAGGTGGGATAAACTTGTGTTGGAGGCAACTGAGTAAAATGGCACTAACAGATGTGGTGGGAGGTGTGAAATAGCTTTGAATGTTACTCTTCTTTTTTCCCTTATTTTGTGTATTTTTGGTAGTCTCAAAGGGATAAACATACACAAAAGAATCCATAATATTGGTAGAAGGGATAGATGAAGAGCCTTCATTTGAAAAATTAGGAACATAGGTCCCACACATCATTTCAGAGAGCCTCCTCCTTTTCCCTATTTCTTCCTCTCTCTCTTTTTGCTTAGACTTACCCTCTTCAAACATCTGAAAATGATCTTGCAAATAAGACATAATTTTCCCAATCACATCTAATGGAGCTTCACATGCCTTAACTTGGACATTGATATCATCCAAGTAATGCTTCGGCCTAAAATCCCCCCCCAATTAGTTTCTTGCAATACATCCCCCCCCTCAACAACATCTACATGGATCCATGCAGGATATTTTGTGTTTGGGGCCATTGTATAGGTACTCTATGAGCCTATAAAATGCATATCTAAACTTGAAGTTGACTATTGAACATGCAAAGAAAAAAAGAAAAATCGAAGCAAATATAATCAGAAAAATATTAAAATGACAATCTAGCTCAAATAACTGTTAAAAATAAAAATGGTGAGCTAAGTCAGTTAAAATGGAAAGATAAATCGGTTAAAGATTAAAATTCCAAGTTAATTGATTAGTATTTACCTCCTCTAAAATAGCCTTAAGATCCAATAACCACACAGTGCACATTACAGAATCCAACTTCCAACTCCAAGACTCAATTTTGAAATAGGAAATCAGACTCCACAGTCCACAGTCCACAACCACTGGCCCACTTATTTAATAGACAACTACAAGTCTCCACTGCTTGCGATTCCACCACTCCACTTATAGAATATAGTCTACTGAGTCACTAAATGCTCCACGACTCCACATTCCACTCATGATTCAGTATTCATCATTGTCCTTAGTCCCCACTCCCACTGTCCACAACTATATCATTATCATGGACTCATGAGTCTCAACTCACAACCTAAAAGCACTCTCATAACTTGCAACTCTTCTAGACTACATAGATCATTGTTCAATAGTAACAACTCATGGCTCAATTCATTGTTCAACACAGTCAAGGTTCATGCGACTCTCTGACTCTACAACGATACGAGGATACGTAAAGGGAAAAAAGGGTAGGGGTGAAAAAATAAGTTTACGTCTAGGGTTAGGTTAGGTTAGGAAAAAATCAAACCAAAAATTAAATTGATATGTTTCATTGAGTCTATGGGTCCCCACATGAACTTCCCAACAAACTGGCCAAAATTTAACATAAATCGGTCGATCTAACCGATTCGGTCCTGAAGCGGTCGACCAAATCGATTTGCAGACTGAGTTGATTCGGTTACCTATCAAACCGGTAAATCAGTCAAAACCAAAACTGATTTTTCCAACTTTTAAAACTATGCATATTATATAGTTGAATTTCATACATCATCAATGATCAAAATCATCATCACTTCTATAACTAGAAGAAGAAGAACTAGAAGGACTAGAAATGACATCATCATGTGGCTCAGGCTCAAGGTCATCTATAACTCTAGTAGTAGTACTAGTTCAATGCTTTTGTCTCCTAGAAGCATAAGGTTGACTAGTGTTTGTCATTCCTGGAACCTTCGGACCTACACCAACATGAACTGATGGTAAAAGAGGATCTCCATCCAATGGACCTGTTATCACTCCAGGAAACTCCTCTAGGTTGCAGCTCGAGGATGCCTGGTAACTTAAATGTTTTTATGGTTTTCTAAGTGGATCAATTCAGGTGACCTACAGGACCTCACACTCTCAAATCATGCATGAAACTCAATCAAATATAAGGTTTCTAACTACCACTATTCAGAGGTTTGATAATAGGGTGAAAGGATGGAGAACTTATCATGCTGGCAAATTCATACATAAGACAGTTAGATATAAATGGCTAATCATAACAAGGAAGGTGCTTGTAATTCAAATCATCAACATGCAGATAGGATGACAGCTATCAGACATCAAATAATATAAATAAACCTAAATAATAGATTCAAGCATAAGCACAGAATAGACAAGAAATGGAAGCTGAACATATGATAGAAAAAGAGCTCATATTAGGTCATGAGCAATATGAGAAGCTTGATAATAGTAATGGTCTACAGGTCCCCGAAGTTGAACCCTTTTTTAAACATAATTCTTAGGCTTTATAGCCTTTACAAAAATATTCAGATCCTGAAAAATTGGATCTGATTTACTAAAAATAGATAAAATAACTGTTTTTGTAAAATTAGGTCAAAAACCCTAATTTAACTGCTAGTCTATCTAACTGTAACACTTGTTCACTTATTGAACCTTTTAATGGCTGCAGTGAGTACTGGGGGTAAAGTTGTAACTAGTCTTCTAATAGATATTTCACCGTTGGTTAAAATTGGTAGGATTTGTGACCTTCTCCTTGTTGATGTATTCTCAAAACTGGAAAAGACCTCCTTTGATGGCACACTTCAGCAACTTTCAGCTTTACACTTCATCCCTAAGATAGCTATATTTTCCAAAACTGGTCCTTTATGCCAAAATAGCCTCCTGCGCCTCTTTTTGCTTTCGGTGGTTAAGGAGTCAAAATTTCATGTCTGTTAGCCGTCGAAAGCTGTGCTTTCGGTGGCTAATGAACTGCTTTTGCGTCCGCCTAAGCCAATGAAAGCCCTTTTTTTGCAAAATTGTCATTCACGTCCCAACTCATCTTTTTCAGTTTTGCTGTTGATATTCTGGTATTTCTTCAACTTTTCCAAAGTTTGGAAATTCAGCAACCTCTTAGATTGCTTCTGGATTCTTAAGGCTTACTGCTACTTCAGCTAGGGTCTCTAGTACAGAACGAGAGCTAGGGTTTGATCTAGAATTCTTTAACTGCAGCCTCAGAAGCCTGATCATCCTATACAGCCTGGTGTTGTATTTCATGTATCTTTGATTTCTCCTTTTTAGCAGGACATACATCCCTCTCATCTCTAGGAAAGAATTGTGTAATTACTTATTCCTTTTGGTCAAAATGTCATTATTCCTCTTTATCTCCTTGTCCAAAATTTCCAGTTCATGTATTTCCTCTAGCAGTTTGTTCATTCTTTGAGATTGAGGTTTGCTTGTGGAGGTCTTTGCGCTTTGTTCATCCTGCTCTTCCCTAGGTGTTGGTGAAGGAAACTCTTCTTGTCCTGCTATCAATTGCTCTGTTAGATCAACCCCTTCCTCCCTCTCTTCTTTTGAGTCTAAGTAGGGAAAGTTCATAATGTTTTCTCTTTGTGTTGGGATTTCCTTGCCCTTTTCACTAAATTCTAGGTTTCTTTTAGCCTGTTTATTTTTAGAAGGGGAAGAAGGCTGATCTACTGGTGCTGGTGACATAGCCCTTATTTTTCTCTTTCCACTACTAGGGTTGGTGGATTTCTTCGAAGGAGACTTTCCCTTCTCTTCTGGTTGTAGGTCTGTTTCAAAACCATTCCAAAACAAAAAATGTGTCTATGCCATATTTCTCTTCTTCAACAATTCTTGGATAAGGAGTTGTATAAGGCCATGGTGAGACAACCTTCTAGCAATCTTGGTGGGCTAAGCCTTCACCTGGTGTGCGATTTTTGCTAGGCTCCTGTGTAAGTAGAAAGGTAAATTTAGAGGGCTCCTTCCTGTAAAATGGTTCATTAGTTTGAAGTGGTATATCATCGTCCTGTTGTATCTAACTTCATAGGTTATATATACCACAATGGATTTCAGTAATTGCTACCACCTCTCTTCCAACCAGGAGGATGGAACACTTTTCTTCCACACCACATCTCTGTGTTCAGGTTTTAAATAAGATTTGAACTCCACATTTTTAGTAATGGTGGTTTTAAACCACTTCTCCCCAGTTCTTGGGAGTTCTGTCACATTTGCAATTAGGTTTTCATCCACCATGAACTCCTCCTTTCCTATTACTGCCTTGGATCCATCAAAAGAAAGGGAAAATGCCTCTGCAATTTGCTAGTGTGACCCTTGAACTTTCTCACAAAACCTGTAGCATCCTGTATCTATGAAAAACTTGCAGACTTCTGGATGGGATTGTAGGTAGATGATGTCTCCTAATTCTTTCCTGAGAGCAGGTCCTCCCTTCTTCATTTCTGAGTACCTACAAAAATTGAATTCAAATTCTGTGGAAGATGTTAGCAGACTGGCTTTTAGAGAAGGCCTCGAGTGGTAAGGTTGCATGCAATCAAAGGTGGAGTGTATTGGAGGTATGGCACTGATTCTGAGGGGATAACTACTTGGTAAGGGATTGAGTGAGATGATGATAGCCTCTGGTGATATCGATGAGACAGATCGCTCAGTAATCATTTTTAAAACTTGGACTTGGCATTCAGTGGCAGTTAGCCGTAGTCGTGGACGTATTGGAGGGTAGACTAGGGTTTTGATTTCCATCAGTCATGGTCATATCAATAACGACCTCTTTAATCATCAATTTATGCCTTACTGCAGCTTCCCCATCCTTTCGGTGGTTTATTGTGCCAACTCATGATCTGTTTAGTGCTGACGTGTTTGATTTGACCGACAGGTAACCGTTTTCCTTTTTCTACCTTTTCAGTGGTTAAGAGTATCTGGGGTTTTGTTGGTTAGCTTCCAAAAGCTAAGCTTTTGGTGGCTAATTAAATGCCAACACGTTCGCCCATGCCACCGAAACGTTATTTCTTCCACAACATATCTCATTTGCTTTCGGTGGTTACGAGTATCTAGGGTTTTTTTTGCTAGCTGTCGAAAGCTAGTATTTTGGTGGCTAATGAACCACCAACACTTTCACCTAAGCCACCGAATCTCAATTTTTTCCCCAAAGTATTTCATTCAGTTTCTGTGGTCAACTTCCTTTGGAAAACCCTTATTAAGCTACCGAAGCCAAAGCTTTTTGGTGTCTAATGAGTTGTTGGAAATCTTGCCTAAGCCACCGAAAGTCCTTTTCCCAAAATTTTAATAAGAACGTGATGAGCATGCTTTCGGTAGATAACCTGGTCCTGCGTTTAAACTATTAGCTGCCGAAACCTAGGATTTTCGATGGCTAATGAGCTCTTGAAAATCTCGCCTAAGCCACCGAAAGATAAAACTTTAAAATTTATCAAATAATAGAACATCAGGTATCCCAACTTTGTTAGTCACCTGTTGGCCTGATTTTCTGACCCTGGCCAACTAAAGAGATTAAGCCCACACGGGCCGCTTAAAGCAGCTTCCGATGTGTTTGGGATGGCAAAATATCATAGGTTATGGTCTTGCTACCAACTGAATTTTTCTCTTAAGGAGAAAATAAAATTCAATAAAAATTTATCCTAATCTAATTATTATTTAAATAAACCCTAAAATTAGTTTTCTAAGACCTAAGTTATCTTAAAAATGCTTTCTTAATGAAAGTCTTCAATTTTTTGAGGATTTTGTTTCAAATATTCTAATTTAAAAGACTATTACTATGAAATTAACATAATCCTATTTAACAACTGTTAAATATAAACTACACTAATATAAAATAAAAAAACTAACTAATTATTCTATCCCAGCTGAGAGCAATTTAAATACTATATTAATTATTAATTAATATTTCAAGTAAACAAAAAGATAAATGGTTAAGATTTAAATGAAAATACTTAAATCATTCACACTAAATCATTCTGTTATATATTCACAATAGCAGAAAATTTAAAATAAACAGCTACTTTAAACATTTATGGAGTATTTTGTTAATTAACAATTAATAAACAACACCAAATATCTGAATAAAAGATAATGTTCATAATGAAAACATTGTAATAATACAAATGAAATCAAAACAAACCTAAAGATGTATATTACTAAGATTCGAATTTTCAATAAAAATACTGATCAATTCAATATAATAACATACTCATTCAAATAGCAATATTGTGTTAACAGAGTA
>LPNX010797685.1:59022-82857 GCA_001517045.1 Pseudotsuga menziesii
CACTAGCAATTCGAAGCCACATGAAGAAGTTCGAATTGATTAGACTCTACTTGACTGTAGGTAACCAAGAGCTTGTCTAAATCACTATCGGAGGACCCAGTAGTTAACTGTCCTTGTCTAAACCATAACCGGAGTTCAGCGGAGCTCTAAAATACAACTCAAGTGTTAATTTAGTGTTGACTAATGGTTAACTGACTGTGGTAGGTGAGAAATGCGCCCCACATGTGTTCAGTCAAGTAAACCTAGTGCTAACTGAATGTGGAGGACTTGAACTGAATGTAACTGACTCCTAACTTAGCTTGACTAGTCATTAACTGAAGTGAACTGACCTTGGTTGGTTTCGGCACTCCCAGTGGCTTCCTAAATTGTAGGGATTGGTCTAGGAGGCTCCTAAACTTATGCAATCAAGTGCAGTAAGTGGCAGTGAGCCTCAATTAGTGTTCCCCACACTTTAGTAACTGAAACATGTGCCCTAATTAGGTCAATTTTACCCAATGGTACTAATGACTATAAATAGACTGGATGGACTCCCGATTTAGACATGACTCCCGATTTAGACATATGACCAAATTGGACAAGGGAGGATTAATAATCCTAACACCCCCCCTGAATTCTAACTTGGACAATCTGTGGGCCCTGGTAACTAAGACCATAGGTCACCCATTATATCAAGTAAAGTAAGATAACTGCTCAAAAACAAGGTGCTGGGGAAAAACCACATGGGAAAAAAACCCCCCTTCTAATTAAGCAGGTAGAATCATGATCAATATGGTTCTTCTGTGCACAGGTATCCTGGGGCATGGCATGTGAACCTCTCCATCATTATTTCTGGAGGAATCTTCCTCTTTGGAAGAAGAATGATATACTCAACTAAATCAGAAATATAGACAGCTGCCAGATGAAGACTGGACCCATGTTAAGCAACTGAAGTCAACTGAAAAGTGAGAAAAGGTTCTTGAGAATTCAGAGAATGTGAAGAACACTCAAGAAACTGATATGTTGCATCCATGAACAGCAAACCATGAGTGGTAAGAACAGCCCCAATTGTTAGGAGCAGGTGTCCAGGAGGATGCAGAAAATCTTCCTCTTTACTAGTTCTGTGAGGAGATGAGCATGTGATCAATGGTAGAGAAGCACTGGGACTGTTGAGAGCAAATTATTGAGCTCCATAGTCTAATATAACTTCTGAAATATATAATGAATCACATAATAAAATATCAGCAACCTCATATGAGGAAACCAACACCAAATCCCCATTAGCAGTTTTGAAGAGAAAGTGCGGTACTTGATTTTTCACACCGAAATTGGTGAGAGCAGCTACAAGCATGACTGAAGGATTTTGGATTTTAAAATATGAACCAAATAATATCAGATCAAAAATTAAATCAGATCTAAATAGGTTCAAAACAGATCCAAAACTGTGAAATGGAATCAAATCCCCAGCAGCAGTTTTGTAGGAGACTTGCAGTACTTGTTTCTTCACACCGTTGATGAGAATAGCTACAAGCGATACTGAAAAATTATGAATTTGATATATTAAACCAAGAAATATCAGATCATATCTAAATAATATCATATGAGATCCAATAAGTTTAATATCAGATTCAAATAAATGGTTAACCGAGACGGTGGATGCACAGCTTTCTTCTTCTTCAAAATTCTGAATTTTGGTGCATGCAATCCTGCAGGAATTTGCTGGAAAATATAGATCATGGGGAGTGAATGGATCACTTTGGTAATCTGATATTTCTTCCAAAATATCCAAGGTATCACATATTTTCACACCAGCAACAACATTAGAGGGAGAAAAATCAAATTTCTCTTCACTTTCAGAAGCAATTACTGGTAAATTTTGCACAGAATTTAAAGGAAAATCACCGGTGAATGTTTGCATGGAAGTGCAGCAGAATTTTTCTTCAATATCAGAGATTCGAATGTCTTCTTCTGTTTCAGCAATATGAGAATATGAGATATCAGAGATCTCATGAACTTCCGGAGCATCAGGAGAAGGAGTCACTGCATGGAGACTGTCTTCAATTCGAATTGACTGTGTAGAATATTCTGCTTCTTCTTCATCTTGAACAACTTCATCAAAGAGAGTAGGGGCTAATAATTTTGAGTAAAGAACTCTTGTGGTGTTGGATGTGATCTCCAAAGTGCTATTATGATCCTCATTGTGCTTGCCAAAGGTTCTGTCCAATTTTGTCCAGAGATCCTTTGGGTATTCAGCAAAACCAATAAGGTAGCGCAAGATAGGAGAAAGGGCCAGACATATTGCTCCAAAAGCTCCATCAACTTGTATGCAGCGTTTCTCTTCTCCAGTTGTCGATTCACTTCCTTGTGTACTTCGTTCATATGGTCGAGAAAGAATTCTACACCTGCACTCTCGTCGGCATCTCTACCAAGTCAGCTACCTCATGTGAACTTCTTCCTTGCACAATTTGGAATGGACCCATTCTAGTTGACCTATTCACAGAACTATTGTGCATGAATTTTGTCTACGCCAAAACATTCTCCCACTATTTTGGTCGGTCAAAAATCAAACATCTCAACAAGTTCCCTAATATCTTGTTAACGACTTCAATCTTCCCATCATTCCACGAATTGTATGCAGAATTGAACTGCAACTTCATGTCAAGATTCTTCCATAAGGTTCTCCAGAAATGACCCATAAATTTGGTATTTTTGTCTGACGTGATGCTCTTTGGTAATCCATTCAATCTTAACACTTCCTTGAAAAATAATAGAGAAATACCAGTGGAAACACTTTTTGTTCAACATGGAATATAGTGTGTCCTTTTTTAAAATTTGTCGACTACCACAAAAATAGAGCCATTAGCTTGCTATGTCTTCAGGAATACTAGCCCAAAAATACATGTTTGTATCTTCCCATGGGACGATCAGCACTATAAAAGGTGCATATATTCTTGTATTATGACTTATTCCTTTGGCATGTTGGCATACTCGACATTGTAGAATCCATTTCTTCACATTTTTCATCAATCTTGGCCAACAATACTTCTCCTCAATCAATGTCGTAGTATTGTCGATTCCAAAGTGTCTTCTTCATCCTCAACTATGCAATTCTCTTATCAGGTTCCCCCTCACTAATCCTCTAGGAATGCATAATTGGTTCCCCTTGAACAGGTACCCTTCTTGGATGAAATAATCCAAGTATGGGGTTTTGTCACCACTACATGGTTCCTTCGATGTTTTCCATGCCTCAGAAAAATCCTCGTCGACTTCATAGTAGACCTTCATAGACTCTAAGCTTGTCTCCTGACTAGTCATTGTCCCCAGCAATGTGATTCAACGCGTCAATGACTTTGTTGGTCTTCCCTAACTAGTGCTTCAACACAAAGAAATAGTTGTGCTTCAACACAAAGAAATAGCTCTGCAAGAACTCTACCCACTTCATTTGTCACTGGTTCAACTTTGTCTAAAGTATTCATATACCTTAGAGCTTGGTGATATGTGAACAAGACAAACTCCTTGGGAAACAAGTACTGCCTCCACTTCTTCAATGCATGTACAATGGCATAAAACTCTTGGTCATAGGCTGAGTATTTTTTGTTTTCGTCGTCCATCTTTTCACTAAAGAATACAATTGGTTGGCCTTCCTAGATAAACACAACTCCAATTGTTAACCCACTCACGTCGCAATTAATCTGAAATACTTCATCGAAGTTTAGGAGAGATAAAAATGGTCTCTCCATTACTTTCTTCTTCAACTTCTCAAATTCCCATCAAGCATCCTACGTCAACTTGAACTCACCCTTTTTCATGCACGTTGTAAGCGGTGCACATATCTGAAAAAAATCCCTGATGAACTTCTAGTAGAAAATAGAATGTCCATGAAAACTTCTTACTTCTATGACACTCAGCCTCTCAATCCACTCTTGGCTTAGCCTCTGCAACACCTTTCATAAATGAGCCAAGTGTTCTTCCTTGGTCTTTCTAAAAATTAGAATCTCATTGAGGTAAACAATGAAGAAATTTCCCATAAATGGTTCAACATTTCGTTCATCATCCTTGTGAGCATACTTGGTGCATTAGTAATCCCAAATGGAATAACCAACCACCCATATTGTCCTTCCTTTGTATTAAAGGTTGTCTTCCACTCATCACCTTCTCTAATCTTAATCTGGTGATATCCACTCTTCAAGTCGATGTTGGCGAAGATTGTCGCTCCACTCAAGCAGTCAATCAAGTCCTCCATCCTTGGTAATGGAAACTTGTACTTGATGGTAATCATGTTGATGTCGCTTGAATAGGTCCACATCCTCCATTATCCTCCTTTCTTAGGTGTTAATACAATTGGTACTGCACACAGACTCGGACTCTCTCTAATCAGTCCCCTACCCAATACGTTTTGGACTTGTCGGTTAAACTCGTCATTCTTAGTCGGTGTTATCCTATGTGGCACCCGGCACCTTATTTGGAAAACTCAATCCTGGTTTCAAGTCGATTTGATGCAAAATGATATTTGACAGCAAAAATCCTGTTGAAATCTCCTTTAACATTATTCCCTTGAAATCTAACAATACCTATTGAATTTATTCGACACGTTCTTCATCGGCCTTTAGAAACTCCTTGGATGAACACATCAATACTCTTCTCCCACTAACCACTCTCCTTTCCCTGGTTTTTTTCATCCTCTGCCAAGGGAATCAAGCGAAAGCTTATGGAATCCTTCTTGACTGTGATTGTATACCTGCTACATTCGTATACCATTTTTCGGTTGTATTTCCATGGTCATACCAACAATAAATGACAAGCATCCATCAGAATATGCCACATAGCACGTTCCTGTAAAGCTCGTCGATCCTAAAGTTGATTAGGAATTTCCATGTCACCGTGACAAGGTGACCTTTTTGCAACCAAAACACACGATATGCATTCAGTTATGATTGGATATTCAAACCCAACTAGTCAATCACTTTTGTCGAGACAAAATTCTATGTGTTTCCCCCATCGATGATGGTCATACAACATCTATCTTGAATATTCACCTTTGTTCGGGAGATCGACTTCTTTTTTGGTGGTTCTTTCTCTTCTTGTCAACCAATTTGTAATAGTGTTCGTTTGGTCATTGTATTTCTACCTCCCTCTGACACAGTCTCCATTGTGTTCTTCCCCCTTCTTGGGCCAGCTTCGTCGTCGATTCCCCAAATCATGGTCTATGGCCAACTTACGATATGCAAGTTTTCTAGGCACTCATATGCCTTGTGTTCCAATTCTCAACACTTATAATGGGCGACTTTGGGTTGGTCTTCCCATTTTCCTCTAAAGTCTCCCCTTCAACCATAGGTGCTTCAACTTCTAGATTTCTCCCCTCCTCATCAATATTTTGGTGCAGATTTTTCGGTGTTGCCCTCTTCTCATCATCCCTCAAAACATTCATCCTTCCTCGACCAAGTGGTTTTTCCAACTCCTTATGTTGCAGGTTTTAAAAATTCATGAATAGAGAAATCATGTAGTTGGTGGGAAGGAACTTATCCTTCAACTTGGAAACCATTATGTCCCAAGTCTTCACCTTGTCTTTTCCTTGCTTCACCATGTCAGCATGTACATTGTCCCACCACAATGAGGCATGACCTTTCAACTTCAAACAAGCAAATTTTACCCTATTGGGATCTTCTATTTTCTCCATGTCAAAGTATTTCTCCATTTCTTTGATCCAATCCATCAACTCTTCAAGGTTTAAGCTCCCAAAGTTTAAACATACCCTTCATCTCAGAAAATACTTTCAACGGTTTGTCTCCTAGGTCTTCTTCCTCTTCCTCATTAGGAGAATTTTCTTCATCCTCAACATCAACATCACTATGGTAAAGGGTTTTAACACCAAATCCTCTTCTTGGGGCTTCCTTAGTTGGTGCTAACTCATTCTTCAGCCTTGTCATGGTTTGGACACATTCTCCAAACATTTCATGGTCAATGGTCGCATCGACGCCTCTGGGCTCTCTTAGTCCTCTACCACAGACATAAAACCTATCTAAGCCATCGCTCCTCACTTTTTCAACCAAATAAATCACCATGCCCCAAACTCAACTGTGTTTACCACCTCCTACAATTATTCCCAAACGTAGTTGGAGTTGCTCTCCTCATCCAATCACAACTCGACTTTTCACAGAGGACAACTTCCTGCTCTAATACCAACTGATGTAGGTGTGACCTTGTTCAGTTGTTGATCAGTGCACACAATAGAATGCATTGGGAAAAAAAGCTCAATAGAACACATAAGTGCTCAGAATTATGGCTTCCTATTAAATTAAGCAATCTATTTACAAGAGGAATTTACAATGTAGAGTCAAAACTATGTTTCATTCGTTCTCAATCGACTATTTCAATACTTACAACTTAGCCAGTTTACAGGTGTGAGGCTATTCTTCTTCCTCATCACAACAACCTCTATAGTTTACTAGCAACATTTCCTCTTCCAATAGCAATCTCACTTCCTAGACTTAAACTGGTATTTATAAATGTTTTATGGGTTCAAGGTCCTGCTCAATCCTTCCTCTAGAAGCGTCTCTTGCTTTTGGGCACAACTCACCTTCATTAAATAGTTCGCTTGCATTCTCTCGACCTATCCTATCATCAATCCTTTTGCAAAAACCACCTTAACTACTCTGCAACTGTTCCAACTAATCCAACAAATCTTCTCCTTGGTATCTTGGCTTCTAATCGGCCATCTTTCATTTTCATTTTATTCCCTTTTAACTTATCTATTGGTATAGTCTTCACCCTTTACTGCTTCGTTAGTCATCACACTACGATTAGGATCCATTGATTTTCTTGTGAATCAGCCACTCTTCTATCTCATGTATCATCGACCACATCGGGTCAGGGTTCCCACGACTCTTTCCCTTGTTGACTCTTCGCATGCGCCTCTACAGGTCGTCGACTATCCTCTAGGTGACTTTGATCATCTATCTACGATTGTTTACCTTAGGATGGGATTCCCTTGCATCACCAAACAAGCTTAAGAAGTGAGAAATGGGTTCCTCAAGCAACAAAACCCAGTGACAAGAGGGAGAATGAGCCCATCCCTCACTTGGGAGATTCTACACTTCAAAACCCAACGGTCTTAGCACATCAGTAGCTAAATCAAGTGAAGGAAAGGAGAAGAATTATGGGATTGTCCTAGATACCCAATCTAGCATCCAAACATAACAATGGAGAGACAATGGCATTTTATTCAAGTTGTTTTTATTTGCAAGCCTACAAATTCCCAAGATTTAGGCACGGATATGCATAAATTTGAATAAATCTTTCATATATGTGTGATGGAATGGTTGCTTCCTTGATTTGGGGTTTGCTTGCATTGGTGAATGTAAAATTATCCTATGGGATGGATGGTTCACAATTGTCTATCAAACATCAATGAGATTAATGCAAATTTTTGGGTAAAGTCAGGCACCGGAATCTTATTAGAATAATAACCTCTTATTCAGATCCCTAAATGAAATCCTTGATATTTCCATTAATGCCAAACGAAATCCTAGAGAAATGGTTATATCTTGATGGTGAAGAAGAAATTAGTTTGGGAGTTCACGGGATTCGATCGCATGACCTCCATGAGTACCATAGCCTTCTCAAAGTATGATTAACCATCTCTCCTGGGTGTTGGTTCTTAATAGTATATGGTCAAAGCAAATGGCAATGGCCGAAAAGGCCAGGATCGAGGGCTAAGCCCTCGACCACATTTTATGCAGCAAATCTTAACTGTATCATATCTTATCCAATCCACCAACTATATGTTAAGGTGGAAATTCATTTAAGTGCCACATTATTTAAATGCGCGGGCAAGGGAGAGGCCCATGGGTTTGACCCCGAGACCTCCGTCCCTTGCTACACACATCCTACCAACACGCCAACAGAGTAAGTCATGGAGGGAATGCAAGTCAACCTTTTTATGTTACGGTTGAGGTTGTGGTTCAAAACAGGCATGTGGCCTAATGGCCCGCGAACCAAAAAACTAACCTTTTGTACATTATAAAAAAAAACCACAAATTTTTGTAGGAGGGCAGGTGCGGGAGAAAAAAGGGTATGTTTTTTTGCAATCAGAAAATAGAGCCGAGAGCATGCATAGATCCCAAGGTAAGAAATTTGTAGGTACATCCATGCTTCTCAAGGCGGTTTTGCACATTTTCCAAGGTGGATTTGCATGCATCCCGAGGTGGTTTTCCAGCACAGTACCCTTGGTTGTTTCAGCACATTTCCCAGGGTGGTTTTTTCTGCACAAATCTTGAGTTCTGTATAGGAATTCATACTATTTTGTCTTATTTGCAGAAGTGTTTCTCGATTTGCGTGCCAGAGGAGGCCTCAGGCAAACCAGGTCGGGTTTATACTCATTTTTCTTGACTTTTCGAGAGGAACGCATTGGTACAATCTATTTCTATGCCTGACTGACAAAACTCAAAAGTGTTTCCAGAATACACATTTTGTAAGCATTTGAAGACTTTATCAATCGACCTTCCCATTTGGAAGTGGCTTGGAGACATAACGAGGGGGTCTGGTGAACTCTATTATCACTTCTTGTTCTCATTTATGGTTTGCTTACATTTTTATGTGCTTGATGGATGCTCTTTAATTATGCATTTTAAAGGTTGTTTATGAGTAATTGACATTTAAAATTTCACATACAAATAATGGTTGTAAAGATCCTTAAGTAATTTTCATATCACTTTGACACATGCACTCATAGGATCTGTAGGATACATTCCTCCAGGTTTTATTTTCATATTAAGAACATGTTATGTATTATATGAAGTATATATCATGTTAAGCAATGTTGGTAATTTCCTACTGTTATTAAAATTTGTAATGAAAAAACTTACAATGAGAATGTTTTAATATAGGATATGGATTGGGTGGACATGTCACAACAAAAGATAATGTTTATAACTATGGAATAATGTTGTTATAGATGTTGACTAGAAATAATCCCACCCGCAACATGTTTGCCGAAAGAATGAACTTGCATAAATGGGTGGGAAATGGTTTTTCGAACCGAGTAAGAGAAGTGGTCGATAAAGGTATATTGAGGAGGACAAATTCAAGTTATATAGAAGGTAAGGATCTCAACTACCTCAATCAAATTCTAAGTGTGGGTTTTCTCTACACGCAAGAATCTCTTGAAGGATGACCTACTATGATGGATAGTGTGGGCATACTACAAAACTTCAAAGACACTTTTTTTAGCATTGTCGGCAATCTAAATTTCCAATCATATATAACACATTTGTTGATTTGTGATGGTACTACTCACAACAACATTGGTGAAATCCAAAGTTCTTCGACATTCAAATTTGTTGTTAGGGAGGAGGGAGCAGTGGTTGTATAACTAAACTTTGAAAAAATCAAATCCATTAAGTCCTAATACTTCTTTCATATATCGAGTCCATTGAGTCCCAATACTTGGCATTGGACACTTTTGTATTCATAATGTGCCTATTTAGCATGCTTTGTATTTTGTATGTTTTTCCAGGTGACACTAAATAGAAAATGAGATGTTTTCTCCGTGCACATTTTTTTTCATTTTTCATTGTTTGTTGTCGGTTTTATTTCATGTTTTGTGGAATCTCAAATATTACATGATTTATTTAATATTTCTCCTTTGGATACTTCTTTTAATATGTTGAAGGATGTATAAATTCCCTAGCATTTTCTAGCGTATTTCCTCAAATTTCCATACATATTGCCCCATCAATTATCACATCTCTTTTAATTTTTTGACATTTCTGTTTCACAGCTCTAACATGTGATCATTGTGAACCTACCTGATTTTTTTTGGAATATATTCTAAGGCCACTAGAAGATTAATCAATGTTTATTAACCTTGTATGTAAAATTATGCATCCAATTTTTATTTGTTGGAATTAAAACATAAAGCTTCTCCTTCTATATATCCCCTTCATATTAAACTATTGTTTTTATTCAACTTTGTTAGGAAGTTTTACTCTTGTACAACTTTATTTTTTTGTGTTTTCTTTATAATGACATACTCATGTGTCAAGTTGCATAGGACGATGTGTGGGTGTTTAGATTCGTTTTTAAACATAAAACGCGTATAAGGCCCAAATACAATTAATAAATTTTAGGTGCATATTCTATTATTTTCTTTGTTTACCAAGTGTTTGATACTTGTGTTGATTGGTATACAAAGAATATGAGCAATACTAAAAATTCAAAGATCCTTATTCAGCTTGTGTGTCTAATTTAACCTTTTCTTGGGAAGATTTATGTCTAGATGAATCTACAAATTAGCTATCCTGAATTGAAAATTATATAGAGAGAGATGGTGAACATGAATTTCACTCATAATATAAATTCAAAAGTTGAAAGCCACCATCTATTTTTGTTCTTTCAAGTTGAGTTAAAAGGTGAATCACAAAGAAACAAGATCACGAATTAATACATGATGCAATGCTTATTAATGTTATGGAAAATTGATTTTGATGACAAATGCATACTACTAATGTCGTTGATGGCTTGTTGTCAAAATTCATTATCTATATAAGAATGCATTGTTGTAAATCTAATAGAATGTGAATTACTTGGAATTCTTTAGTGTATTCATATGAGCAAAATATTTAGGATAAAAATCTACCCTCTAATTGATGTGTTGATTATACATATTGTAATAAACTTAATTGGTTATTATGAGTGTTATATTTATTAATGCATTTATTAGAAGTTAGGATAATTAATTACTAATTATTAAATGACATGCCTATTGATAAATAGAGATGTCTGTGATGATAGGCCATTTTAAAATCGACCATTTCTATTATAATTCATCGTTCAATAATTCAATTACATATTTATTAAATAGTATTCCATCATGTAACGGTTTTTACCTTACAAGTGGTATCAGAGCTTTAGGCTCTCGTACAAACTTCCCTCTCGATGCCTTCCTCTTTACATCTCTTCTACGTGAACCGTCGCACATAGCTCCCATCCTCCACAACCTCTCTCCGCATCTGTTCCATTCCACTCCTCTTACATGAACTCTCCCTCTTGCACATCTCCAAGTTGCACGTATTACCCCCCACTCACTCTCAAAAGCTCCTCACTCTCAAAAGCTCCTTACTCTCAACACTCATCATCACTCTCTGCTTTCCCAACTACGCCCTCCCTTGTTCCTCTAGCATTCGTCATTCGTGCATTGCTTCCCCCTCCTCTCCTTCGCCATACTCCAACCCCAATGTTGCTCCAACAACCCTGTCTCGACTCCCGACCATTCCATTATCTTCCCATTCACAACATTCTTCCATTTTCACGTCATCTTCAATACCTAGGTCTTAAAACCCTAAATACCATTATTTTCAAAAATAATTATAATAATAGAATATTATTTAACCATTTCAAAATCTCAAAGAAAACTATATAAAAATGTGTATAATATTATTATTAATCTTTAGTAGTAATAATTACCTAAATACCATTATTTTCAAAAATAATTATAATAATAGAATATTATTTAACCATTTCAAAATCTCAAAGAAAACTATATAAAAATATGTGTATAATATTATTATTAATCTTTAGTAGTAATAATTATTATCATTAGTTTTATTTTAATAGCAATTTTTTCAAATTTTCAAATCTTCAAAGATGGAAATGTCATCGTCTTTGAATAAATTTTTGAAGGAGTGGAGAAAGTAAACAAAAAGGGGGAATATGAAAAAGAATTTAAAATTATGATGGAAATGGTAAAAAAAAAAAATTGAAACAAAAACATGAAAAAGAAAGCAAAAATGAAAATAAACAAGAAACCAACCAAGAAGAAACGATTGACAAAAATGTAATCAAGGAAGAACTTGTAGCAAGATCAGACCCCAAAGAATTTATTTCTCAAACCGAGCCAAAGATGGGAGAAAACGATGAAGAAGCGATTATGGTCTCTGAAATCTCAAGCGAGGGAAAGCAGAAAAATGCTACGACACCTATGATAGAGTAAGTACAAAAATCACATACTTTGACACCTTATATTCCCCCTCACAAAAGGTCTAAGGCATCAGATGCAACAAAGAATAAGAACCTCCATTTGAAATATAAAATGCAAAAAGCAATGCCTATACATAAACATACGCATATGCCAGAAATGAACCATCATTCGAAATACAAGATGCAAAAATCAATACCTAGCCATGTCCAAAAAATTTGTTGCAGTTTCATTCAAGGAACATAAAAGAATCACATGAATGGTTCAATCTACACAACTACAAAATCGTTAAAAATGGCTAGTGAACCTCCAAAACAAGGCCAAATCAGAAGCTATTCCAAGGATCCAAACCAAAACCAAGGACATAATTAGGAAGAGGATAGCAATGACAAGAAAAAGAAAGATAAAAAGGACATGCATGAAGATCAAGATGTGGACTACCAAAATGAATCTGTAGAAGAGGTTGTTGTAAATTACAATAACGAAAACAAACATATAGTTCAACATATTAATGAACTTGAAGAAGTATTAGTTGAGAATAACATTAACAAAAATAGAGAGATAGATGTGTCAGACGTGAAAGAACATGATGTCAATCAAGCTTGTAAGGAGGATGAAGATATCTAACATTATAATGATGAATATAAATATGATACCAGTAACAACTGTGAAAAAACAAAAAGGGTAGAAGACTTTCATCAAGGAAATAAAGGAAGTGGAAGTGTTCATAATCACGATGACGGAAAAAAATAAAAATAAAAACCATCATTTTCTCTGACTCGTGAGGTTATAGATGCTTTGCAATTTGTCGCAATTCAATGTGATCATGAATCACTAAAACTAAAGTATTTCAAGAAACAAATGGAGAATATCACAAAGTCAACAATGCTTAAAGATCCATCATTCTTTAGCAAGGAAGCCAAAGGTCAGTCGAAGAATGGTGACATACCACCGCACGCAAAAATATCAAAGATTAACATCAATAACACTTATGAGTTTCTCAAAGGAAATTCTTTGGTGACACAAGTTTTTCAAGAAGACATAAGGTTGGAAACTCATGGAAACTCACAAGAGCATACTCTATAACCATTATGTTTTACATACATGATCATACGCAGGAAGAAATTTGAAGGGAAATATGACCAACTATTTCAAGAATTATTAAACCATTGTACCATTATTCATGGTAAGAATTTTTTTTTCAACATTAATCACACCTATGTGTTTCTCAAAGGAAATTATGTCAAGCACAACAACCCAATTGAAGTTACAACTAATCGAGCATTTAAAAAGTTCAAATTGAGCACTCTTTACACAATATTTGTGGTCGAATCTTTTCAAGGCCAAATGACTCGTAATAAACCTAATTCGTTATTATGAGTGTTATATTTATTAATACATTTATTAAACGTTAGGATAATTAATTACTAATTATTAAATGACATGGCTATTAATAAATTTCAAGTGTTAAATTTATTAATGCATTTATTAGAGTAGGATAATTAATTACTAATTATTAAATGGCATGTCTATTAATAAATATACATGTTGCCATTGATATGCCATATTTAAACTCAGTCATTTCTATTGTAATTCATCATTCAATAATTCAATTACTTATTTATTAAATATTATTCCATAATGTAACAGTTTTTACCTTACAAGTGGTATCATAGCTTCAAGCTCTCGCGCACTCTCATATTCTTCCTCGGGCAAACCATTCTCACTTTTTCATTCTCCATTTCCACATCTTCCATCTCACTCTCTCCATTTACATGCTCCACATATCCCTCTTTACCCTTTATTCCTCCAAGAATTATATGGATTTATTCTTACTCTAATGGATTCTATTGCATCCATGAATGTGTCTTTGTCTACTTTTAGAATTGATTTTACCTTACGTTTCAGTTGTTCTACTTCTTTCAGTAAATTTTGGTAAATTAATATATGTATAAAAGTATAAGATAAGATATGATATTTTACAAGATAGAATTTCAAATATATATAATCATTTAAAGGGCCTCTAACGCAACTCTTCATAAAGAGTTACACATTTTCACTAATTATTATTATATTATTATTGTTTGTTGTTATTATTATTATTATTACTATTACTATTTATATATATTATATTAAATTATATTTTTTATATAACACATACCACATAGAATATCAACCTTCTTATGTAAGTAGTATAATTAAAATATATTAGGTATCTTGATGATATCACAAGATATTTCATGATGAACTTTTATCGAACCATCCTATATTGAGAAAAATAACTAGATGGATGCATTGTGATGTGGTATTTGGTACTGATTACTAATTATTCATGCATACTAACGAATTTGGTTATGGTTAATATGAATTTTCATGATTTCATATCGGTTCTATATATGTGATATGTTGAGATGATTATTTTAATAAGAATATTCATGATGTTGTGTTGTTTAATGAATGCATATGGTTCCACTACACTTATGATGAGTTGAGGTCTACAGTGGCATGTTATAATTGTGCACAGTTGTTTGAAGATATTTCATGGTATGATATTGATACATGGTAATTGCATGTAGTTGCATTCATAATGTTTTAATGATATGATGATATGATTATTGTGGTTTTTTATGAATATTTGATGAGAAATGTGTTATGTTCTGGTGTTCACGTGCAACAAGTAGCATGAGAATTATTTTCTATAAAATTATAATATCATGTATTGAAATGTTCTTATGATTACATATGACTCTGATGCGGTTCTTTATTATTATAGATGTTGTTATGACAATGATGCTAAGATGATGTTATGTTTTCATGATGGCATGCAGAAGCATCAGGTTCGATAGTGTTTATAATGATAAAGTTATGATATGATGATGACTAACAATTGTATATATGTTGAAAGTGGAAGTTGTTTCAAGGAATCCACTTACGGGCCTAGAGGCCAATTCATTCTAGGATTTAATGGAAGCTCATAACCACGAATGAGAATAATTACAAGTAACATCTTATGGTCTGGGGACAAATCAACCAATAATCCTATGCCAATAGTTCTTTTAACTTCCGAGAATACCGAAAGTTCATGTCTAGAGTTATACGCGTTGATGGGAGGCATATGGAGAAGGAATTTTGATGCTTGAGTTTGTTTTCCTTTAGGTAGGATATCGAAGAGGAAGCACAATCCTTTCGAGATGCATGACGTACACTAGAGCAGTGTATTAGTAACCAGATGAGGCCTTTGAGGCCAACAAACTAGAAATGCGAGGGTGGTTGATGCTATGGAAAATTCTTGGGAAACTTCTAGTGCATACTCTTGGATCGAACTATAGTAGAGGGCTCATGGCGTGGAAAACAGGACCATCCAAACTTTGGTGTGGAGGGTTATGGAGGTGGAAGATGGTATGATTCTTAGGGTGAGGGTGTGTAAGGGAGGAAGTAAACCGTACATAAAGATAATAATACCTAATAATATGAATTGATTGATGCGTAATTTGATGAGGAATAATGGTATCGATTGATTTCATATTAGGCATCTAGTAAGAATAATCAAGAACATGTAGTAATATAGGTTGTTGTATTTATTATTAGTGCATATGTAAGAATTACCCATACTAGCCACACGAGTAACTCTTTCACTTGTGCAATATTTAGGTGCATATTGTGCCATGCTTAAGCATATTAAATACTACATAAGTACGATGTAACTCTAGGATAAATTTTCCTGAAAGAGGGAAGTTTGTAACAACCCAGAATTTGTATTAAAATAACTATAAAAATCAAACATAGGAAAAATAAGTAAAATGTATATTAATATAAAAATAAAAATAAAATAATAAAAAATGGAATCTATTAATTAAATTTAATTAAATACCCATGGTTAAAGTACCAAAGTAAAGAAAGGTAATCGTCCAAAAGGAGTAGGATTGGAGGGGAAGTGCATGTTATTCTGCTAGGATTTTTTATGACATAGGGATAGTTACATTAGGCAGCATAATAGATCTGGTTTAGGTTTATTGGTTGATGGCTTAGGGGCTCTTAGTGGTTCGCTAAGAGGTTGGTTCGAGGAGAGTCATTCCCTACATGTTGTTTTCTTACCTTGCTTGTAGGGGTGCAAAGGTACATCTTTCAACATTTATTTGGGTTACAAGTACACTTTCCTTTTTTTCCTTTAAATTATTATTATGATCAATTGTAAAATGGTTAGATAAACTTTGTTCATGGAAATGGAATTGATTTTAATCAATTGTCTTATGATATTTCCTTAATTCTTTGTCTACTAAAATCTATTCTAAATAAATATAATTATTAAGGATGATTAGGGAATTACAAATCCAATGTAGGAATCTCAAATTTAAAAATGGACATGATAAGTTACGTTGGGGTCACCAAGATGGAGGAAATTTCTCTTTAAAGGAAGTCGATATTATTTTTCTTAGCATTAATATTGACAAGGACATAAGACTTTGGTAGAAGATCTAAAATCAATATCTCTGGCCCAAAGTATTCACTTTCTTTTGGCTTGTTGCGAAGAGAAAAATCCTCACTTGGGATTTTCTGGGGAGAAATGTCACAAGGGTGAGAAAATCTCTCTCCTTGCAGGTTCCAATAAAGGAAATAGTGTGAATGATGATTAGTATACCAAACACTAACAAGATAAGATAAACTCAACAAATAAGAATGAAACTGAATATTGTCAAGTGCTAAAATACCATAAAACAAACAAAATGAGTTAGCTTCAACCATATAGTAGTGTCTAATGTAAAAATTTGAATACAAGAAGTATCACCAATAGGACTGTAGCTCCAATGGTATCCAACACTCCCCTTATGGATGGGTCCTTGGAGCACTCTCAAATTTCTTAATAAAAAACTTGGAATGATGAGGAGAAACACTTGCTTCTTGAGGAAGAAGTCAGGGGAGCTTTGTGATGCCAAATGATGGTAAGAAGGAGTGTGAAATATGAGTTCTCAAACTAATTCTTGTAGCATAACCTTGCTCTAGATTTCTCTTATGAAATGTATGATCATGGCTTCCTTTTATAGGACAAATGGAGGTATTCAAACATCTATCTCTCCATGTGAATGTTCCATCTCATGAAGTGGTCATTGAGGTACAAGTATGGGGATATTGAATGATGCTAAGCATGTGAAGGGAACAATTTGAATTGTTTTAGAAAACATGTGGTTATGAGCCTTGAATGTATCATGAAAATTTAATGGTCCTCTGGTTGGTACGACCGTGTGACTTTCAAGACTTTATTTGTGCGGGTCCGCATGGGTTTCCTTTAAAAAGTCGTGTGGTTGTACAAAATTGAGGTTTTTTCCATTCTAATGTAAAATTCTCATTCTGAATTTGATGAGGATGGTGCTAATTAGCTTCATGTTGTGTGTTGATGATGTCGTTTCACAATAATTGTCTAAAAGTCACATGTGTGGGAGATTTAGGTGGTAACAGATGCCCCCTAATGTGTGAGTTTAGGAAGAACCTATGTAGATGAAATACATCAGTGTTTCTTTCCATCATGTCAATATTCCAAACTGTTATAGTAAGGTATAAACTTTTGAGAGTAAAGTACTTCCCATGGGGGGGAAACTGGTGATGACCATTGAAGCAAATAATTGATTGGAAATGCATAAAGATGGTTTTATACAAATGAGACAGGAATCACTATGTTTGTGAAATTATGTCAATCTTAATTACAATAAGAGGAAAGAGGGAGATATGTTGTAAATTGTTGAGGGGGGGGATGAAGTTGGATTCATTCCCTCCATTAGTAAATTTTCTTGGAACTATGATGGTAATTATGGTGCCAAAGGAGAGGAACCAATCCTGATTGTAAAAAAACTACTAGAGTGGAGCCCCTTAATAACCAATCATAACACATTAAATTCACAATGGATACTGAAGAAGATAGGAAACTCCCATTTCTATATGTCCTTATTACCAGGAAAGAGGATGGATCACTGGCACCTTGGGTGTATCGAAAGAAAACACACGTGAACAAGTATATCCATGCAGATTCTCATCATCACCATGCTTAGAAGATTGGTGTTCTTAACACCCTAGCCACTAGAGCCAAACGGATCTCTGATCATGATCACCTAGACCAAGAACTAGAACAATTGGCTAAAGTTTTCATTAAAAACGACTATGAGACTGAACAAACTAAAGAGACTATAAGTAATTCACAAATTAAAAAACTGAAAACTAAGAAAGAAGACGTCACTAAAACTATTAAACTACCTTACATACAAGGAACTACTGATAAAATTGCCAACATCTTATGAAAGAAAAATATTAGGGTTGCTTTCTCCCCTCTCAACACTTTACAAAGCTTTATCAACCACGCTAAATATCAAACCGACCCTAAGAGAAACAAAGGAGTCTAATTGATCCCTTGCACCCCATGGTAAGGTTTATATTGGTGAAACAGATTGCTCAATCCAATTGAGACTTAAAGAGCACAGTTTCGACACTATCCATGAACAAACTAAAAAAATTGCACTAGTCAAGCTCTCTGTTACTTCCAAACACCACATCTGCATAGAAGACACAAAGGTCATTGTCAGGATTGATCACTACATGAAAAGACGTGTTAGATAAGCCATCAAAATCAAGAAGCACCCTCAAAACTTCAATAGAGATGATGAGTAGAAATTAAGTTAATCTTGGACACCTATCACTTTAATTAAAAATTACTCATTGTAACTTTTAAACTCTTTAATTAAAAATTACTAATTAAAAAACATCATGAACAAAACTTACTGATACTTAAAACCTAATCTAAAACCTATACTATAGTGAACCCTATTCACACTTCCTTAAATTTTCGAAAAAAAACTTTTAGAAATGAATCTAATTTAAAATTATGCATACAAATTAATTTTAAAAAATTAAAAAAAAATTAATACTATATAATTAAAAAAAACTTTATATTTTTTTTAAAAACTTATTTGAAATACAAATACCCTTCAATCTTTATAAAAATTAAATAAAATAAAATTTAAAAATAATAAACTTATTATCATACTAATCTAATAAAATAAAATATTATCAAATGAAACTTACTTTTATCAATCTGTCAAATTAAATTTGAAATACAACCCTCATTTAAAGTTAGAACCCTTAAAAGCTTTTATACAATTAAAAAAAAATAATAATAAAAATAAACTTATAATATCACACTATCTAATAAAATAAAATCATAGTAAATACTAACATAAAATTATTAGAATAATTAAAAGATAAATACACAATTTTAACTAAAACATAATAATAAATTAGATTAAGTCGACTTTAAAACATATTAGCCTATTAAATTAATTTAAAATTTTCTACTATTTAAATAAAAACTCATGTCACAAAATGATAAGGTGAGTACATTCATTGTATCTCTTGAAGATGGGTTGAACTAGTCTGCCCGAAACATCGAGAAAATTCAATAATTCACCACAAGATTCCACAAGTTTTCAAAATTATGAAGTTGTTGAGTGAGAAACATGCTTATGTCAGATTTGAAAAATGTCTTAAACCATAATCGTAAACAATGCAACCTTCAAAATGTACAAATCATCTTGATGTGATAAATGAGTTGGTTTTGAGCATAGGGGAGATTATTGAGGAAAAGAGCACTAATGACTCTCTCTAATTAGTCCAAAGTTTTTGATGAAAAGGGAAATGAAGGTATGATCATTACTTCCTCAACTCTTAAAATGAACTAAGTTGACATCAATGAGAGCTAAAGTGGGTGATAAGATGATTGGATTATCGTGAGAACTAAGAACATTTTGTAACCAACTGGGATAATTACAAAACTAAAACAATACGGGATGGTAAGCATGGGGAATGTAGCTTCCCTTGATCAGAGTAAACTAAATGGTCGATGTATGGTTTCATTCTTCAAACAAAAGTGCAATAAAAGGGATGGAACAAGCTACAAATTGGTCATGAAGTGATTTTTATCAAATGAAAGCTAATGAGGGTAGGATGAATGTGGATGACAAAAATAAGGTTGAAGGTGTTGGGGGGTAATGAACACAAATACAGTGATCAAGGGTGACCAGGGAGTGATTCCAAAAGAATGATGTAATGCGGTGTAGCTCTCATGTTTTGAATGGATTGAGGAACAAATTTATACAAAAAAAAAAAGAATTGTGTGGTTGTTTTGTACAAATGAGAAGATGAGTGCCCAATAA
This sequence comes from Pseudotsuga menziesii, assembly GCA_001517045.1. Taxonomy (NCBI): domain Eukaryota; kingdom Viridiplantae; phylum Streptophyta; class Pinopsida; order Pinales; family Pinaceae; genus Pseudotsuga; species Pseudotsuga menziesii. Next base: position 79,168 of record LPNX010797685.1, read on the forward strand.
GTGAATACCATGCATAGAATCTTTGCAGGAATGATCAAATGTTTTGGTATGTACATAGGGTGGGGGCCATTGCGGGTCTTCTCAGGGTTGTTGAAACATATAGAAATTCATATGGTTTAATTATCATAATGGGGATGAGAGGTAATATGAGAATTACACCATAACATGTGTCGAGGAATCTAATGAGGGAATCATCAAGATGCAAGAAGAAAAGTGAATGTCATTTTCTTGGTAAGATAGTGAATTATTAGATTCTTCGGAATGGGTGGGTTGACACCATCGGTGTCAAAATGCAAGGGAGGGGGAGGGGGTGTAATGATGCACACACCCATGGAGGATCATGCTACTGCATGGTTATGTATTGTGGGGTTAAGGTGGTGATGCATGTTAGGATATTTAGACACTTAGGAGTTAGTTAAGATCAACTTGTGTAATATATCCGTTAAGTAAAAGTGTGTTTCTTTAGTATGCATTAGTATGCATTTGTAAATATTCTAATCCGACGGTCACGTTATGTTCTAGACATAGAGTGATCCGACGGTTCAACTTCTCTTAGATCATACCTACCATTGATCCGTGGCTTAACACCCGATTGGTCTATGATTTCTATTTAAAGAGCATAGAGGGTCCTCGGCTAGTTGATTGATTATGAGAAGCTCATGTAACTTTCTTTCTTGTGTATAATAAATTGCTCCAAATAACTATTTGGTTGGGGCCGTGGACTATTTCACTCTCGAGGGTTATAACCACGTGACAAACATCAGTGTGTTGATTTGTGATCTATTTGTGTGAACCAGCTTCTTAAGGTGTTCGGTCTTTTGGGAGTACCCTATGTACCCAAACATGGTATCAGAGCTTTTATGAAGAGCCGCTTTCGGTTTTGACCAAGATCTGGAACCGGTGTTGCCGAAACTTTGAAAGGGCTTCTGGTTCTATATTTTCTGTGCATTTTTGGCCTATGGGAGTTGTTCCATTGCGTCTGGAGCGCCGTTTCTACTGGGAAATAGTTTTCGTTTCACCGAAAACCGTTTCCGTTTGTTCCAGAAACACCCATTTCGGCAAATCTGAAGGTGTAATGTTACAGTGACGAATTTTTTTTTTTAAAATATCTCATATCTTATCAATTTTATTATTAGATCTTTTTGTTTTAGTCTCGAACTGTTTCCTTCCCTGACTGCGTATGCTCTTCGTCATGCACCTTGCACGATCGCGGCGAATCAGAAATAGTAAGGGAAAGTTTTTTTCTTGTCTTCTCGGCTACGTATGCTCTTTGTTGTGCACCTTGTGCGATCACGGAAAATCAGAAACAGTGAAAAAACTTGAAAACGTAGACTTTCCGGGTAAGCTAACCAAGATCTAACCCCATTGTGTGAAAAAAGTTTTTTTTGTTTTTGTTTTTCGTTTTTTTTGTGATTTGCAGAAGAAGAAGAAAAACAAACACAGAGAACAAGAGAGAAGAGTTTAAAAATAAAAAATAAAACACATTCTTTCCATTCTTTTACGCACCTTTTAAACCTAGCTCACTTGGTCCAAAGTTGTTTTATTGCTTAATAGGTATTGAGTTCAAGTCTTATTAAGCTACTTTTTAGTGCATGCAATTTCTATTTTCAAGTTACTTTATTGTAAAAGTGCATCTCACATAAATAAAATAAAATAAAATAAATTGAGTCACTTAAGTCTTTTAATTTATTGTCGCACTATTTAAAAGTAACATTCTTGTAAAAGTGAACCTCACTTATTCTATAAAAGTGATTCACTTCAAAGCAACTTTATTGTAAAGTGATTATCAAAGGTTGATCTTGGGGAGAGGGGTGTTATTTTTTTTAGTTGGTCAAGTTAATATCTACCACGTCATTATTGGGGACATCTTGAACATTTTTTTTAATCAAGCATAACTTCATCATCCAGAATCAGTTTTCAGTGCCGTTTTTTTAAAACCGCATATTTTTTCGATTTCTTTGGAACCAGACAGTTAGTTTCTATTTTTTCAGCCATTATTTTACAGTATGGCCGCCCCTTGTGATATTATACTTACAAGTTCTAACTATTTCTCATGGAAATCTCGTATGGAGGATGTTCTACGAGTTAGGGGACTTTTCATGATAACCTAAGGGAAAGAAACAGAACCCACTGATGATGATAAGAAAATTAAATGGGCAAATAGATGTGATGAAGCTTGTGGATTGATTGGGATGTCAAACTCTACTGATTTGCGATTCCACTTATTTGGAATTGATGAACCTGATAAAGCTTGGGAAAAGTTGGAATCTGTGTTTGGTAAACACAATGAAAATCGGGGTCATCAACTTGAGAATGAGTTGCTTTCTTTGAATCCAAATGATTTTTCATGCATTCAAGACTATTTATCTAAGTATAAAACTCTTAGACTCTTATGTGCAGAATGCAAGATTAAGAAAGAAGACAAACAATGTATTTATCATATTCTTTCCAAACTTGGACCTGCATATTCTGTTTTTGTATCTACATTCTACTCCATGAAAGAATCCTTAACTGCAGCTAGCTATCAAGAGCCTAGTCTTGAATCCTTTTGTGATTCCTTAATTGGAGAGCAAGATAAGCTCATTCATCTTGGAATAATTAACAATGCAGATAAGCCTTATTGTCCCAACAGAAAGAAAAGTCCAAGCCTCCCAAGAAATAGAATTTTTGCAATAATAAGCCAAACAACAAGGGTCTCAAACCCTCTCATTAAGCTCCTTCTTTAAAAAATGACAAAGGATCCAAGCAAAAAGGAAAGAAGACTAAGCGTCATTGCAATTTTTGTGGGAAAGATAATCATGATGAATCTAAGTGTTTCAAGAAGATGGCAGCCTTGGAAGCAGCAATGAAGAAGCAGCACATCAGCATAGATTCGTCTTCGGAATCTAAATCTCATGGACATGCACTTTGTGCTTCTGGTTACTCTTATACTGCATCTTCTTCTTCTACTTCAAATGAATGGCTTATTGATTCTGGAGCATCTTATCATATGGCTAAGGATCAAGCCATATTTTCTACTATGCATGAATGTAACACCAAACAAATATTTGTTGGTGATGATAGATCTCTAATTGTTGTAGGATCTGGAACAGTTCCAGTAGAAAATGATCATTTCAGTGATGTACTATGTGTTCCAAAAATTTCCTGCAATTTGTTATCAGTCTATCAAATTACTCATTCAGGTGAAGGTAAAACTGTGACGTTTACACCTTACCAAGTTGTAATCAAGGATTTTAAAAATACTCAAAATGTCCTTGCTACTGGAACTGTTGATGATATTACCAAGTTGTTCAAATTTAACAACTTTGGGTCATCACTTTTTCCTTCAGTTTTTGTGGCTCATAGTGATAACTTGAGCAAACTTTGGCATGAGCGATTTGGTCACTTAAATAATCGCTCATTGCAACAACTATGTAAAGACAATATGGTGACTGGTCTTCCAATGGTATCTTGCAAATATGGTGTTTGTTCTAGTTGTGTACTCGGAAAACATCATTGGGACAGTTTTGACAAACGTGCCTCTTGGCATGCCTCGGTTCCTTTAGAGCTTATGCATAGTGACTTGTGTGGTCCTCTTCTATCTGCATCATTTTCTGGTTTCAAATATTTCTTAACTTTCATTGATGACTACTCCAAACACACTTGGGTTTACTTCCTAAAACTTAAGAGCGAAGTATTTAACATGTTCTT